>CM019148.1:153980062-154103170 GCA_009733165.1 Naja naja
CCTGAGAAGCTTGAAAACTTCTTAGTGTTCAACACATCACTCCTAGCCCATCAAATAACTTGTCCCCAGCAGAGTTGTTGATGGGCAGGAAACTTAGGTCTTCCCTTGACCGCCTTCATCCCACTTACGCACCCAACGCACCACTGGATTCCACTTCCAAAGTTCGCTCTTTTAGTGTGGGAGATTCTGTCTATGCTAGGAACCTTATAGGTGAACCTTTGTGGATTCCTGCTGAAATAACTCACATCACTGGCCCTCGTTCTTACAGGGTACAAACAGAGGATGGCCTCCTCTGGAGCAGGCACATTGACCAACTTAGATCCAGGTTCCTCAGGAACATCGCCCTGTCCCTCTCTAGGTCCCTCACCTGATGTTCCTTCTAGGGGGAAGGAGGGAACAGGAGGAAAATCAAACAGGAATCAACCCCATGTGTAACGAGCCATTGACAGGAACCATCCCAACCCTGTCACAAAGCCAAGATCCATCCTTAGAAGTGGAAGATTGCACATCACTACCTGACTTGGGTGCTGACATTGGAATGGAGATGGGTTGGGAGGAGAGACCAGATTCTAACAGTCTAACAGGGTCTCCTTTCACAGGAAGTCCCAACAGGGAAATGTCAGCAGACACATTTCCTCTCACTGGGTGAGAACGTTAAAACTTCTGAACCACGAAGGTCTCAACGTACACGTAAGAGCCCCACCTATTTAAAGGAATACATTAGATAGGTTGGGGTTTGGTATGGACTGAACCTAGTGGGAGGGGTGTTATGTATGTAGGTTTGAATGTTATTGGTTTATTTGAACTGTTCTTGTAAAATGTCAAATGGTATTGGTTTAAATAGTGCGGAAGAAACCCTGCACTCCCATTGGCTGGCAGCTACGGCTGCAGGCTATAAGAAGCCGTAGCTGCCAGGACGGGTCCATTCGAGCTGTAGTCACTAAAAACTCTTTGCTGGAACTCCTCGCCTGACTCTTCATGCAAACTTAACAGAATGCTTCTCATAGCTGCTTCATCTCTGCCTTCTGGGACTAAAGTCAGAGAAGGAGGTTCATAAAGATCAATGAAGCAGATGTTGAGTAATTGCTGGAGGGATAGCAACAGAAGGGACAGCATTCAAATAAATTAGGTTTATGAGATACTGGGAAACTAAGAAAAAGAGTATACTGCTGCTTAAAATATTCCAATTTGTTTCATTTGTTAAAAGGATCAAGCTCCATCCTGCTCTGGGCGATCTAATCTAGCAACTTTCTAGCTAGATTTTTAACATTTTTAAAAATCAGATCCAGAAATCAGGTTGGAGCAATTATGCATAAAATATTTGTTAATACCTATTTAGAAGTATGATTTATATAGCATCAGAATTAAAAGGTTAACTCTTGAAGATCAAGGTGAAATACTGGTAGTATTTTAGAGGACTGATTAGTGGACCTAGTTTTGTTTTCATGAATATCTTCAAGCCTGAACACACATAGTTAAGAAGTGTAAAATTTGATGTTTCCCTTATTTTCTAAATGAAATAAACTAAATAATACTAAACATGATATACTAGTGCACTTTTTGGCTTTTTGCATTTTTGTCACCTGTTGCTGTAACTGTTTAGCAGTCTGGCCCTCGTGATTTAAATATCATTAATTACAATAAATCAGTGGTGGGTTCAAAGTTTTACCAATCGGGTTCGTGGGTGGGCTTGAGTGGGCATGCTTTGCGCGTGCACACACTTTTGTATATCGTGAGTAACCAAATGCACACTTTGTGCAGGCACAGAAGGCTTTTGCGGAGAGGCATTCAACTCACCTCCTGCAAGCCTGCACTGTCCCAGTCGCTTCAGCAGCTGCCGTTGCACTTCAAAAGCAGAGGATAAAGGTGAGTTTGGGACCCTGGGTGGGTGGGTGGGCCCAACAGCAGAGCAGGGAGAACGGTTTGGTCTCTGCTGCTCATCGCCGTACCGGCTTGGCAGAACTGGGCCAAATCGTTAGAATACCACCACTGAAGAAAATGTAATCTGACTTTATTAAAGTCATTTTGCTATGATTGTTAAATAAGCAATCAGCTCCTTTAGTATGTTGACATAAATTCAATAATTGAGAACGGAGACACTCTTCACGGTAAGGATCCTGTCTTTCAAAATGAATGTGGCCTTTGAGAACCAGGCTGACTTGCTTGCCCTCAATTTAAATATTAAAAACTGCAGCACAATTAGAAAGAATGTGGGACATTAGCTGATTACAAATTGCCATTTAACATCAATAGGGTTGCTGATTGGCTAAAACAACAGACGACAACAACAAAAAGTTAACCTGACCTATTCATATAGCTTCTGAAGCAGCTCATGAGAGAGAACTGCAGAAAACTGTTATTTTAACAATAAAAAATGGTTCTCCGTTCACCCTCCCATGAATTATGAAGCACCCTTTTCTAAGGATTGCATATTATGCATCACTCCTCATCTTATACAGCAGAGTTGGCTAAAAGATCAGGCAGTGGGTCTGTGGTAAAATCCTCCCTATAGTTCTTGAATAAGGCAACTTTCACACATGCTAAAGAATTGCTCTTAGTGCCATCCCATAAAACAGAGTTGGTCCTGAGTTTCTACTGGCAGAATAAAATGCAGAATCAATCAGTGGCTTAGAAGTGATTGGTACTTTCAGACAGAGGCATTGCCTTAGAAAACACATGATTTGATGAGAACAATTGGTGAAGGAGCACTCCTGAATAGCAACTGCAGCATTCGCTTCCCATCATTGTTTCAATCAATCAGAATATGGCTGTGTTATGTATGTAGGTTTGAAGTCATTGGTTTAGTTTGAACTGTTCTTGTAAAATGTTGGAAATGATTGGTTTAAAAAGTGCGGAAAACCCTGCACTCTGATTGGCTGGCAACTGCGCTGCTAGCTATAAGTAGCAGCCGCAGCCCAGCCAAATTGGGTCCGTTCTGAGCTGTAGTCACTAATAAACTAAGAGCTTGAAGCACTCCGCCTGTCTCTTCATGCAAACTTAACACTGGTGACGAAGGTGGGATTCCCCTGAAGAAGACGGCAACGCGGAAAAGAAGGAGAGAGAGATGGCTGCACTGAACACCCCCAGCCCGTTCGATCCAACGGCAGAAGACTGGGAGTCATATGCAGATCGTTTCCAAATGTATCCGGAGGGAAACGATCTTGCCGACATTTCCGGAAGCGAAGAGGGCGTCTTTTCACGCACTGCGGTCTGGCAGTTTTCAAGATGGTGAAGGCATTGGCGGAGCTGCAGACGGAAGGTAATGGACTGGCCTGACTTAGAAAAACTGTTAAGAGCCCATTACAAGTATTGTGCCTCATTAAGAGACACGAGTTTACCATTGTGATCAAGGGGAAAGCGAAAACGAAACGCACTTCGTGGCAAGTTTAAGAGACATTGGGGTGCATGCAAATTTAACAATTTAGAAGAGGCCATGCGATCGATTCTGGGCCTTAAAGACAAGGTGCTACAGAGCAAGTTATTACTGAAACCTAAAATCACGCTGAAGGAAGCAATAGAAGAGGCCTCTTCAGCAGAAGCTACCAAGTCCTCAGCAGCAGCCATGAAGAAAATCAACAAGGCCACAAGCCATCCTGATGTGGAAAAGTCCACAACAACTCATTGTGAGCAAATAGATTCTGAGTCAGACTGTAGTGAGGTGGAGGAAGGAATTTACAGACTCAGAATGGAGAGAAAAAGAAAGACCTAGGAAGAAAGAGGCAAGATTTCTACTGCAGAGGGTGTGGGGGAAGCCACCCCTGCACTGAATGCAAGTTTTTAGACACCATTTGCCTCCGTTGTGATAAAAGAGGACAACTAGCAAGAGTCTGCAAATCATCCAGAACTCCACCCAACAGAAGAAAGTTTGCTACAAGCAAAGACAAAGAAGTCAGGCCCAACAATCTCAGTGAGAAAATGGGGCGCAGCACAGAAGCAAATGGGAAGAATGAAACTCATCAAACAGTAACTATTGGTCATTCTTCCCCTTTAAAAAGCAGAAAAGTGCATGTCAAGGTACTTATTGAAGGAAGGCCTTGCCAAATGGAAGTGGACTCAGGCTCATACCTATCTATGGTGTCATGGGACACTATTCACAGACTTCTTCCCAACATCCAGAAGAAGCAAGCATTGACTCTTAAAGACTACCAAGGGAACAAGATTCCAGTAGTTGGAACAAGAGAATTCAATGTGAAATTCAAGGGCCACACCAAACGCCTACCACTGACCATCGTGGACAAGGACCGCCCAAGTCTGCTGGGCTTTGAGTGGTTCAACCCGCTGGGCATCGAGGTGACTGGCATCAATCAAGTGAGCAACACTGACTGGGAAGAGACCTTGAAGTCTGAGTTTCCAGAGGTCTTCAGCGACGGATTAGGCAAATACTTGGGGACCCCCATCACATTTAACCTAGATCCCAAGGTACAACCAATCCGTTTAAAACCCAGAAGGGTCCCATTTGCCTTAAAGGAAAAAATTGATGCACAATTAGATAAGCTAATAGCCCAAGGGGTTTTAGAGCCCACTGATCACTCCAGGTGGGAGACACCCATAGTCACACCAGTCAAGGCTGATGGGTCTGTGAGAATCTGGACTACAAGGGGACATTGAACCATGTGCTACAGCAGAGCGCATATCCAGTTCCAGTAGTGCATCATTTATTACACTCTCTTGAGGGGGCACAGTTTTTGCCAAGTTGCACCTGGCACAGGCATATCAACAATTAACAGTTGATGATGCCACTGCTGAAGCCCAAACCATTGTGACCCATAGAGGTGCCTTCAAATGCAAAAGATTGCAATTTGGAGGTGGCACCAGGCATCTTCCAAAGCCTTATGGAAAGAATGTTACAAGGGTTGCCAGGGTGGTGCCCTATTTTGATGATGTTTTAATTTCTGCTGAAAATGACACTCAATTACACGAGAGACTCAGGGAAGTCTTATCTAGATTCAAAAAGCGGGTTAAAAGTCAAAGAAGAAAATGCACTCTTAGAACAGATAAAGTGGAATTCTTGGGTTACATGACTGATAAACATGGCATCCACCCCACAGAGGCAAAGGTTCAGGCAATCAAAGAAGCCCCCAGGCCAAAATGCAAAACAGATTTGCAAGCATTCTTGGCACTCATTAACTTCTATCATATGTTTCTACCTCAGAAGGCAACCATTGCAGAACCCCTACATAGGTTGCTGGACAAAAAAAATCTGCTTGGGTCTGGGGGAGGAAGGAACAAGCTGCATTTAACAATATCAAGAAACTAATCACATCTGATGCTGTGCTGATACAGTTCTCTGAGAACTTTCCTGTTGTTCTGACTTGTGATGCATCCCCTTTTGGAGTGGGGTTTTTGAGCCACATGCTTCCCAGCGGGAGGGAAGCTCCTATTGCATTTTACTCTTGCACGTTGACTAAAGCAGAGAGGAACTACAGCCAACTGGACAAGGAAGCCTTGGCGATTGTAGCAGCTGTCAAAAAATTCCATGAGTATTTATATGGGAGAACAGTTACTGTTGTCACAGATCACAAACCTCTCTTAGGCATTGTGGCAGGGGACAAACCAACGCCCATGATCCTGTCACCAAGAATGCTGAGATGGACTGAATTTCTTGCTGCTTATTCATACAAACTCATCCACAGACCTGGTAAAGACATTGGGCATGCAGATGCTTTGAGTCGCTGCCCACTTCCTTCACACATTGAGGACCCTGTTCCTGAGACTCACACCTTTTTCTAGAAACTGTTGCCAAACTTCCAGTACATGCTGCTGAAATTGCCAGAGAATCTGCCAAAGACACTTTATTGGCTCCTGTTATAGGCTGGATTAAGAAAGGTTGGCCACTTCAAGATCTACCTCAACTCGCCCAACCTTTTAAATCCAGGCAAACTGATTTATCTGTATTAAGAGGATGTATTTTGTGGGGTAACAGGCTGGTTATTCCTGCAAAACTACAAAATTAGGTTTTGGAAATGTTACATGAGGGTCATCCGGGAATTGTCAGAATGAAGGGATTGGCCAGGAGTTATGTATGGTGGCCAGGTATTGACAAAATGGTTGAAAACTGGGTTGCATCTTGTCCCAACTGTCAGGTAGTCAGGCCTGCCCCACCACTCACACAGGAATGGGAATGTCCTAGGGGCCCATGGTCCAGGATTCACATTGATTTTGCTGGCCCTACCAGAGGCCACACTTTCCTTATTATAGTTGATGCATATTCCAAATGGCTGGAGGTTATCCCTATGGCATCCACCACAACTGAAGCTGTCATCAAACAGCTTAAAAAGCTTTTGTAACTCACGGGTTACCTGATGTGCTTGTTTCTGACAATGGCCCTCAATTTACATCCAACCTTTTTGAATCATATCTAGCACAACAGGGTATCAGACATGCCCTGACAGCCCCTGGGCATCCTTCGACTAATGGCCGGGCTGAACGTATGACGATTTACCAAGGAAAAACTTCAGCAATTGGGTCCAGGGATATCACTGAGAGTCGAAAAACTTCTCAGTGTTCAACATATCACTCCCAACCCCTCAACTCATTTAACCCCATTGAATTGTTGATGGGTAGGAAACGCAGGTCTCCCCTTGACCACCTCCATCCCACTTACGCACCCAATGCACCACTAGATTCCACTAGTAAAATTCGCACTTTCACTGTGGGTGATTCTGTTTATGCTAAGAACCTTATGGGTGAACCATTATGGATTCCTGCTGAGATAACCCAAATCACAGGCCCCAGGTCTTACAGGGTACAAACGGAGGATGGTGTCCTCTGGAGCAGGCACATTGATCAGTTAAGATCCAGATTGCCTCAGGAGCATCGCTTTTGCTCCTCTCTGGTTCCCATGCCTACTGCCTCTTCTAGGGGAAGGGAGGATTATGAGAGTAATCAGCAAGCAAGAATCAACTCCATGTGTAACGAGCTAACACGACAGGAACCATCCCAAAACCTGTCACAATTCCAACAACCATTTTCACAAATGGAAGATTGCACATCACTACCTGATTTAGGTGCTGACATTGGGTTGGAGATGGATTGGGAGGTTGTAGTAACCAAACAGGTTCTACCATTACTACAAGTCCAAGTAAGGAAATGTCAGCAGACACATTTCCTCTCTCACAAGGTGAGAACCTTAAAGCATCTGAACCATGTAGGTCTCAACGTACATGTAAGAGCCCCACCTATTTAAAAGAATACATTAGATAGGCTGGGGTTTGAGTATGGACTGAACCTAGTGGGGAGGGTGTTATGTATGTAGGTTTGAAGTCATTGGTTTAGTTTGAACTGTTCTTGTAAAATGTTGGAAATGATTGGTTTAAAAGTGCGGAAAACCCTGCACTCTGATTGGCTGGCAACTGCTGGCTATAAGTAGCAGCCGCAGCCCAGCCAAATTGGGTCCGTTCTGAGCTGTAGTCACTAATAAACTAAGAGCTTGAAGCACTCGGTCTGTCTCTTCATGCAAACTTAACAGGCTGGAAGAGGTCTTGTAGATCTTCTAGTCCAGCTCCCTGTTCAAGCAGGAGACCCTGTATAATTTCGGACAAGTGGCTGTTCTGTCTCTTTTAAAACCTCCAGTGATGAAGCACCCACAACCTCTGAAGGCAAAGCCGTTCCATTGGTGAATTGTTCTCACTGTTAGGAAGTTTCTCCTTAGTTCCAGGTTGTTTCTCTCCTTGATCAGTTTCCAACCCTTGTTTCTTGTCTTGCCTTCTGGGGCTTTGGAGAAATAGGTTAACCCCCTCTTCTTCACTCCTGGGAAGGAAAACTGGAAATCTCTGATGAAATCCAGAACCTTGATTCTCTTCAGGTTTAACTGAATGATTCCCATGCCAGGGCATCAACAGTTCTTACAAAAATTGAAGGGGTTGACTTTCATTCTTTCTCATATTTATAAACATGGTCCAGAAGACCAATCTGCACAAACAAGAAGAAAAGTTTACCTTTATACCTCCCCCAGTGGTGGGATTCATTTTTTTACTACCGGTTCTATGGGGCTTGGTGGCGTGGCTTGGTGGGTGTGGCAGGAGAAGGATACTACAAACTCCCATTCCCTCCCCACTCCTGGAGGAAGATTACTGAAAATTCTCCATTCTCTCCCCACCCCACTAACCTGCTTTCCAGCTCCGTTCTCCTGTGCAGGGCAACAAAAGAAGACCCAGCCAATCAGGTGGGACTCAGGAGGCAGAGAATAGATGGGGGCAGGGCCAGTCAGAGGTGGTATTTGCCAGTTCTCTGAACTACTCAAAATTTTCGCTCCCGGTTCTCCAGAACTGGTCAGAACCTGCGGAATACCACCTCTGGTCTTGTTCCTTTTTAAAGCAAACAGCTCCATGGATTACAAAAGTGCTTAAACCAATGGAAATTGCTATATTATTCAGAGTTGTTTCCCTTTCTTAAGACCTTTGGTTCTTTTTACAGGTTGTGTATGCTCTGAGAATATAGCTCTTCCTTGTCAAGAAACTAGGGCAGTGCCATCATTAATATTGCTCCACATATAATTTATTCTGTAGCTTATTTGAAGAGGTAGGATATGAAATGTTATTAGTGATCTCTACAAACCTCTCCAGGATATAATGTCATTTATCTGGCTTTTCTTATTTTGCATTCATTCTAATGATAAACCTGTTTATTGTTTCTCACTACTGAATAATTCTTATAAATTTCAGTGGTTGACACCATTCTAATCGGAATATATTAAGTAATGTCATAAGATGCCTACATAAGTAATTCCTGCTCTTCATGAAAATCTAGCTTCTGAATTATTCATTAACTGAGAAACCCAATAGTTCATGCTGTTTGCTTGAGTAATCTCAACAATCACTTCATCTCAAACAAGTAAGCCAATTTATGTAAGGGAGGAAGTAGTCTATATACAGCCGGTTCTAATTTGGTGTAGTCAATGTATGTTGAACTATAATTTCCTTATCTGCTGGTCAGGGATGATGGGATTTGCAGCCCAAGCTTATGTGAAGAAAATGAGATCAGGGAAGGATGTAATATACTTACAGCCTTGGCCAGTATATATATTTTAATACATTTTGCAACCCTTTTTGATTATGAGTGGAATCCTAAAATACATTAAATTTTGCTGTGCATTTCAATTGCTTAAGATTGTGCAAAGGGCTTAGCACCAGGCATGGTGAGATGAATGTCAAATGAACAGATAGAAAAGCAACCAATGATACTGGATAATTAATACAAGATATGGAAGGAAAATATCTAAATTGTATTATTTGATTTCCCTTTACATCCCAAACTATAGCAAGGTCTTGGATTATACAGATCATGCCAGACTGGTTTAAGGAGAATGGAAATGCCACAATAACTATTCCTCTAAGGACGCTTTAGAATGGACTAGAACAGGAGTCCCCAAACTTGGCAACTTTAAGATTTGTGGGCTTCAACTCCCAGAATTCTCCAGCCAGCATAGAATTCTGGGAGTTGAAGTCCACAAGTCTTAAAGTTGCCAAGTTTGGGGACCTCTGGACTAGAACCTACTGTAAGAACTGAATTTAGAGAGACAGCATGGTTCAGCATGGAAAAATATGTAAGATAAGGTTGGAGATTATAACCATCCCTATTTAATTTATGGCAGAATTGAAAAGATAACTTGTGAATGAAATGCGGAGGTCAAAACAATAATACTAATGTGCAGATGATGCCACATTGTTAGCTGAAAATAAAGAACACATAGAAAACTATTTTAGGGAACAAATTTATGCACTAAATTTTTCCAAGCTTGAAATAAAACCCAAATCAAACACACCATAAGCAACAAAAGACCCTTATTTATGTTTGCTCCAACAGGAATACAATTCAGAGACCAAATGTGCATATTGGCATTCATTCAATTTGAATATAGTGTACAATAGATTATTAAATATTTTGCAAAAAGGATCATTTGGAATAAGAAGATTCAAGAGGCCATCATTTGTAAAATAATCTACCAATTTATTTGCCCAATAAATTTTGTGTGTGAGTGTGGGTAGATAAATAGCACAGTCATTCAAAATTAAAATATCCATCAAGGAGTTTAAATAATTCCTTCATATTTTCAATATTCCTTAATTCTGCATGTTTATATTTTTGCATGACATATACATTGCCTTTTGCTTAATTTTTACCCACCTACAGTTTATTTATTTTAATAAAGACAAAATACACTCTAGTGCAGGGGTGTCAAACTCATGTGAAACTCATGGCATCACGGTGTCATCACGTGATGTATTGGGACTTTTTCCCTCTTTGCTAAACTGTGTGTGAGTGTGGCCAGCACGTGACATATCTGGTCCACGGGCCGCAAGTTTGATAGCCCTGCTCTAGTGCATTTATCCTAGGAAAAACTAAGCAGTGTGTGTGTGTGTGTGTGTGTGTGTGTGTTTATATTAGAAATTAAAACAAGGTTTTGTGACAATCGTTATTTACAGATCAAACTTCTCTAGATTAAGCAGCTATGCTAAATTGGCTGCCAATCTGTAAAAAAGAAAATACTTGGGAAAACATACTTCATTTCTAAAACTGCACATACGAATTTAGTGAGCTAGAATATAGATGCAGTAAGCAGGAGATTTTCATTCCAGCATCGATGGTTATGCATTCAGTGCTATCATATACATTTGACTGCCCAATCAATTAATAATGTGTTTACAGATAGTTAGAGATATCCAGCTCATCATGCACAAAATCAGATATGATGTTGAATGTAGAACCCTCTCCTATTCATCTCATGCCAAAATGGATACATCCCTTGCCACCACAGGGAACTCGGCCAACCTCTGCGTGAAAGAGGCTAACCATGATTGATGCAGCTGATGCTCACCAACTCAAAAGAAGGCTATGCCTATAACTCCGCTTTCTGAGTCCCAAAGGAGAATGCTGGTTCTGTAAGACAACGAATCTTGTTTTGAATAACAACATTCAAGCAACTCGGTGAGGGAGAACCAAAGTAGCTTGTATGAAAGGCTTACATAAAGACGCCGTGCTGGAGCAGTGAAGTGTTTGAAAGTGGAGGACAAAGTTGCTGTATTTTTAGAACGGCTCAGTGGGCAGAGAACAGGAGGCAAGCAAATTAAAGAAGAGAGGCTTTACTTTTACCTGAGGGATGGTTTATATCAGGGGTATCAAACTCAAGGCCTGCGGGCTGGATCCGGCCTGTGGGGTGCTTAGATCCATCCCGCTGGGTTGGCCTGGAAACAGCAAAGGACCAGCCCACAGTGCCTTTGACTGCGAAAATGCACTTCCCTGGGCTACGTTTTAGCAGGGAGCCATCAAAACAAACTCAAAACAAAACAAAAAAGGAAAAATGTTTCCCCTTTTGCATTTGAGCATGCAAGAAGGGGCAGGAAAGGAGAAAGGGAAAGACAAAGAAAAAGAAGGGAAGATGGGAAGAGAGCAAGGAAGGAAAAATAAGGAAAGAGGGGAAGGAAGAGGAAAGGAGAATGAAGAGGGAATGAAAAAGAAGAGAAGAGAAGAGAAGAGAAGAGAAGAGAAGAGAAGAGAAGAGAAGGAAGGAGATTATAATGAGAGTGAGGAAGGGTCTCAGTGAAGTCCTGCCTTAGCACTTGGCCACCACAGGTGCCCCCGACATGAGTCCTCTATCACGCCCACCATGGCCACACCCCATCCCTGTCCCTCAGCCCTCTGAGGTCAAATACAGCCCTGCGGCCCTGAATGTAATCCAGTTTGATACCCCTGGTCTATATGAAAATCCATACAAATGGTCCTCAAATTATGACTGTAATTGAGCCCCACAATCAGACTTACAATCATTCATTTAGTGGCCGTTCGAAGTTGCAATGGCACTGAAAAAATGACTTATAACTGTTTTTCCCACTTATAGCCATTATAGTATCCCCACAGTTATGTGATCAAAATTTGGATGCTTGGCAGCTGGTCCATATTTATGCCAGTTTCAGGATCACGTGATTACTTTTTGCAGCCTTCTGACAGCCAATGCCACTGGGGAAGACAGATTCGCTTAACAACCATGTTATTAACTTAACAACTGTAGTGATTCACTTAACAACTGTGGGCAAGAAAGGTTGTAAAATAAGGCAAAATCACTCAACTGTCTCATTAGCAACATAAATTTTGGGCTCATTTATAGTTGTAAGTCGAGAACTACCTGTAATAAGTTATAAAGTGGGTCACCATATGATCAGACCCACCTTTTATGTCCTTTTTTGCATTGGTCATTAAATGAATTCAGCAGTCATTAAAGAACCCCACCATGGGGCAAGTTTTTGCTAGAAACCAGAAGTAAATGTCAGCTTCCAGCAAAATCGTTTTAAATCGTGGTCAATGACCGCGGGATGCTTCAAAGAGCTATAAAGGTGGAGCAGTTGTTGAGCATCTCAAATGCAATCCTGTGATTATGGAGGAATGTTGGAACTTTGAATCCTAAGCAGCTTTTGGGGATCCTCTGTAATTTCAAATGGTTGCTAAGCGATTGGTTGTAAATCGAGGACCGGCTGTATAGTGTAATGTCCCTTTGGGTTTATATTTTAAGAGTAAGCATACCATGGCTTTTGATTTGAGCCAACTATTTTTGTGCTTATACTAGAATAATATAGAGTCATGGTGGCACAGTGGTTAGAGAGCAGTTTTGCAGGCTAACTCTGCCCACTGCCAGGAGTTCAATCCTGCCCGATTCAAGATTGACTCAGCCTTCCATCCTTCCGAGGTGGGTAAAATGAGGACCCAGATTGTTGGGGCAATAGGCTGACTCTGTAAACCGCTTAGAGAGGGCTGTAAAAGCACTGTGAAGCAGTATATAAGTCTAAGTGCTATTGCTATTGCTAGTGGATTCTGGCATAGAAGACTGATGTGTGTCATTTGCTTTGTAGCTTTAAGAAGTCTGGTCTGTGTTTCCAAGGTGTCTTGGTAACTCCAAGCCAGTGTTTGTGTATAGCTTGGTTTTTCTACAGTCTAATTTATGGTGCCCTGAATGTTTAGCCAATCTTGATTTGAATATTTCTCATTACTATTTTTTTTAAGTGGCAAAGATCCTATGGAATGATTATCTCATTTAAAAATAAGGTCCTATCTTAAATGTTAAATAGCACTCAGTTTCAGAAATATACAAGTGTGTTGTCTTTATTAGTAATTATTAACTACTCAAGGAGGAAGAATGACAGTGACAGCAGACTCAAAATTTAGTAAAGCTCTTCAGCTGAATTAGTAGCAGTGAAATGCTCTGCATGTAACCTGGGCAAATATCACAGATTTCAAGTCTAAGTGCTATTGCTAATGCTATTGCTATTTATATTTATACAGGTAGTCCTCAGGTTACGAATGGAATGGAGCCTGCCCGAGGATTTGTGAGAGTGAATCTCACTTGAAAGGGATCACTCCTCCTTTTGCCCACACATTTGCTAATTGAATGTGAAGCTCATTAAGTGCATGAGGTATTTCAGGGTGGGGAAGGCTCTGGAGGGCCCAGTGATGGAACAGGCCACCTGTGTAAGACCATCCAAGGCCTCCCCGACCCACTGAAATGCCTTATGTTCCCCACAATTGCTTTACCCTCTACCCAACCTGCCGCGCCAGGTCACTTACGCTGTGAAGATCTAACAAGCTGTCTCCTCTCCAGCCTCTCAGCCGCATGCGCTCCTCTGCAGTTCCGTTTAGGCCTCTGCAGGCCTTGCAAGCATGTTGCCAGCCAAAAAGGAGCTTCTGAGGTGCAGATCCCCCCACCGATGCTCTGTTCAGACCTTTGCGGGCCTCCCTCGGGCCCATTGCAGGCAAAAATTGAACTTTCGAGGGGCACCCCTTGGAAGCTCCATTTTGGCTGGCAACATTCAGGATGAACGTTGCAGAGCCTCTGTGGTTGTTCATAAGGGCAAACAACTGCCGTGGTGCTGCAAGATTCGTAGTTTTGGGACTTGTTCGTAAACACTAGGGGGCGCTTATCGAAAATTTTATTTATTTGTTTGTTTTGTCAAGCATGTTTTAGATAACAGATATAATTAGGAACCTGATTATGAGTACATGAAATGGGTACGGATAAAAGGGCACATTAGGACAGGGACGGTAAGCACCTTGGTGCTCTTATGCATGCCCCTTACAGACTTCTTAGCAATGAGGTGAGGTCAACAGTAGACATTGAACATTTGAAGTAAATATTTGAAGTAAACGTTTGAAGTAAACATTTGAAGTAAACAGTAGACTTCGAACATTTGAAGTAAGGGAACACTCATAACCCAGGGATTACCTGTATGTAAAAGTTACCAGGAGTCAAGACTGATTGGAAGGCACACACAAAACAAGTCTTTTCTAAAAACATCTTGCATGGCTCTTTAGAATCTGGTTTTGAGTCTCTTCATTTGACCTGATCTCAACATGTAGTGAGGATATAGAGCTACCCAGTGCTCGCTTCCTTCCTTCCAGCTGACCAGCAGCAGAATGTCATCTTGTACTTTAGGTTAACACATATCATACAGTCACAAAAATCCCCCCTCACCTCAATTCACACAGAAAGGAAGTAAATTACTAACCTATGTCCAAAATATTATGCAGGCGTGCCTTTGCTGGTGGTTTGCAAAACCAAAATTCTGCAAAGCTGCTGCGATGGGAAGTAATGCACAGGAAACCTGATTCTAATACAGAAATAAGCAAAATCACTCAAATGCCCCCAAAAGCTCTGCTGTGACCATGGTTATAGGTTGCTATGGCAGCTGGATTGGGGAAGGGGCAGATTGATGGTAAACAAAGTGCATAGGAAGAGAAAATCTTCAGGAATGGACTTCTAGAAGAGGAGGGGGAAATATCCTTAGTCCTCAGCTGTCTGGCTTCACTGATCAGCTTTTAATCTTGGTTTTCCATTTCTTCTCCATGTTCTCTAGGGTTTAGAGGAAGAGGGGTGGTTGGCCGGAGTCAGGCTGGAAGGCAAGGTGGTATCCTCTCAATAGCAAAGCAGATCTCCCACAAGTTTTATTGTTTCCAGTAAACTACAACATAATCAGGAGCAAATTGGCTCAGCTCTGCAAAGCAGAATACATTGAGATGTCAAACAGGTTCAATCAAAGCAGATTCCAAAGTGATGCAAAAACAGAGGTGCGTTAGCATTCTTATATAGCACAGCCTTCAATAAAAATTAGAATTGGATACAGATTCTCCAAATGTTCCTGCTTGCAATCTATGAGTGCACACTGTTGATTTGTGTCAAAAGGACTCACAAGTGCACATAGGCAGTATAAACAACTGCCAGCCACCACTCTGCTTTTTTTTTTTAACTCTACCTCTTCTGGGAAGGCAATGACTAAAACTGTTTTTGTATTCATTGAGAAACAATATGCTAGAATTATGTTATCAGCAGGAAGAGATACAGACTCACTCAGGGGAGTTGATGTGTAAAATTTCAGAGAACCACACATACAGTATGTCAGTATAGTCAACAACATAAATGAAAGACTTGTTCCATGTTACACCCAACACAAAGAACACAGTGAGAGAAGCAGTGAAATGTAAAATTGAAGTAGCTTGATCTGGTTGCATGCTGGCTACAGAGGGGGCATAGCCACAAAATGTTGCAGCATCAATCTAATCTTGACAAGCTAAGCAGAGGCAGACCTGGATAGTTCCCAGATGGGATACAGACAAGATTGGAAAGTTTTAAAAGCCTCTTGGAAAGGGGCAATAGCAAACTACATTAGCATGTCACCAGGAGTCCTATTCAACTCAAGAGAGTGTTTCATTAATGTCATTATTTAAACTTAAATGCCACTCTATTCTGGGGACTCTCAGTGGTTTACAAGAGGCCCTTAGCCAAATGCCAATAAACAAATAATCCGTTGATCAGTGGACCAAAGCTTCAGTTGTCCCCAAATATTTTTCTGGAGAAACAAGTCTTTAGGGTTGTTCTCTTTTTTTTATTTTTTGTAGTACACAGTCAAGCATCTTTATTAAAGAAAGAGTGGCTCCCCCAGGAGCCTCAAGCAGTATAACAAAGGATTTGGGGGTTCCGTCTTCAACAAATAGAAAAACTGCTCTGTTTCATTCAAAACCACTGACCAGGTGAGCAATCTCCCAATTGGTTTCCAAGGTCAGAGGTCCTTCCACCTCCACGCCTTTCTCGGTGACGGTGGTGATCTGGTATCGGTTGAACAAGTGGGTGTCCCGGTAGTAGAGGATCTTCATACACTGTTCAATGAGAGCTCTGGCTGCCTGCTGGGAGAGGCTGGGGGTCTTCTCCAGAGCCTCCCTCCTTAAGGGCTGTGCCAGGTAAGACCCGTATCCGGTCGCCAATGAAGGCGCTTCATATGCCACTCCCAGCAGGTCGACGTAGCCTTAGAAGCCGTCCCATGGGAGTAGCCGCCGATGATGACTCTGTTCCAGAGGGGATTCATCTTGGACCGGTGGTTGTACATGACCCGGGTCAGCCAGGAGTGAATGGCCTTCGGGCTGTAACTGTGCCCATCGCCCAGAAGGTCTTCGTCAATCACCATCTGCTCCAGGACTTGCTTGAGGTGCTGGAAGTCGGCATAGTCCCCTGAGGCCCCCAGGATGGTGCTGTCATTGACCTTCATGATCCAGGAGAGGTTACAGAATCGGGCCAGTGAGCCATAGGAGCCCAGCGTGTTCTCAAATGTAAGAGGGGAAAGGTCTCTCAGAGATCCAAGGGTAGGTTTTCCTAAAGGAGAAGGCCATTATGGATATTATTGGGCCCAAGCCAAAAATTATGGGATGCCTCCCTCCTCCCCTGATTCCTTTGAAGAAAAAGAACACATAGAACATAGGAAAGAAAAAAGCCTTCCTCCCTCTCCCTCCTATTTAAGTGATTGGAGAAAATTTTTTCCCATTCATTGAAGTGCAGTGCAAAACAACTTTTCCCTGAGGATGAAAAGCTGGGGAAGGTAAGTGTTTATATGTCTGTGGAGATTCTCAGTCCAGGTCATTGTTGTCCCAAAGGTGCTTTTTCTAAAGGCATCTGGACTTTGTTTTTCCTTGAAGAAGTTTCATTTCTCATCCAAGAAGCTTCTTCAGTTCTGAAAAAGCTTCTTGATGAGAAGCGAAATGTCTTTAAGGATCGAATGCCCATCACCTGGTGTGTGCCCACAGACAGGGCCTTCTTGGGTGTCAGCCAGACAATGTCGGCTGGTGGTCCCTAGGGGTAGGGCCTTCTCTGTGGGAGCCCCCACCCTATGGATCCAGCTTCCCCTGAGCTACGACTGGCCCCCATCCTCCACTTCTTTCACCGTGGCCTAAAGACATGGTTATTCGAACAAGCCAGCCTGGACTGAGGGGGCAGGGTTTAGTTTTTAACTGTCATGTCTTGGGGTTTTAGATAATTTGTTTGGTCAAACTGGGTTTAATAACTTTTAATTTCTCTTAACTTTTGTATTGTATGTTTATTGAGAGCCCTGAGTCCCTAGGGAGATAGGGCAGCATACAAGACCAAATAAATAAATAAATAAATAAATAAATAAATAAATAAATAAATAAATAAATAAATTTATTTATTTATTTATTTATTTATTTATTTATTTTATTTTATTTTGACTTGTATGCCGCCACTCTCCAAAAGGACTCGGGGCGGCTCACAGATAAAAACACAGAACAATAAATTATTTAAAAAGAAATTAAACTAGACAAGCCAAATACAACTATAAAACTGAATTAAAATTGAATTAAATCCCACCCTCTCCCCCAGGAGATCAGTCCAGCCCAGCCTGCAAAAACAACCAAGCTTTTAGATCGCATCAGAAAGAGGAGAGATCGAGAGCCAGCCGGAGCTCAACAGGTAGTTGGTTCCATAAAGCGGGAGCCGATACAGAATAGGCCCTTCCCCGGGGCACCGCTAGCCAACATTGTCGCACGGACGGCACCCCGAGGAGTCCCAGCCTGTGTGCTCGCACAGGGCGACCGGTATTTGATATCGGCAGGAGACACTCCCGCAAGTACCCCGGACCCATGCCATGAAGGACTTTGAATATTAACGTCAGAACCTTGAATCGTCAGAACCTTAAATAAATAAATAAAAACAAAGTCCAGTTGCCTTTAGAAAAAGCACCTTCAGGCTAAGTGTTTATAGGAGGAGAGCTGTGTGTTAGTCTATAGTAGCAAAAAAAGGGGGGGGTCTGGTAGCACTTTTTCTGCTAACAAATGTTGTTAAGCTTTTGTGAGCTGCATCTAATGAGGTACGCTGCAGTGAATCATGTCCTTCATCAGGGCAGCAATGTTGACAGACTCTACTTACCAAGGAAAATAGGTGAGTATGGAATCTTGCAAGTACACCAGACAGTTGAGGAAGTAAAAAGAACATTGGAAGGATATCAAAGGACAGTGAAGAAAATGTCTTCTGATTTTCTGGTCTTCCTATCTAGGGTTTTTACTGTAGTTCTGCTTGAGTTCATCCCACTTTTCAAGCTGTGTATCTAATGATTGGAATTGCCCAAGTGTTCATTGCCTCGGTGGTATTTCCTCCACTGTTTGGACTTTTAAATCTTCACTTTCATGATGAATTTACTTCTAACCTTTTTTCATTTCAGTGTGCTTGATGTTATCAGACTGAAGGATGCCCAGGCATTTGTGGCGATCTCTTCTTCCAGACTTCAGATATTATTTCCATAAAGCATCTTGATTTCTTCAGTTTTCACTATTTTTCCCCTTGGAAAAATATGGTGATGGTGAAAGTGGAGGAATCAGTACAATGATAAACAGTAGTAGTGATAGTGAGTCTCCTGGAAAGAGTTTTCTCTTGTTATTAACCTCTGACCAGCAATCGTATCTTCCATTTTGCCATTGATTTTTGCATCTTCTGATGTTTCTACTGACTCCTGTTATTTCTGGGCACATGATTATCCAATCGTGTGGCAGGGAGTCGAACACCATCTTGTAGTCAATCCAAGCTTCATTCAAGTTAGTCTTCCTTCTCTTGCAGTTTTCCAGAATCATCTTGTGGATTAGGAGCGGTTTAAAGTCAATACAAATGGAAAGATAACTTAGTGTATAATTCCAAACTCTCTGTGTCTGTGTTTGTGACTCTCTGTCTTTCTCTCTCTAAGAGAGAGAGGGAAGGAGGGAGGGAGGGAGAGGGAGAGAAGAAGAAGAAGGAGAAGGAGAAAGAGAAGGAGAAAGAAGAAAGAAGAAAGAAGAAAGAAGAAAGAAGAAAGAAGAAAAAAGGAAGAGGAGGAATTGTTTACTCTATACATCAGAACAACAATTTTGAATGCTTTTTTCTTTTTGCTATATCAGGGTAGCAAAGAGGAAACATTCTGAATAAAAGTGACATTTTACAATGCATCAACCAAAATTAGGAAGAAATATAAAAACCAAGGAAGAAGATTGGCTGTACTATTTTCTATTCATCCTTTATAATAGTCTATAAAGGATGACCCATTTGGAAGTGGACACAGTGACACAGAGCAATCAGCTTCAGAGAACTATCTCAGGTCCCGAAATGCCTCGTAAAACTAGCATTTGAAAAGAAAGTTTCTTTGTTTTATCCTCACATAGCATTTCTTTCCTCAAAGGAATCCTGAATAGAATACACTGTGTCTTTGGGAGTCAATATAGAGTAATTTCCAGGAGCCTCTTCTGTGTAGCACTTTTACTTGTAATTAGAGAGTGAAACTAGGTTACCAAAGTTATTTATTAAAAATGTCTATCATTGGCTGCCAAAAGATTACAAAAAATAAAACAATTCACATTTTTAAAAATAACCTAAATCAGAATACAATAAATATAGAGGCCTTAATTCAACAGTGGACCCGCATCTTTTCCCATTTCTACATTACTCTTTTAATTATTGCATTTGGGTCCTGTTTTAGATATAATTCAAGCAGCAAGCATACCTAATATTCCTTCTTCCTCCTATTTCCCTTCCAACAATCACTGTGAAGTAGGTTAGGTTGAGAGAGGGTTAGGTTTGATTGACAGCTATCCTGTTTAGTTTGAAGCTAACAACAGTGCTAAAAAGTAACTTTATTGCCAGTCCTCAGATTTACAATTGTCACAGCGTCCCTGAGGTCACAGGATTGCCATTTGGGCCTTTTACAGCCAACTAGCATTTATCAGCCTTGGTGGTGCAGGCTGTTAAACGCCTAGCACTTAGTTCCAGCTGCCTGCAATTAGTGCAGGCTCGAATCCCACCAGGCTCAAGGTTGACTCAGCCTTCCATCCTCTCGGGGTAGGTAAATTGAGGACCCAAGATTGTTGGGGGCAATAAGCTGACTTTGTAAAAATGCCTCGGGGCAAAAAGCCCTAATAATAAGCAGGCATATACAGTGGAATGAAGGCTATTGCTGAGCGCATTGGGTTGTGCTCCAAAAAATTGTAAGCCGCCCTGAGTCTCCGGAGAAGGGCGGCATATAAATGCAAATAAAAGTAAAATAAAATAAATCACTGTCACAGTGTCCCATAGTCACATGATTGCCATCTGCGAGCTTTTCTATTGGTTTCAAACTAGCAAAGTCAATGGAGGAGCTGCCAGTAAAATCGCACATCACAGTCATATGATGTCTCATTTAACAATTGTGGGTGATTTGCTCAACATCGGCAGTGGAACTGATGTCATCTGTCTGGCACAGTCATGGAATATTTTGCTTAAATCCTTGCTTTAATCTTTGCTTAAGAGCCGTATTGCTTAGCAATGGAGTTGCCAGTCCCAATTGAGGTAGTTCAGTGAGGATTACCTGTAAGTGACTGGATGGTTAATCACAAAATATGTAATTCTTCTTCATCTGCTATGAAGAGAATCAATGACTGCTTCCAAGCCTACCTCTAATCCCTCACTCTTCTACTATCCATTTTTTTTAATAGCTCAGCATTTGAGGAGCCTACGTAAATATTTACACAATTTATATCCAAGAGCTTTATAATTTATATACAATCTGCAGCAAACTCTAAATTCCCAGCTTGTTTAATAGGTCATTTAATATTAAAAAAGTTACACTAAGTAAGAGTCAAATCCTTGCAAAGGTCAGACTGGGCTTTGCTATATAATCACATCGTACCTCAAAGTCAGAGAAAAGGTTGTTAGTCTGAGGATTAGGTAATCAGAAATACTAAGAAATCTAATCCCATTTCTATTGCTTTGGAATAGGACTCTACCAAAAAAGAGCCTTGGTGGTGCAGGCTGTTAAATGCCTAGCACTTAATTCCAGCTGCCTGCAATTAGTGCAGGCTCGAATCCCACCAGGCTCAAGGTTGACTCAGCCTTCCATCCTCTCAGGGTAGGTAAATTGAGGACCCAAGATTGTTGCGGGCAATAAGATGACTTTGTAAAAATGCCTGGGGGGGGGGGCAAAAAGCCCTAATAATAAGCAGGCATATACAATGGAATGAAGGCTATTGCTGAGCGCATTGGGTTGTGCTCCAAAAATTGTAAGCTGCCCTGAGTCTCAGGAGAAGGTCGGCATATAAATATGAATAATAAATTTTTTTAAAAAAAGGGAGGGGGAAAATCTGCCCACTAAAGGAGCTTCAGAGGCCAGGTTTTAAATCCACAATATTACATTGGCATGTATAGCTTTATAAAGAGAGCAAACAATTTGCAATAAATTTCCCAATTAGAGCTGGGATTCTGGGATTTCCCCCCAACCCCACCCCATCACAGAGAATGTGATGAATATCAATGATAAAACTGGCAGGGATTCAAATGTACGCCGGCAAATCTGGCTTTCCACCATCCCTATCCCAGCAATGAAAAAAGCAGTAAAGCAACCCTGTAGAATCAGTGAACCATAGTGAAACTTTCAGACAATTAAATAGCAGAACTGTTGGTTTCCTTTGTCCGTGAAAATTACACCTGCCACAAGGCAAGCCATTCACTTTAAACTTCCCAACACTTAACAGGACCAAGCATTGGAAGCATCAGAGGAGATTGGTGCATAGCAGAGATAAAGGAAATGCTTTTTTTTCCCCTGCAGATTTGGGACATAAATCCTATGAAACGTTACAAGATTCATTTGGTGCAAAGGACTTCAGAGTGTTACCATTGGTATTCTGCTTTGTTCGCATTCTAGAAGGAGTTATTTTGACAGCTTTATTAACTTTCCCAAGGAACACCTTAAAACAGCTCATGAAACATGGTCTCATATTTTTTCAAGAACTTAGCAAAAACAAAACAAAAAACAAAACAAAAAAAAACCCCAGGAGACAGCGTTCTGGCAAATTTAGTCTTTGTGAATGTCTGACTCTGCTGATTATATTATGTTCACAGGGTTAGGGTTAGGATTAAGCACATTTTGGCAAATTCAATGCTATCTGGGCTGCCGAATGCCAGACAACCACTAGATGGCAGCATTGGGTTCAAGAGTTTTCTGTAACATCAAGCAGGGCCTTTTAAAGACATTTGGGGGGTGGGGCTAAAGCGATTGCAAATTTGAGGCCTCTTCAAATGCATGTACAATTTATGGTTATGTGTGAACACAGGTAGTCAGCTGGATAATTGTGGCTTAGCTCTAACAGTCTATCTTTAGGCCAAAATTAATCAAAATATACCATGTATTACATCCTGGGCCCTTAAAGTCCTGTTGGATTTCAATTCTGTAAAGCCTAACAAGCATAGTCTTTGGAGGATCAAGGTCAAGTCCAAACTGATACAGCCAGTTTAGTGGTGTTGGAAGTTAAAACCTACCCCTCTCCTAGGAAAATGAAATATTTTAGAATATACTAAAAAGGCAGAATATTTCCCCTAAAAGAGAAGTAGAAACTCAGAGAGGCAGAAATTCGGCCCCCTCCACCTTTGTTAATGGGCCATTAAGGCCTGGGCCAGTCTATTCTGCATAACAAAGATCTACCTCCTTCAGGCAGAGCCATAATAAGAATTGCCCAAAGCCCTTCCATTACATCATCACCCAGCAAGAGTCAACCAAGCCTGGGACTCAAAAGACAATCTATATAGTTACACCTGCATGGCCCCATGGGAGTCTGACAACCAATCAGAACACAAGCTCAAATTCAAAGCCCAACAGAGGGCATAAAATCCAGGCACTCTTAGCATCTCTTCCCTTTTCACCCAGGATCTCCAAACCATGTGGTCCTATTCACCATTAAACCATCTTTCTAAGCAGTCACCATGTTTCCAGTGTCTTTCTTCCCCACTTGGAACTGAACCCAGAAGGATATTTCTTCCAACAGTGGTTAAAGCACCATCCTAGAAACCAGGAGACTGAATTCTAGTGTCCCTTCCCCCCTTACGCATAAAGCCAGTTGGGTAATTCTGGGCTAGTCCCTCTCTCTCAGCCCAACTCACCTCATGGAGTCGTTATTGTAGACAAAATAGGAGGAGAAAGGATTATTTGGTATGTTCACTGGTTGAGTTATTTATTTAAAAATAACAAAATTGGGATAAGCAAGCAAGCAAATAAATAAATATTCATCGGGCCAAGTGGTGGAAGGCTGTACACTGCCTACTCATAACATCTTATTTCTAAGATTTAATATCTGCTAATTTATTTTGTGGAAGGTGGCCTCTGGTGTGCAATTTTTAAAAAGCTACAATAATTTAAAGTATGCTTTAATTTTGTTATTCATTAGCTACAGAGACCTACAGTATGTTGAATGCATACTGTGTAAACCCTCTATGCATTGTCCATAGGTCAGCATATGAGAAGAAAGTCTCAGAACTAAACTACAGGTTTTGGGTGTATATGAATGAATGAGAAAAAGGTAGATACTATAAACTCAATGATGAGACCTTTAACACACCTTGCATCATTTGTGTGTTTTAAACAATAATTCCTGCAGTTTTGGTAGTAATCAAAATTCCAGTTATTGCCTTTCCTGTCCTAATATAATAAACACACCTGATTGTTTGACCCTACTTTTATTCTAAAACTTGCAAAGTGTCTGTCATGCCCTTGGTGGAGAGTGACTCTGAGGGAGAGGAGGAACAGCCGACAGGGAGTGGAGGTGTGGCTCCGGAGGTTGTGGAGGAGGCTGGGGAAGGGCAGAGGCCAGTTGGGCAGTCAGAGGAAGAACCAGGCCCATCTCCTCTTCATCCTAGGCCATGCAAGGAAGAACGGAGAAGGAAAAAACTTGGCTTATGAGAGAGGAAGCGGCCATGATCCCGCTCATTGGTTGCAGCTGGGGAGAATAGTATATAAGAGAGACAGTTAAAACACAGCATTGCCAGAAGCAAAGTGTGTTTTATTTTGGGCTGAAGTTATCTTGGTTGGCATCTTTCCAACAGACTGTGCCTTGTTATCTCCTTGAAGTTGGTAATTACTTATCCTAGTCTGTTGTGGAATTTCTTTCATTGTAGTTTGTTTTAGTTTTTTTATTTCACCTTTATCTGCTCATTAAGTTTGGACTGTATTGCTTTCTTTTGAAGACTATTTTTGAATAAGTTTTATCTCCCACTGAGAATTATTGAACAGTGGGGCCAAGTTGGAGGCATTAAAGGACATCTATTTATGTTTTGGATGTTGTTATGTTTGTGTTACACTCCAGGTCATTAGATTGTCTAATCTTAAGTATAAACCTCTAGAAGTTTATACTCCTTATTTATTTTACTCTTAGAAAAATATATTTAATACAGAACTGTAATTTGCAATACAGGTAGTCCTCAACTCACAACAGTTCATTTAGTGACTTTTTGAAGTTGCAACAGCACTGAAAAAAGTGACTTATGACTGTTTTTCACCCTTACAATCATTTGGACACTTGGCAACCAACTCATATTTATGACTGTTGCAGTGTCCCAGGGTCACATGATCTCCTTTTGTGACCTCCTAATGAGCAAAGACAATGGGGAAGCCAGATTCACTTAACAACCATGTTGCTAACTTAACAACTGCAGTGATTCACTTACCAAATGTAGCAAGAAAGGTCGTAAAATGGGGCAAAACTTAACAAATGTTTCACTTAGCAACATAAATTTTGGGGTCAATTGTGGCCTTAAGTCGAGAACTACCTGTTCTCTTCCCAAACATAATGCCTCAAGTAGTTGGGGTCTATGACTCTGAGAGTGACAGGTCAGCACTTCTGGAAGTTCAAAACGATTCCTTTTTCCTCAAAATTTAAATGTACAGAATACCATCTTGCATCTATTCATTCAGCAAGTTAAGAGTGAATTAACTAATAGAATGTTTGGTCTCTATTGCTCTTTAATTATGGATTAACTTTAGCTAGTGAAAATTAAGAAACGCTCTACATCTTGTCTAGAAATATATGAGAAATGGAATTGGACAGCAGGTGGCACTGCAGCAGAGATAAATATTAGTGCTACTTAAGAAATGAGATTTCCTGTATGGGTCTGCATTTCTCATAAATGAGGATTAATTTGTTTTCGTTTTCAATCCAGTGTCTCATCTGCACCAGCCAAGAATGGCAATGAGTTTTTCTTTCACAGGTGGGTAGACATTGATATGATTCATGTGGCATATCGTGGGGAAAGGTCAGCTACGGTATGGAAGCGTCAATGTTGTGGTTGTTATGATCCCTGTCAGAAGCTGAAGTATAACCTTATAATGAGCTGTATTACCTTATAATCCTTTGATATGGTCAACCGATTAATCAATAAAGTATGCTACTACTAATTTATAATCCAGGCAGCACCCAAATTATCCCTTAACACAACCATGTCTTTTCTACAATCTTCTTCAGTGGCCCCTTAACTCCAGATACCATCAGCAAGGTGGCATTGCTTCTCTTTGTACCTTGGACTGCATCTGTATTAGTTAACTGGAATGATACAGGTAGTCCTCAACTTATGATCACGAGTGAGCCCAAAATTTCTGTTGCTAAATGAGCTTCGTCCCATGATGAGCCTCGGTGGTGCAGTAGTTAGACTTCTGCTGACTGCCAGCTGACTGCAATTTGGCAGTTCAAATCTCACCAGCTTTCTGGTTGATTCAGCCTTCCCTCCTTCCGAGGTGGGTAAAATGAGGACCCAAATTGTTGGGGGCAATAGGCTGACTCTGTAAAACTGCTTAGAGAGGACTGTAAAGTACTGAAAAGTGGTATATAAGTCTAAGTGCTATTGCAAAGTGCTATTGCTATGTTACAATCTTTCTCCACCCAGTTGTTAAGTGAATCACAACAGTTGTCAAGTTAGTAACACAATTGTTAAGTGAATCTGGCTTTCCCATTGATTTTGCTTGTCAGAAGGTGACAAGAGGGGAACACATGACATATGTGCAGGCAACCATCATAAATATGAGTCAGTTGCCGCATTTTGATCACACAATGCTGCAACAGTTGTAAGTGTGAAAAACGATCACAAGCTACTTTTTCAGTGCTGTTGTAACTTGAACAGTCACTAAATGAACTGTTGTAAGTTAGGGACTACCTGTATGAGAAACTCTGAAGAAGAGGGAATCTTTACGCTGCAACTGGCTGTGAGTTCTCTACCTTTAGACCAGGGATCAAGGGGTCCAGGAGGGAAAGATGTGCAATCTTGCAGCCCTGCTTGGCTCATACCTAACAATGAAAACTTGGTTCTCTGAGATGTTTAGGACTCCAGTCTTGTTCACTAACCACAACCAATGGGCAGGGTGTTGTTGAAGACATGTCCAGCATTTGACACAGCACTTCTATACAAATGGCAGTGTCAATCTTCTGATTGAGGGTGAAACAAAGCAGAACACAATGGATAACTTGGCTCTTAAGCTTTATTCTAGTTTGATATTGCAACTTCATCTATTTTGGTCTTTAAAAGTACATAGGTAGGTAGGTAGGTGAGTGGGTAGGTAGAGAGAGAGAGAGAGATTAGATAGATATAGATAGATAGATAAGACAGACAGACAGACAGACAGACAGACAGACAGACAGACAGACAGACAGACAGACAAATAAATCTTTATTGTCATTTTTACTCTGGGCACACTGGCACACATTAAAAATGAAATTCTGTTGCCTGCTCTCAAAAGTGTACACATACATAACACACATATACACATCAGGGCATGTCAAATTTTTTAACTCTCAATTTCCAAACATTAGGAGTGCTCAAAAGTTGTGGCATGCCTTGGGGATTGTAAAGATTTGTGCTTACTTTAATATAATTTAGATGTGCTTGGTAAGTAACTACACAAATATCATAACTTATTAAAACTTTGTTTCATTTCATTTTTCAACTTTCAATTTCCAAAAATTAGGGGTTCTCTTCAGAAAACAAATGAGTGTAGGGGGTGGTAATCTGTAGCACAGAACTATGTGTTTGCCCTTTTTGTATAACTAGGAGCATTTTTATATTTGTGGCAAGTTTGCACATCGTATATGTTACTGCTGTTAAATTGGATTTGTTGATTTGGATTCTGCTCAAAGATATGTGTGTGTGTGTGTGTGTGTGTAATATATATTAATGCCTTTCTCATAGTGAATAGGTACACTATGGGTAGATTTTATCTGGTGAATCAAAGATGGTGATAAAAATTTCAACAAAAACATACTTTGCTCCTCTCCCACTAATTTCTTCAACCTAGTCCTAATCTTAAATATCTCTGTTAAGTGACTCACATCGTATGTGAACATTGCATTCAGATTTCTTTTAGAAAAATACAACATTCTCTTCTTCCCAGATGTTTCCTTTCTCCTATCTGGATCATTTTTATTCTTTATATCCCAGTAAAAATTTGGAAGGAAGGGGCTCAGTGGCTATTTATCTATCAGTAGGATAACTCTCTCAAAACTGAATAGACTGGGTTTGCATTGAAAGGGGGTTGGTGGAGAAATCTGTAAAACTCAAGCCTGAGTTTGAAAATAAGCCAAGGGTTTTAGAGAAAAAATGTCCTACCAGTTATCTCTTGATGCAGAATGTTGCTGATTGGGCCACTCTAACCACTCTGGTCACAACATGATCCTGAATGGAGCATGCATAAGTGCACCATCGTGCCTCCCATCCCTGTCCTAATGTCCCCATTTAATCGTACCTATTTCTGTATTCTTACTCATGTTTATACTTATACCTATAATCTTGTAAGCGATTGACAAATCAAATAAATAATAAATAAGATAAAATCTGCAGCCTATCCTGATACAGAAGCAATATGTGGGAACAACACAAACACACCACACACACACACACAGAGAGAGAGAAAGAGAGAGAGAGAGAGAGAGAAGAGAGAGAGAGAGAGAGAGAGAAAAGGCCTCACCTGTTACTGCATTATGCAAAAGAAGACAGAGGTGCTGTTTATAGTCACTGCTGATAAAGAGGTTGGAAAAAGAATCCCAAAAGCCATGCTTTGCATGTTTCTGCTTATCTTGATTCTTATCCTTCCTCCTAACCTCTGGAAATACTTCTCCCTAAATAACATTTCCTCTTTTTTTCCAGATGAGCAGATTTTACATTTATGACCTTTTAGGAATTAAAAAGGCCTCATGTTAAAATAAACAAGTGAATTAGCAAAAATTGGTAGCTGCACAACGATGTTTTCCTATTACCAGCACTTCCAGAAGCTTATAGCTTTAGATCAGGGGTCTCCAACCTTGGCCACTTTAAGACTTGTGCACTTCAATTCCCATGTTGGCTGGGGAATTCAGGGAATTGAAGTCCACAAGTCCAAAGTGACCAAGATTGGAGACTCCTGATCTAGATAGATCTCTATGGGGAGAAGCCCTCCATTGATACCATATCGATGTAATTTCTCTGTTAGGTGCTATTGGAGGCTGTCTAGGTGACAAATTGAAATGAACACTTATAATGAAGTCTGTGGAGCAAACCAATTAACTTCTTAATGCCCTGAAAAAGGAAAAGGATGAATTGGTTTGGAAATGTTTAGGAACCCATTTATTAAGCTTGAGATTTTGACATTAAAGAGCATCTATTTCCCACCAACTCCAATTCATCTCCTCATCTAATTAGATCTGGTTTTGGAAAGGTTTCATGTCAAATCACTTTAGATATTAATTTATACATAAATGAAAAAAAAACCAGCCTGGCAATCCCAGGTATGGTAAATAAGAATAGATCCCAGATAATTTCCATACAACAATTCAATATATATTTGTCATTGAATATGTTTTTATATACTATATTTCCCATCTTCTCAAGGAAATCAACCATACCCCTCACCAACTTGAACATTTATTATTGCAGACCAAGAACTGATCATAAGAGCTAACACAAATATAATTAAAAATACAAATCTAATCTAATTAATTCAATAAATTGTCCCCTTCTGATGTTGGATTTGCATCAGAGGTGGTATTCAGCAGGTTATGACCAGTTCTGGAGAACCGGTAGTGGAAATTTTGAGTAGTTGGGAAAACCAGCAAATACCACCTCTGACTGGCCCTGCCCCCATCTATTCTCTGCCTCCTGAGTCCCAGCTGATCGGCTGGGTCTTCTTTTGTTTCCCTGCACAGGAGAACGGAGCTGGAAAGCAGGTTAGTGGGTGGGAAGGGCATGGGATTTTACAGTATCCTTCCCCTGGAGTGGGGTGTGTTAAGTTTGCATGAAGAGTCAGACGCGAAGAGCTTCAGTGAAGAGTTTATTAAATGACTACAGCTCGAATGGACTCGACTTGGCTGGGCTACGGCTGCTTCTTATAGCCAGCAGCCGTAGTTGCCAGCCAATCAGAGTGCAGGGTTTTCCCACACTATTTAAACCAATCCTATTTGACATTTTACAAGAACAATTCAAACTAAACCAATGACATTCAAACCTACATACATAACAGGGTGGGAATGGCGATTTTATAGTATCCTTCACCTGCCACACCCACCAAGCCACGCCCACCAAGCCATACCCACAGAACTGGTAGTAAAAAAATTTGAATCCCACCACTGATCTGCACATAGCAAAGCCTCATGGTTTGGGCACAGAATGTAGCTATTTCAGGGTGCTATTCTTTTAGGAAAAATTCTAAATACCATTGGTCTGACTGGCCAGACAGTCTACCTTTAAGGGTTGAATTTGTCAAGAGCACAATTCCTTGCAAAATCTAAACCTTGGGAAAACATGTTCCAGGGTTTCAGTTACATCCGGAAAGAAATTTGTGTGAGAAAATGGTGCCTAATTGTATCTACCATTCATGATTGCAGAGGGAAGGTCTTTGAATTGTTATCTAGAGAAGGCTCAGCTATATCTGAAAATAGATAATTTGCATGGATTGTAGTTTCTTGTTTCATTATAGAGTCGGCATAGCCAATAAACTATACATTATGTTCCTGGGAATCATATTCACAATATATGTGAAGTACTAAGGTAGTTCTAGAGATTCAAATCCCCTTTAGATTAATGAGACCACTGCAGGCTTCTACCATAATACTGTTGCAATAACCATATAGTTTTAAATGAAGCAGGGGAAAACATGAGGAAACCCATCTTATAACAGGCATAATCTTACATCAGGTCCCTGAAAAGCAAATGCATGCAAAAGATATTTCAGTTTCGTACAATTTAATCAACAAAGTTTGTTTTATTTTCCCAGCTTCAAACTTTTTCCAGTTAATTCCATGTCCTCATCTAAACTCAGATGGGCATGGGCACAGAAGACAGAATACAAGCCGCTAAGTATTTTAAAGATTCTTTTATTTTGTTATGTTGTTAAATCTTGATCGCTTATCAAGTTAATCTGATATATTCATAATGCTAGTTCCATTCATGCTAAAGAGGGCAATTGAAAAAAATATCAAAAGTTGTACATCTTTCATATATTTTCATCTCTGTGAAATGTGTAAGGAAAGGTTTTTTTGGAGGGCGGGGAAGCTCATGATTATGAAAAACAGAATTCTTTTTTTTTTAAATTCTGAGAGGAACAGGCACATGGCCTTTTCCCTCATAGATAATGATCCTACATAATGATCCCCAAGCAAAAATCTATAACCCTAGACCTACACTTTGAATAAATCCAGATTCCAAACATATTTGCTTTAATCTGCAGCTCCTTTGCTTAATCACAATTTTCTTTAAAAACAGTAAACAAGAACAGCACATTGTCACTTTCCCAAATTAGTAATTCCCAATTTTGAGTCACTCCAGCTAAGCTAATATTGTTATTTGTAGATACTTTGAGCAACCAAATTTCCAATCTAATGCTAGCTCTTTCCTTGCTGTTTTCCCATTTATAACTTCAATGCATTTGTAGAGATACTGGCTGTTCTGTTTGCATTTTTCCTACTTTAAGCAGGTTACAAATTTAGAAGCACTTCAGGAACCCTGAAATTTGTGATATTGCCCAGGTTACATGCAGAGCAAGCAGCTGCGAATCCTAATTTCACTGCTACTAATCCAAACCTAGAACTGAAGGGCTATACTAAATTTTGAGTCTGCTATCACTGTCAGTCTTCCTCCTTGACTATTACTAAGGACAACACACTTGTATATTTCTGAAACTGAGACTGAACTGAAACTGAGTGCTGTATGACAGTGGCCTCCAACCTTTTAGGCACCAGGGACCAGCATCAGCTATGTTGCTCCCTCATGCTATACAAAAATAAAGGAGGGAGATAAATCTAATAAAGAAATATTGAAGAAAATATCAAATGAACTGGCAACCCAACTAAGACAACATTCAAAGGTGACCTGAGGTAGATTTTAAAAAGCCTTGGAGAGAGGCTTAACATTTGCTCTTTTTTCTACAATGGTACCTTGGTACTCGGCATTTTGGTTCCAGGAGATTCGAAGGATGAGTCCCAAACAAACTACGTGACTTACTATGTGTCCCTTTATTTCAGCTGGGAAGAACTTTCTTTTTTTTTAATAAAAAGTTTTATTGTTTTCCAAAAAACAAACAAGACAAACAAACATACAATACATAAACCAATATCAATTTCAAGTGTGTCGGTCGGTGACAAATCTCAGTGCCATCTCCTCATCATCCATACTCTCTATTACAAAGAAAGAAAGCTATAGTCACTATTATTAATTCTCTATCATGTTATAATCTCTATATTGTATTTCCTTTCAACAATTCTATTTATCTCCATTGTTCCATATATCACCAAACTTTTTATCTAACCATTGATAAAACATATTCCATATCTTATAAAACTGCTTTTCTTCTTGATCCCTAATTTCAAATGTTAATCTACTCATTTCGGCACAGTCCAAAATCTTCTTAATCACTTCCTCCTGAGCAGGTATCTTATCATTTCTCCAATTTTTAGCAAATACAATTCTAGCAGCTGTCAGTACATTAACAATCAAATATTTCAGTTCTTTGCTAAGTGTCTCTGGTACAATTCCCAACAGGAATATCTCAGGTTTCAAGTCTATATGTTGTTGTGTCATTTTTCCAACCACATGTGGATTTTAGTCCAGTATCTTTTAGCATCAGCACAAGTCCACCACATGTGGTAGTAGGAGCCGGTATCTGATGACATTTCCAACACTTATCCGATTTGTCCTTAAACATTCTTGCGATCCTTCTCGGGATAGGTGCCACCTGTAAAACATCTTATACAAATTTTCTTTATATGCAGTTGACATTGTCATTTTATAATTCTGATCCCATAGTGTTTGCCATCTCTCTAAATCTATCCCATAACCAAAAAATTTTCCCCAAGCAATCATTGTTTCCTTAACCTGCTCCTCTTCCATTCTAACTTCTAATAAATGACCATAAAGTTTTTAAATCACTTTTTCATTCGTACCCATCAAAATTTTATCTAATTCAGTTTGCTTTTTATAAATACCTCCAGTCCTGACATCCTCATCATATCTAGATTGTATTTGCAAATATGAAAACCAATTCATTTTTATTCCTTGTTCTTGTAATGTTTGCATCGATTTGAGTTCACCCTTTTCATTTAAAATCTCTCCATATCTAATTGTTTGTTCCTTCTTATATATTATTGGATATGAAAAGCTTCAATAGTAGATACCCATAATGGAATTTGTATATAATGTTGTTTTCTAGTTTTTCCCAATTTAAAAATAAAGCTTCTCGAACATAGTGTCTTCTAAAATATCCTTGTTTTTAGTTCCCTTATACCATAAGAAAGCATGCCATCCTAGTAACAAATCATGACCTTCTAAGGTTAATAATCTATTATTTCTCAACGTTATCCATTCTTTCACCCACATCAAACTTGCAGCTTGATAATACAATTCCCAATTAGGTAGTGCAAATCCCCCTCTTGACCTTGCATCTTGTAATAGCTTAAATTTAATTCTTGGTTTTTTGCCCTGCCATATGAATTTTAGTGTAATTTTATTTAAATCTTCAAAATACTCTTTCCCAAGTCTAATTGGAATTGTCTGAAATAGATATAAGATTCTGGGTAATACATTCATCTTAACTGTCGATATTCTGCCAATAAGAGATAGCTGCATGTTTTCCCATCTTTCAAGATCTGTCGCTATCTGCTGTTTGAGTTTTATGTAATTGTCTTCTTTCAATGTACTGCATCTTGATGTTATATATATTCCTAAATATTTAACTTTACTTGCAATCTGGATCTCTAGTAAATCTTCTAAATCTTTCTTACGTTTTGCTAACATGTTCTTTGTTAGGATCTTTGTTTTATCTTTATTAATTTTTAAACCTGCCACCATTCCATATTCTTCTATTTGCTCTATCAATTTAGGTGCTGATTTAAGTGGATCCTCTAATATGAATACCAAATCATCTGCAAACGCCTGTAATTTATATTCTTCTTTTTTAATTTTCATTCCTTTTATTTCTTCATCTTCTCTAATGGCTCTATTCAGTACTTCTAATGTTAAGACAAACAGCAGAGGCGACAGAGGACAACCTTGTCTAGTTCCTTTTCTTATCTCTATAAATTCTGTCAATTCTCCATTTACCAATATCTTCGCTGTTTGCTTATTATATATTGTCTCAATGGCCTGTATAAAGTTTTTGCCAAAGCCCATTTGTGCCATTTGCAATACCATAAATCGCCAATTCACATTGTCAAATGCTTTTTGTGCATCTAAAAACATCAGTGCCATCTGTTTTTCAGGGTGTGCTTCGTAATACTCCAAAGTATCTAAAATTATTCTCACATTTTGCTTAATTTGTCGTTTTGGCAAAAATCCATTTTGGTCCGTGTGAATAAATTCATTTAAATATCTTTTCATTCTTTCTGCCAGGATTGAGGCAAAGATTTTATAATCTGAATTCAACAGTGAAATAGGTCTATAATTTTTGACTTGTTGTAAGTCCATTTCTTCTTTAGGTATAAGGGTAATATAAGCTTCCAACCATGTCTCAGGTATTCTCTTTTTTAATAACACTTCATTCATCACTTCTAGAAGGTAGATGCTTAACACTTCCTGAAAGGTCTTGTAGAATTCCACCGGTAAGCCATCTGGACCTGGTGCTTTTCCTGTATTTTGTTTCTTCAAGGCTTCTGTCAATTCCATCATGGTTATGTTCCCTTCTAACATTGTTTCAATATCTTTAGGTATCTGTGGTAATCTTGTCTTTTGTAAATACTGTTTAATTTTTTCTTCTGCAATATCTTCTTGAGAGTACAGTTTTTCATAGTAATCTCGGATAATTTTTTCTTTTCGTCATTCCCATATTGTATATTCCCTTTTCCATCTATTAATTGACTAATTTTCTTTGTTTCTCTTTCCTTTCTAATTTTATAAGCTAACCATCTTCCTGGTTTATTAGCATTTTCAAAGTAGTTTTGTTTAGCCTTTAATCTTTTGGGCAATTTCTTCTTTATCCATTAAAGCCATTTTATGTTTAATCATATCCATTTTCCTTTTAATATCTTTCCTTTGCGGTGATTGTTGTAATTCTTTTTCTAATTTCATAAGGTCATCTTCCAATATTTTAGATGTCTTTTTCTGTTTAATATTTCTTTTCCTTGTATAGTCAATTATCATACCTCTTATATAAGCCTTCATCGCATCCCATCAATTTGTAATGATGTATCTTCTTTTCTATTTTCCTTGAAAAAAAAGTAAGTTCTGTCTCAATTTTCTTTTTAAATTCTTCTTCTTTCAAAATCATATTATTTAATGTCCATCTAGATCTTCTCCTCTGTCCTTTCCAGGCAACTATCAGTGGATTATGATCTGCCCAGGTCCCACTTTCAATTTGAATTTTTTCTATATCAGAGAGCATATCTGCGGATGCCCATACCATATCTATTCTTGACCATGATTCATGCCTATTTGAGTAAAAAGTAAATTCTTTATTTCCAGTATTTCTCTCTCTCCATATATCTTTAATATTCATTTCTTCTGTCATTTGAAAAAAGGACTTGGGTAACTTTCTTCTAGTTTTCTTTTTAGTTCTCTCAGATTTGTAGTCAAGTTGATCATTAATTATCCCATTAAAATCTCCCATCAAAAAATTTGCATAGTCTAATTCGATCAATTTTTGATATAATTTCTTATAAAATTCTTCTTGATTCTCACTTGGTGCATATATTGCTATCAAAAGCATTTTAGTGTTGTTGTCTATTATCTCCACCATTAAAATCCTCCCATCTTCATCTGTATAAATCAATTCTGCAGTAATTATATCTTTAATATACAGGACCACTCCTCTCTTTTGCATTGAGCCAATGATGTAAATAACTTTCCTAACTTTTTTGTCTCAATACATATTCATGTTGTTTTTAATGTGAACCTCTTGTAAGCAAATTATATCAAGTTTTAATTTCTCTAATTTATGAAATATTTTCCTTCTTTTAGCAATCGAATTAAGTCCATTTATATTCATCGAAATCAGTTTTTTCCCTTCCATTTTAGGTCTTGTATATAGGTTTTGTTGCTCTAGTCGTTCTAACTTCTCTTCGTTCTCTAGGTAAACCACCTACCACTCCAAGTTGTTCTTCTTCTTCACTTGTTGCTACACATTCCTTTGGCAGTTCCACAATCAGTTCCTCTTGTCTTCCATTTCCCTCCTCTCCTCTAAAGTATTCATCATAAAAAAGTTCTGCTTTCTCCACTGTATCAATTCTATGTCTTTGTTCCCGCCACACAAACAGAAGGCCTTCTGGTATTAACCATCTATAGTTTACTCCTTTCTTCAGCAGTTCTTTGGATAAAAACGCATATTCTCTTCTCCTCTCTCTTATTCTTCTTGGTACCTGTTTCAATACCATAATGTCTTTATTATTGTGCTTCAATGTCTTATCTCTAGCTGCTTGCAGTATTTGTGATTTAATACTCTTCTTAGTAAACCTAATATGGATTTCTCTTGGGAGTTTATTCCTCGTTGCATATCTTGTATAGACATGAAATATTTCATCTATTCCATCCCTCATCTTCTCTTCCATTATTTCTAACAATTCTGCCAGTATCTGTGACATTTTCTCCAACAGATTTTCACCCTTCTCTTCCTCCACGTTTTGAAATCTCAAATAGAATTCTGATCTATCAACTTCGCCTCTCAGTGATTCATTATTGGTCACTCTCAACTTCATTTAATCTGGTATTGAAACTCCTCATTTCTTCATCTCTTTGTTCTTGCTGCTCCTCAACTTCCTTAATCCTCTCACCATATTTCTCCATTGTTTGCCATAGAGCTTTTATATTTTCATCTGTCTTGTCCAACTTCTGTTCAATTACCTCAATTTTCTCTGTTCTTTTTCCAATCTCACTCACCGCTTGTAATATCTTCTGTATTGTATCTTCTTTCTCTTTTTCCTTTTCTTGCTGTGATATTGTCGATGCGGGAGTTGTTACTTGTGGGATCAAAGATCTTCTACTCATTGTTACAAAAATTGCCAACAACAATTGCGGAGAACAAAAAAAGGCCAATGGTAAAAAAGTAAAAATTAGTAATAAAAAAATATAAAGGAAAAAGTGTAAATAGAAAACTAGGGTAGTATATATAAAAAAAACCCAATGATTAGGTATCTTAGTTCCAATATACAAAAAAGGGAAAAGGAAAAAAAAAGATATAAAAGATATTAAAAAATATAAAAAGAATCAAGCTCTTAAGAAAAAAAGAGCTAAAAATTGAAAAAGGGAAAATACCAAAGATAAAATTAAAATAGAAAATGAATAAAATATCCTTTAAAAATAAAAAATAAAAATAAAAAAATATATTTTAGGGGCTTTAATTATAAAAGTTGGATTCCAGGGGATAAAAAGCCTTGGCAGGAAACAATATCCTTCTTTATTTAATTCCTCTATATAAAGTCCAAGGCTTCACAAGTTAGAAAGGAAAAATTTCAACTCTTCTATTTTTTTTTCTCCAAAGAAATTGCAACTCTTTTATTTTCCAAACTCTCCAAGGTCACTTTATTCTTCAATTCCAGCTCCAGGCTCAAAGATATAGTAGTTTACCGGAAACACCTGTCATCTCCAGTGCTTTCTAATCTAATCTTCAGAGCCTTGGATACACTTCTTGCAAGTGTGTATATCTGTATGAAATAGCAGACCTCTAAGTAACAATACTGTATCTCTTTGCCAGCTTTCATTTCCTTGCCAAATAGCTACAGAATGTATCATTTCCTGTCTCTTTCAAAATAAGAAGGGTAAAAAAAAGCCTCAGAGCCATTTCTTATATACAAAAAATAAAAAATAATCGAATCAAAATAATCAAATTACATTAAAACCTGGAATGCCACAAAAAAGAAAAACAAAATTCAAAAATTGCAAAAAAAAAAATTATAAAAAGCCATTCAGAAACTCACAAGAAGAAAAAGTAGAAAAAGAAGTCTTTAAAAGCCATGAAAAAAGAAAGGAAAAACAAGCTCTTTACTTTCAAACACAATCCCTTCCGCCGCCTAATTCATTTCACTCTCAATTTCAATCCATTTAAAGTTACTAGGGTGTTCCCAAACTATTAAAGAAAAAATAATCTCACCGACTGACAAACTTCTTCCGATTCCATCCTTCCGGAGCTGTCACAGCTTCAGCAGCTTAATGGCTGCCTCGACCCGCAGCAGGCTAAGGGGCTGTCCTGGATCAACCAGGGACTTTGCAACATCCCTGGGATCAACAGGAGATGCCCCCAACTCTTGCCGAACCTACAAGTCAGCTTAGGTCCCGAGGGACCGTTATGCGGCGGTGGTATCGGGGGTGATCTCAGGAGCCAAGATCACCTCCATCTCGCAGCGACACAAGCTCCGCCCATCTCCCAGCTGGGAAGAATTTTCTGTGTGTCCCTTTTCCTATACCAGCAACCTTTTCAGTATGGCCAACTTCCTGTCCACCCTCTGTGCCCATCTGTCTCCTTTTGCAATGACTTTCCTCACATGGCTGACCTCCTATCCATTCTTCACAGCTGTCCCCTTCTTCCTATCACAGTGCATTGAGTACTAAACAAATGCTGAGTACTGGGGCAACGGTTTCACAACAAATTGCATAGAATACCAAATTCAGTGAGTTTTGAAGCAGTTGAGTACCAAGGTACCACTATATTTAAAACATTTGCATCTCTTCCAGGAATCCATGCAATTGCCCTCCACAGTTGTTATACAAGTCTGGGGAAAGATGCAGCTGCGTTAATGGGTTACAGGAAGGCTATATCCTTATCCTGCACTTCCATTCCACATGTACTGCAAAGGACCATTTTGGAATTGAATTCAAATCACTATACATGAAGAATGTTTATTGCAAAGTTTACTCTCATGTAAAGATGTGTAAGACTGCAGATTAACTAGAATGTTAGAATGTCCTTGATTCCAGTTGGTAACCTTAAAGGAATAATGCTCTCAGCCTCTGCCTTCTCCGCCCACACAAACAGCATAGAAATATTGAACTGTTTGTAAGGATTACAATTAGATAGCACACAACACACACATCCTTTGCATTGGTAGTATGTATTAAAATGTTGATGGCCAATATCCTTATTCTATAAAGTTTCAGTCAACTGGTGCTTTTTTCAAAAGGCAGTTGGACTTCGTTTTTCTTTGAAGATGTTTCACTTCTCATCTTCTTGTCTTCAAGGAAAAACAAAATCCAGTTGCCTTTTTTCTTAAAGCACTTTTGGGACAACCATGAGTTGGATGAAGGAGAATCTCCATAGACAATCAACTGGATAAGTTACAATTCTGCAGAGGGCAAAAAAACCCCATTAATCGGATTTTATGTAGCTCTTTGTTACAGCTGAATGAGACTTTTTAGTTTAAAATGGTAGGCTAACCCTTCAGGACTCCAAGAGATAAAACCTAAATAAATGTTGACAACTTCTTCTTCTGTATTAGTACAGAAGATTATTGGAGCAGTGCATGCCACTACAAATGATATAATGAGAAACTTGTTCTAAAAAAAATCCAAAGAAGCAAGAGGATCAATTGGATATTACTTCCCCATGTAATTTAAAACTAAAAGATATGCATGGCAAACTAAATTCACTGGTATGTTTTTGGCAGGACTGTGTTCTTGGCTTCAGTCCCATACTCTTGACTTTCTAATCATGATGGTCCTCCAGAGTTAAGTAATCTATATGAAGTGAACCTGATTCCAGAAAGCCCACTGATGCTTGAGAAAATAAAACAATAGACGTTATCTTGGATGGAGTCTCAACAGAGACTTATTTCAGTCTTCTCCACCCTGGGTATCCTCCAGGAGCATGGACATTAATTCTCAGAATGTACATGTTAAACTAAGACATTCTGGAAGTTATCAGAAATGGTATTAAAGATGGGGACATTGATATGTAGGACCACACTACGAAATGTGCCTTTTATAGGTCAGGTCAGGTCATGTCAAGGTAAGCTACCATCTCTAGATCTTCTAGTCCATCTTCTAGTCCATGAAGATCTATTCTAATTGTCTAGTCTAGTATTTTAGGAAACAGAATATGAAATCATCATCCTTCCATTTTAGGATCGTTGTTTTTAACAGCCAGCTTAGTGGCTTATTTCTTTTCATGTTTGCAAGTTATTTAGTCCTCATCTGTCTGTGCACCATGTCTGCTTTTGCCTTTATTTACTTTAATTCTTTCTGGTAATTTCTTCCTTCCTAGCCTGTTAAATTAAAGGTACATTTTTCCAGCCTCTGAGTGCACTTCTCTTTCTATACGCGCAGCTTTACTGCAGTCTCTTCCCATTCCTCCTCCTTCATCTGTATGCATTACAACCCTCTCTGTCTTCTACTGCAGACTAATTCTGTCATTGCAGCATTAGAGAAATTTCTTAGTTCTAAATGGGTCTGCAGACTTTCCTTTCCTCCTTGAGGCTGGTCAAATATGATCGCACTGAATTACATGACTTCCAAATAAATATATATGTTATTCTCTACGAGAAGTTTTGAGCAAAGACAAATGGAAACATTTATTTATTTAGCCAAGCAGGATGGGTATTAACTTCTCCAGATAGACACATAACTCTTGTATTAATAATTTATTTATTTATTTATTTATTTGATTTCATTTGTCAATCGCTTACAAGATAATAGGTATAAGTATAAACATAGTTATGAATACATGTGCACCATCGATCAGTCAATACACTGACTTGTATTAAAGATGTGGAACAATTAACACATGGGAAAAGTTGGTGCCTTTTTCCTTTCAACTGGATTGGATTATATCTGAATTTCTCACCGGAGCACAATTGCTCCAATTATTATGAGAAAGTGTCAGGGGATGGAGTATTGTGCTCCTGTGGTACTCTTTTCCTTCTCATATCTAAATTATTTTGATCCTGGATACTTTCAGATTGAAGCAGGCTTTGCATTCTTAAAAAGATACAGCACTGCCTTTCTTTGCAAAATAATTGTTTTTTTTTTCCTCTCATAAGAAAAATAAAGAAATACCACTACCAGAAACACAAAGAAACATACATAGATCCCAATATTCTTATCTTCCGAATATCCGTTCCCTTGAACTCTAGGGATGTGCTGGGATGATTGCATACTTTCCACTACCTAGAATAAGCCTCTATCTTCATTCACCCTGATGTCCCTCTCTTTAAGTCACTATTTAGCAGTTTGGTGGCTAAAACTCCTAAAATTCCCATACCAAAAATGCCCTGGTAATTTCGGCAGTTGAAATATCAGTCTACCTGGAGGGCACATTATGGGCAGCTGTAGCATTGTGATTTTCGATGGGCATCCAATGGGCCAGTGCCACTGATGGAGACTACATTCCCCTTTTATACCTATGGAACTTCAGGCTTCTTAGGCAAATGGGAAGATAGAGATAAAGTGAAGAATCTTAATACACACACTTGCTGGGCTTTGTGTCTCCCCTGGCCTAGGGTTAGTTAATACTTTTCTAAGAATCTCTCTTTCTCTCTCTCCCTCCCCCCCTCCCCCTCCCCTCCCTCTTCCTCTCTCTCTTGGAATTCAGGCTTTCCTATTCTATATTTTTATGAACAAACCTATATTTCATTTCAAATATATTGACTATCTCTTAGTATTCATAGATAGCAGTCCAAACCCATATTCTTCATTCAAGACAACTATATTATGAGCAGTTTTATATTTGCAGGGGACCTGATTCTGCTTAATTTCTTGGCATTCTTTTAGCATCCTGAATCAGCTCAGGAACATATCATATTTATTGATTTGATTTGATTTGATTTGTCAATCGCTTACAAGATAATAGGTATAAGTATAAACATGAGTAAGAATACAGGAAATAGGTATGAATAAATGGGGACAATAGGACAGGGAAAATAGGCACGATGGTGCACTTATGCACGCCCCTTACAGAATGGGGTGAGGTCAATAGTGGATAGTTTGAGGTTAAAGGAGTGGGGGTTAGAGAATGTAACAACAGAGTTAGGTAGTGTATTCCAGGCATTGACCACTCTGTTGCTGAAGTCGTACTTTCTGCAATCAAGTTTGGAGTGGTTTACATTGAGTTTGTATCTGTTGTGTGTTGTATTGTTGTGGTTGAAGTAGTCTGTGACTGGTAGGACATTGTAGCAGATAATTTTGTGTACTACACTTAAGTCCAACTGTAGGCAGTTGGACTTAATCCAACCCTTAAAAATATCCCTTAAGAAGGGCTCCTGCTGAATTCAAACCTCTACCAGGCAAGAGAAGTCAGGATTAGTTAGTTTGGGCATTGAGGATTTTTATTAATTAATTTGATTGATTCTTTCTCTGAATAGTTGTAAATAGACACTACAGAGTCAGGGAGCAGAAGAGCATAGCCTTCATTTAGAACAGAGATCCCCAAACTTGGCAACTTTAAGACTTATAGCTATGCTGGCTGGAGAATTCTGGGAGTTGAAGTCCACAAGTCTTAAAGTTGCCAAGTTTGGGGACCCCTGATTTAGAAGTACTGTGGTAGCTACAGAGTAATCATTTGCCCCTGTTGAGTCTGAACTTCCTGTGAGTTCTCTGTGAAAAAAAGAAAAAAGGAACTGTATTTATTATTGAAAATTAGTTAGGACCTCCACCTGCTTTGCAATCTTGCTACCCTCTAAATCCAACTGTGCAGCAAAGCCAGTGCTTTTGTACATCACGGTATGGATAATTATCACTGAATTCACTCTAAAATTGATGGTGGCACTTCTTCTGGCTCTAGTAAGAAATATACCCCAATAAGTCATCGTACAGGTCTCAAAAAACCTTTTACTTCTAATCATGCATATGGTTTATATATGTAATTAAAGGTTCCATGAAGGTTTGCCAGATTAGTATTCTAGTAACACACTGGAGCTGCAATAACTGAAATTAAAGAAGTAAATGTTTATTTATCTGGCAAATGGAATTCTGGGATTAAGCATATCCAATTTATATATTCATAAATTCATTTCTACTTGTCACTTGCTCAGAGTCAAAAATAACAAGAAACTGTTACCTCCTCGCCCTGATCTACGATACAAACATGTTGTTTGAGCACAATCTATGTCCATCTAGGGTTCTGGATAAACTATGAAACAAAATAAGCAAAATAAGGCACCACAGAGTTTTTCCCTATCGCTCATGCTGTTAACTCTTTCCTGGCTTCACTCAGTTTTAGTTTTCAGCACTTATTGAATTTGAATGCTTATCAGTTAACCAATGGAATGACTGAGAGGACTGTGATAGACTATGTTTAGAGCAGTGGCTTTTGGGTACCAGGGACCAGTTCTGTGAAGAGAGGTTTTTCCACGGACTGGAGTGGGGCATGGTTTTGCTGCTGACTGCATCCCGTGGATGGGACTTTGCTTGTTTGTATGGCCCTGTTTCTGACATGTGGCGGTCCCATGCTTGTCCACGGACCGAGGGTTGGGGAACCCCTGGCTTAGAGCATCAGTTGGCCTTAATGTGTCCTTATCTGTTTGGTGCCACTAGAGCTAAAGTCCAGGGCACTGAAATTACAGGGGCCACTTCTCCTGGATGGGGTTCCTAAATTACAGTAACTTTTAGAGAATGGCAGTTGATAGGGACACAGTGAACAACAGTACCCAGTCTCAAGATTTTAAATTCTTTTTTTTCTATGGGATCTTTCTTCCACTTTTTAAGGGTGGTATCAATACACAGTTGCATGTATTTTGGTCTTTGTGTGTTATGTATATGTGTGTATATATACACACACGTGTGTGTGTGTGCACGTGTGCAATTCCTTCTATAATAAAACAATGCCTACTCACAAATATATATGACCACAAATATATATTATATTATTAGCTGGCCCTTTAGAGAACAAGTAAGTGTGACATGCCCAGAAGTCAGTGGTGGGATTCAAAAATTTTTTTACTACTGGTTCTGTGGGCATGACTTGGTGGGCATGGTGTGGCTTGGTGGGTGTGGCTTGGTGGGCGTGGCAAGGGAAGGATACTGCAAGATCCCCATTCCCTCCCCACTTCACTAACCTGCTTTCCAGCTCCATTCTCCTGTGCAGGGCAACAAAATAAGACCCAGCCAATCAGCTGGCACTCGGGAGGCAGATGGGGGTGGGGCCAGTCAGAGGTGGTATTTGCCGGTTCTCCAAACTACTCAAAATTCCCACTACCGGTTCTCCAGAACTGGTCAGAACCTACTGAATACCACCTCTGCCAGAAGTAGTCATGTGACTCCTGAAAGCCAATAAAGGAAAAGGAGGGTATTCTGCCAGGTTTGCAGGGAAAGATTTCAGAGGGTCTTTAGCGAGTTGGCTGAAGTCTCAGACAAAGTTGGAAATTGAATTTTTTGGCCGTAGGTAGAATTGCATGTTATCTCGTTTTAACTCTGTATTGGGAAAACTTTAAGACAGTTGCTTTTGGTTTAAGTCCTCCAGTTGACCAAAGACCTTCTAGCACCTGCTTGGCTAGTTCCAGATTGTCAACATTTTATTTGGTCTCCCTCTCTGTCTGCAGCCAGACGTGAGGGGGTAGGAGGAACATTAAGAGCCTTGGTGGTGCAGGCTGTTAAATGCCTAGCACTTAAGTTCCAGCTGCCTGAAATTAGTGCAGGCTCGAATCTCACCAGGCTCAAGGTTGACTCAGCCTTCCATCCTCTCGGGGTAGATAAATTGAGGACCCAAGATTGTTGGGGCAATAAGCTGACTTTGTAAAAATGCCGCTTAGTAATAAGCAGGTATATACAATGGAATGAAGGCTATTGCTGAGCGCATTGGGTTGTATCCCAAAAATTGTAAGCCACCCTGAGTCTTCAGAGAAGGGCGGCATATAAATGTAATTAAAAAAAACAAAACAGGAGTAAGCAATGATTATTTCTCCTTCAATCCTCTCCTGATTTCCCCAGAAGGTTGGGAGGAAGAACCTGGTTGATACCAAAGTGTGTGCGTGCGTGCGCATGCTGTTGGAGACATAGTCTGAGTTTGAACTATAGGATTTTTATTAGGTCATACAGAAAATACCAGAGCACACAAAATGCCTTATAATTAAACTCGGCTTTCCAAATTGCGGGTATGCATTTCTAGCTTTAATGTCAATGAAAAATATGAATGAAATAGAACCATGGAAATGTATCATTTTTATTCCCGTTGCCACGATTTCTGGCAAATGCCAGGTGCTCTTTGTTGTGTTCGGCAGAGCTGGGTGGGAAATTGAGCCTCGCTCCCATTGGCTGAGCCATCTGACAGCGCGTGATATAAAAGCGAGCTGTCAGACCACGCCAGCTGCTTCGCATTCCTGTCAGCTGACTTGCAAAAGCAAGAGAGTGAAAGGACTTGTACTGCAAAGCTCTATCCATCTTCTGATTGATTTTGAACCTCCTTCCACTCATAATGCCACTCTCATCTCCTACCTCTCCTAGCACTTAAAGGATACTTCCCAAGATAAACAGGGTGGCATACTTGCTCCCTTACCAGCTTTCTTCCTTTTCTTCCCTTTTCTGTCACATAACAATTGGACATTACTAAGCACTTGCAATAGCTGTACAAATTCAACATTCCTCCAACCAGCATTTACCAGGATTACTCTACAGAGGAGGCAAGAGGCCCTCCCCACATCTTATAAATTGGTGGCCCACACTCTCTACATGCTTGTAGAAGACTGAGAATGTATACCTGGAAATCCTCTGAGGTTGTTGCAAATTAATAATCTCTTTTGTATAGACCTCACCCCACTGCCCCTAGAAATCTATTGTTCTGTGTTTGGTCTCACATTTTTTATTTTTAAAAGATAGAGTTAAGAACCTCTCATTCACCAGAATGAGGAATAGATGTAACTGTGATGGCATGTATTAAGCAGGTGGATTTCCATGAGGGAGGCCGTGTATTTCAGAAGAGTAAGAGGCAAGTCAGTCCAGATGTTACATGTGAAAGAAAGAGGGTGAAGACAGCCCATCCCTAATAGTTCACAGAATATATTGTAGATGCAGATATAGTCTGGCAAGAATTGTAGGTATGAAACAATAAAGAATACAACTTGGAATAATTGCTATGCATCATTCTCAATTTTGGGCCTGACAACTATGAGAGGAAAAGAAGAAAGGTATTCCTCTTATGGTTTGTGGTTATAAATCATTCCTTTTCCATTTTATTTTCCAGAGAATTTCTTTTCCTGCAGGAAATAAAAGCCATCAAAATTATGGCTTGAAGTAAAAATTTTAACGGCTTCCACCCAATGTAGGATTCAAATAATTTAACAACCGGTTCTCTGCCCTAATGATTTCTTCCAACTGCTTTGGTGAACAAGCAGTTCACCAAACTGCTCAGAAAGTTAACAACCGGTTCTCTCAGAGTGGTGCGAACTGGTTGAATCCCACCACTGCTTCCACCTTTGGTTTTGTTCATGATTCTAAAGTCACTTCTCTGTGTTTCTCTTTTTGTACAGAACAGGCTAGGTGAGTGCACAGAGCATAACTGGGAGCTAGCGAGTGAGTGAGCAGAAGCGCACAGCAGTAGCAGAAGAGTGGTGGAAGAATATTAAGTAGAATTAAGTTCCATTTATTAGTTTGGCCCCTTGAGAAAATTAATTGCCTACTCCTGGTAGGCAACCAAAAATGATCCCCTTTACCCAACCCCATTAGCAGCCTAGCTGTTGGGACACATCTCTGCCCAAGATTTTGGAGTGTCCCTGCCAGACAGACTTCAGAATACTGATCTTATTACCAGCAGCCTGATTCCATACAAGAGACCCATTGGCTTAATCCAAGATTTCCTACTTTGCATGCAAGGAGTCCCAAGTCCAGCATCTCCTACTCTCTGCTAATCCTGGCAACCTTGAAAAGTTTCCATTTGTCGGTTTGACAATACTAAGGTGAATTTGTCAGTTTGACAATGCTATGGTAAAAGGCTGTTTTGTCACGGCATAAAGGATGTACACTTGCATATTCAGGAAAGGAAAGAAAAAGAAATAGGTTTTTTTCCTGTATAGCCAGGTGTCCTACATGAAGAACAGTCCTCTTTATGAAGTCAGATTGTTAGATTGCCAGAAGATAAAGGACAATCAGAAGGACAAGCCATGGATAATTAACACCAGGAGATCTGATTGAGCTGTGCACAGAATTTTCTAGTCATAATGTTCCCTCCTATATTGAACAGTATTTCTATTTGCGGGGCGCTTGATGCTCTCTGAGCTTGGCTGTTTTCTTGCAGATGTCTCATTACCGAACATCATTAGTACTAGAAGGGAGTGGGGTTTGCTCTCTTTTTATATACTAGTGACTTACACTTTCAGTGTTGGTGGGAGTGTTCATGGCAGTTATTTGGCAGTTGTCAATTGTTATTTTGTTTGTCTGAGTTAGTAGATGTCCTTGATTAGGATATTGTTTACTTTTTCATTGTTGGTCTGGTGTTAATCCTGATGTCAGTCTCTGCTTATTTGAGTGTTGATTGCTAGCAAGGGGGTGTTTTGGTTTTTCTGTTTGCTTTTTGGCTTTTTGATTGTCTCTTTTGGCAGATATTGTTCATCTCTATGTGCCTGTTGATGGCTGAAATGTCTGCAAAAAAAATCTGCAAGAAAACAACCAAGTTTAGCATGACCAAGGACCCCACAGATCAACCCTGAGCTACCCATAATTTCTGCTATCAGTATTTCTATTTAAATAATAACTATAACATAGGCACAGTTCAACATATGTAATGCAAATTGGCTTTTTGGGGGTTTTTTCCCTCTTGTTGGGTGACTTTTAGCAGGATCCCTATGGTATCCATGCGAATGACCTCATTATCAGATTCTGAGTTTATGCAGACACAAATGAAGATGATTCATTTGCTTTAAAGAGGAGACATGTTGTTCTTGCTGAGCAAGTTCAGAACCAGAGGTAGTATCCAGCAGGTTCTGACCAGTCCTGGAGAACCAGTAGCGGAAATTTTGAGTAGTTTGGAGAACCGGCAAATACCACCTCTGACTGGAGATTTTACAATATCCTTCCCCTGCCACACCCACCAAGTCACGTCCACAGAACTGGTAGTAAAAAAAAATTGGAATCCCACCACTGTTCAGAACATGTCCAAAACCTTTGGAGCTTTTGAGCATCAGTGATAATGATGATAATAATAATATTCAGAATTTATCTAAACTTCCTCTATAATTACTTTAAATTCTAAAAACCCAAAGAAGGCTCTGAAAAATACCAACAAAGATTCCATCAATTGCTAAAATGAGCAATGGAATCGGTGGCACATGACTTCAAATGTGTCCATGGATGTACTAAATAAGCGCCCTTCAAGACATCCTAAGTGCCAAAGTGAACTTACTTCCTTTGGACGGATAGATGTTCATGGGCTAATCATGCAGAGCATAGCTGGCTGGAGAATTCTGGGAGTTGAGGTCCACAAGTCTTAAAGTTGCCAAGTTTGGGGACCCTGGGCTAATGTTTAAATTTTAAGTTTAAGTCTAATTAAATGCCATGGGTCTGACTTTACTTATCTCACTACTCACCTGATAAAAGCTCATACTACAATTCTTCTTCTGTTAGAAGATTAACAGTAATTATCTGAAATTGGCAGAGCCTTGTACTGATTAGCAACATTAGTAAAAGCATGCTTCAGCAAATTGATTTAAGCTTTACTCAGGTTCTTCCCTTCCCCCTTTCTTCCTTATTAATTCTCCACCCCTAAACAATTAGGTTTCTTACTACACATGGAGATGTTTCCCATTTACAAGCATTTTCCTGTGATGCAAGTAACTGGCAGCGGAAGATCTATGTGATAAGAACCTCCATTAAATGAGTTATTTAACCCAACAAATATTGAGAAGAAATGAGATGGTGAGTAATAAAATAAAAGCAAGGGTTACATATTGTTTGCATTTCCTTTGGCAGTTTAGAAGTAGCAACTGGCACAAAATAGGCTTGTTGGGAAATCTGTAAGGGTATGCTAGTCAAATATCTTTCATCAATTTTACATATGATTTATCCTCTTCCTTTGAAGCTGGATCAAAATGCCAATGGAAAATTGTTAAATCCATTCATGGATATGGGAAAGATAATTCCATGGATGTCCTTTATGCCTGTGAACTTATCCAAGATAATGATACTTACCCCATTATTAGCAGAGATCTCTTTGATGTTATCCAGGTTCAGTCAGTGCCTTTTCATTCCCAAGGAGATCTATCAAGTTCCCTTTGGCTGAACTTTTTTTTCCTATGTGGGGGGCATTCCTCACAGCTTTATTTCTGTGTTGACTTTGAGATTATGTTTCGAGACTCTAAATGCAAATCTTCTTAATGACACTTCATCACCTTGTTTACCTTTACATGATCCATTAGCAAGGAAATATCTTTGACAAGACCACCTCCTTCTCAAATCAGAAAACTGTTTGCTGACTTCTTGTGCCATACCTCATTTAGGGCACATGATTTTCTAGACTGACCAGGCTTAATAAGAACTCTTAAGAGCCACCATTTCTGTTTCCTTCCTTTATGTTTCAGTCACTAACCCTGAAGCATAGAACACAATGCTTTATGGCAAGAGAAAGCCACTGGAGGGTTCAGAGGTTGGGTGAGGTAAAAAGAAGAGAATTACTGCCACCTGGGAGCAGATTGCACAGAAGCTCTGAAGACCTACTTTACTTTCAGGGGAAAGGCAACATTGGAGTGATTTCAATTATACCACAGCACAAAGCACTCCCGATGACCTTGTGAAAATGGGCAGGTTCACTTCTGGCTGTGTGAAGGTACTCTAATTATTTGGCCTCTTGGCTTTGCAAGATCCGAACTGCAGTAACTTCATGGATTCCCTCTGGATATAAATGTCTACTAGTGTGGCCTTGTAGGCACTCAGCTATAACACTTGCATCCCAGCCTTGCACCTTTCTGATGTGTGGGCTCTAAATCTGGCTAAGGATGTGGAGAGTTGCATTCTCTGCACCCTTCGAACACACCAGATTATAGTAGGATAGTGTTGTCCTAAGCAAAATGGTCTATATTTTTCTTCGATTCTGAATATTAGAACTAATACAAAGATTTCAAGGGAATTGAACATTTATACATGTCAGTCCTGTTAGGTAGGATTGACCAGGCCAAGAAATCAAGGTCCACAGGAAGACTATGTTTAATTTCTTTTTCTTTCGGTATGGTTAAGTCTAATTTATTGTCTCTGGTTATTATTGTCTCTCCATAAACTTTCTCCTTCTATGCTTCATGCAAATAGGTACATGTTTACATCAGAGTTGCTTCTGTGTAAGGATAGATTAGACTCATGTTGGGATTTGCTCAGAGACTTTACATGCATATTTTTCAACTGGAAGTCTTCTGAGATGCTGTCTCTGATTTCAGCAATCTTACATTTTTATTTCCTCCACTATTTGTTTTGTATGTAACTACTTTCAGTTAAACATAATTTCTACATTTTTAAAAAAAATTCAAAAACAAAGTTTTTGTGGTGCAGTGATTGGAATGCAACATTGCAGGCTGACTCTGCCCACCGTCAGGAGTTTGATTCCTTTGATCCTGACCAGCTCAAGGTTGACCCATCCTTCCATCCTTCTGAGGTGAGTAAAATGAGGACCCAGATTGATGGAGGCAATGTGCTGATGCTTAGAGAGGTCTGAAGAGCACTATGAAACCTATATAAGTCAAAGTGCTGTTGCTATGGCTATTGCTGTTCTGTTTATCTCATGTGAAATTATTCTATTTCCCCACATAATAGAAAGGAAGAGCTGGATTCCATAGCCACAATCACAGAGTCAGGAGATACTACTATAAATTTTGCCTTGTAATTATTTTTCCCCTTTTACTGACCAATAAGGCACATGTTATGGGAGCCCTTTGTCTCATATGGAGGGTTATGTGGGGTAAAGATACCTTGCTGGAAGAAAGGTGATAGCAGCGAGAACTCCCAGGCCATTTCACTAGGCAGGACGGGGGTGGTAGTGGGGAGAGTGTGTATGCTCAGAAAGTTTCGGAGAGAGGAGCACTAAAACCTTCGATCTGTCATCCAGTGGATTCAAAAATACTGCTACAAATTGAAATAGATTAGCATGGGATTTTTGCAATTGATAAATCTGTCCATCCACTCCTCAGCAAGAAACTAACTTTTCTGTCAACATCGCAACATCACCAGCATGATGCAACACTTAAAGGATTGAGCCGTGACTACTTCTGCTGACTGCCAGCTGCCTGCAATTTGGCAGTTCAAATCTCACCAGGCTCAAGGTTGACTCAGCCATCCATCCCAGATTGTTGGGGGCAATAGGCTGACTCTGTAAACCACTTAGAGAGGGCTGTGAAGCACTGTGAAGCAGTGTATCAGTCTAAGTGTCAATGCCAGTGCCATTGGAATATGGGAGAAATATAGAAGGGCTTCTGCCCTCCTGTTACAATTAAAAACAGCACATTGTAGCTGAAGAGATTATAATGGTGGATAAAACATTACATAGCATTTTATAGCATAGTATTACATAGCATTTTAAATTGCTACAAAGTTATAGGTTGTTTTTTTTGCTTCTCACAAAAACTATGCCTTGACTTTAAAAAAAATGGATTTAGTCCACAGATCCTTTAACAATGTCAGGACAAATAACATTTTAATAGAAAGTCTCTTCTGTCATTCACAGTAAATTGGTTAAGGAACTGTTTATCTCGGCAATATCCATTTCTACTTAGACAAATATAAATTGCTATCTGAAACTTGGAAATCTATTTAAACATCCATTTCTGAGACACGTTGCAATTCGCTGCTGATTTAAATGAGAAAGGCTAAATTTCAGATATTCCAAGAAAATTATCAGTTCATATCCAGGGATGTAATTATGTCAATATCATAGCATAGAACACATTATTTTACTTTTTATATAATTCAAAGAAACCATACACAGTATGTTCTTTTTTAAATTAGAGACCCTATAAATAGGATGTGGAGATTGTCCTGTGCCACTATTTTTTTTTAAAATGCTTTCACAGCTTTTGTTAATTTTTCCAATCGTTTTGAACCATTATCCTTGTAGAGGAAAAAAATAAGAAAAATGAACCTCTCCTAATGGTATATATAAGTCTTAAATTTATTTTGGACTAAATAAAATGCAGATCGGGATTTGTATGTTATAAACATGACAGGCATGTATTTTCATTTTTCATCATTAGAATTTTAGAAAAATCTGAAATAAATTACATTGGATTGTATTACAGTGCTGAATTTAAGTGATGGTCTGCTCAGTGGACCAACAAATGATGTAAATCTCATCATATCTCTTAATTACTTGTTTAGTACTTTAACAACTGCAGAAAAAAAAACAATTACTACCAACCTGCCTTCAGTTGAGAACCTGTATACTGCACAAGTCAAAAAGAGGGCTGTCAAAATATCTACAGACCCCTCACATCCTGGACATAAACTGTTTCAACTCCTACCCTCAAAACGATGCTATTGAGCACTGCATACCAGAACAACTAGACACAAGGACAATTTTTCCCCAAATGCCATCACTGTGCTAAACAAAGAATTCCCTCAACACTGTCCAACTATCTACAAAGTCTGCATTACTATTAATCTTCTGTCACTCCTTATCCTCCCATTTGTGACTGTATGACTATAATTTTGTTGCTTGTATCCTAACGATTTTTATTGACTGTTTCCTAGTATGATTTATTGCTTATTGTATCCTATGACTATTATTAAGTGTTGTACTTTATGATTCTTGACTCTTGATGAATATATCTTTTATTTTATGTAGACTGAGAGCATTTGTACCAAGACAAATTCCTTGTGTGTCCAATCACATTTGACCAATAACCATAACCCTAACCCTAACCCTATTCTATTCTAATCACAGTTCAACAACCTTTATCTATCCCAGAGAACTACTCTAAAATGAGTGGCAACAAAAATTAGAGTTTAAATGTTTTTGTGATCAGAAGTTAAGTGACATGATTGGTACCATGAATCTTGTAAAAGTTTAAACAATTGCAGTCCCCCACCCAACCCATAAATCTCAATTCCATACACCTTTGGAATACAGTCTATAAAATGTCATTAAATGCTTAGTGATGACCCTAAATTAAAGGATATTTGGTATTCCTGAAACAAAGAAAAACTGATTTTTTTAAAATCAAAGCATACATGCTTCCTTGTGAGCATTCTACGATGCTCATTTGAAAACATGGAAATCACTGAGAAATCATTGAGAAAATCTTGGAATATATGGAGCCTCAAACCATCAACCTGATCAGATTCCTAACTAATAGAAGGTAATAATTGATTTGCCCAGCTTCAGGAACGTTTGGAACTGTGGTAGAAACATTAGTGGTCTTGGTTAATGATTAGCCCTTTTTTATCCTGTGCAGCACAGCAAAAACACATGTTTGATAGTGATCTGTAGAGAGAATAAATGAAAATGGAAGATGGTTCCAGTAAAGCAGCTTATATTATGTATTATATTATATATTATATATTATATTATATTCAAGTATTCAGGTTTTGCAAATATGATATAAAACATATTCAGAATAATACTAAGATCTCCATTGCTACCTTATCATTAAGCCACTATATGTATCCACCTCAGTGGGTGTAAAATTCTAGGATAATGACTAAACAATTAATTAGAAATTGTCATTATGTTCCTCCAAGCTGGCCAAATTAATTGTTGTCCTAGCCTTTTATCTGCAGATCTCCCAAGCTGCATGTTGAATGGGCCTTTCCAGAAAGACAAAAGCGAGTTTGCTGGTGGTTTGCTTCTCCTTATCCATCTGATTTGGTTGAGAGGATATAACATGGACAGCAGCCAAATTATTTAATGATTGGGTGCATACATTGTAAAGCCCTAGTAATAATAAGCAGGCATATACAATAGAATGAAGGCTATTGCTGAGCACATTGGATTGTGCTCTAAAGATTGTAAGCCACCCTGAGTCTCTGGAGAAGGGCGGCATATAAATGTGAATTAAAAAAAACAACAACCAAAGCCATTAGAAATATAGTAGAGAGAAATAGTACTGAGAAATAATTATCTGGATATAATAGGACCTAGCCAGGAGTTCTCCAGCTGATTTTAAATATATGAAAGCAGAGGAAATACGGTCAAACAAATACCTGAATGAAATAAACTTCACAGAAAGCAAAACCTATATGGCAAAGACTAGTCGAAGTGTGCAGTTGGAAGTAGAGAATGGTTTCTACAGAAATGTCACAGAAAGATCATATTTCAGGAAGAGCAAAAGGTTATAAAAAGGTTATAAAATCTCCCAAAATGTGAAAAGTGGCTGCTTGAGGGGGGGTTAACAAAAAAGTTCTTCTGTGCCATGGGAACTATAAATATTGGAGAGTCTGTTGGAGAATAATTAGGACAACCAACACTGTGCAAATGGTAATTTGAGAGAAATCTGGTAAAGAATCAAGAGTTCTAAGATGAATTATGCCTCTCCCCCACCTTCCTTTTCACTTACATCTATGAGATGAATTTTTATTTCCTTGTTGATAATTAAGTGGCACATATTGTTAGAAGTGATTCAGAATGTCCATCTGAAATGAATTGCAGAGAGGTTAATTCATTTTGGCATGCTTCTGCCCTGCTGTGAATGAGTTTCTAGAAGTCTGATTGTTTAACTTCAAATCTATTGCTTGTTCATGGACACCCTTACAGTCCCTTGGAAAGTTACAACTGCCTTTTCTGTTCCATCACATTAATCTTTTACTGTTGTGTCAGCACTTCTCACTTGGAAGGAAACGAAACAAAGAAGGTGATAGAAAATGTAATTCATTTGAATACAAAGTGTTATGTATGTAGGTTTAAAGTCATTGGTTGAGTTTGAACTGTTCTTGTAAAATGTCAAAAATGATTGGTTTAAAAGTGCGGGGAAAACCCTGCACTCTGATTGGCTGTCAACTGCGGCTGCTGGCTATAAGTAGCAGCCGCAGCCCAGCCAAATTGGGTCCGTTCTGAGCTGTAGTCACTAATAAAACAAAAGAGCTTGAAGCACTCCGCGTCTGTCTCTTCATGCAAACTTAACACAAAGCAACTTCCTGAATTCTCCACCACAAAGCATTTTGAAATGTTCTATACAAAATGCCAGGTATCTATCACCTTAGTGTATGTCTCGTTAAAAATCTAGAATAAGTTTTAAAATGGATTTTTAAACTTTGCTTTTAGTTGTTAGCTTCTTATTTCTACCATAAAGGGAGCAAATTTAAAACCATTAGAGTTAATCAAAATGATTTCAGTACAATTAAATATTATTTCAGTTTGTTCTGGAATGCTACAGTCATTCCAATTCTATTTGCAGATCTTTGTATTTTGTGATTTTCTCCTTTTTCTTCTCTTCTGCTGTCTCCAGATAGTGTCACATTCACTATCCAGATTATTATTATTTTTGTCTTTTTTATCAACAAATCTTAAGTCTAGAGCAGGGATGTTAAACTAGATTTCATTGAGGGCTGCATCAGGGTTGTGTTTAACCTCAGGGGGGCTGGGGTGGGTGTGGCCAGGATGGGTGTGGCCAAGCTCAATGTCACTCATGTCAAGGACACCTATGGCAGCCTGAGTACCAGCGAAAATGGGCTCCCAAACTCCATTTCTGGCTGTGAGGGCTTCTGCAACCCCCTGCCAGTGAAAACAAAGCTCAGGGGGGTCGCACATGGCCCTTCCGAGCTCCGTTTTTACTGGCAGAAGCAACCCGGACCAGATCTAAGCACCCCAGGGGCTGGATCTGGCCCACAGGTCTTCAGTTTGACTGTCATGCCCCTGGTGGAGACTGACTCCAAGGAAGAGGAGGAATAGCCAACAGGGAGTGGGAGTGTGGCTCCAGAGGTGGTGGAGGAGGCTGGGGAAAGGCAGAGGCTGGCTGAGCAATCAGAAGAGGATCCAGGCCCATCCCCTATCCATCCCAGGGCACACAGGGAGGAGAGGATCAGGGAAAAGCATGGTCTACTCGGGAGGAGAGGGCCATGATCCTCCTCAGGGCTTACAGCTGGGAGCTATGTATATAAGTTTGTAACTGCATATGCAGAATTGCTGGAGTCAAAGTTAGTGTTTCCTTTGAAAGAGGTTTATATTTGTTGGCGTTCTTCCCAAGGACTTTCCCAGGTTATCTGCTTGGAACGTATGATTACTTACCTTGGTTTGATTCGGAACTCTCACCAATATGGTTTGTTATTGTTTTCCTTTTGCCTCATTATTTACTTTTGGGACTTTAAACTGTGACTAATAAAACTGTTAGGTTGAAGGCATTGCCGGACTTTAATTCACGTTTTGGGTTTTGGGTTATTTTGAGAGACTACGGGTCATCACATTGACAATCCTGGTTTAGTGTGTTATGTGGCAGTTGATTTTCTAGTTGAAGTCCAAAGTCTCAGAGCACTTCTTCATTTTCTATTATTTTGTCTATGTTGTATTTTGTCCCACTAGTTCTTGTGTACTTGCAAACATTAGTTATTGCAGATATTCCAGGGCACCATGGTTACTACTTTGTCACGCCATTGTTTGTAGTTAGTCTGTGTAATCTTCTTACAGCAGCAAACCAGATGATCCACCATTTCTTCAGTTTCTTTGCAGAGGTGTGGATCTGCAGTAGATCTGGATCCGAAAAAGTCCAGTCATGATCTCCCTTCCATCCATGCATCTGTTAACTACCTTTTAATCAAGAGAATTGCTAGAAACCCATTGTCATGCCCCTGGTGGAGACTGACTCCGAGGAAGAGGAGGAACAGCCAACAGGGAGTGGGAGTGTGGCTCCAGAGGTGGTGGAGGAGGCTGGGGGAGGGCAGAGGCTGGCTGAGCAATCAGACGAGGATCCAGGCCCATCCCCTATCCATCCCAGGGCACGCAGGGAGGAGAGGATCAGGGAAAAGTGTGGTCTACTTGGGAGGAGAGGGCCATGATCCTCCTCAGGGCTTACAGTTGGGAGCTATGTATATAAGTTTGTAACTGTGTAGTTAGAATTGCTGGAGTCAAAGTTAGTGTTTCCTTTGAAGGAGGTTTATCTTTGTTGGAGTTCTTCCCAAGGCCTTTCCCTGATTATCTGTTTGGAACGTATAATTACCTATCTTGGTTTACTTCGGAACTTTCACTGGGATGGTTTATTCTTGTTTTCCTTTTGCCTCATTATTTACTTTTGGGACTTTAAACTGTGACTAATAAAACAGTTAAGTTGAAGGCATTGCCGGACTTTAATTCATGTTTTGGGTTTTGGGTTATTTTGAGAGACTACGGGCCAGCACACCCATATCCAGCTCTAAGAATTTCACAGATTTTTTAAAAAAATATCCTTTGAAAAGGAAATGAAAGCCATTTCTTTTCTATGAAACCAAATGAATATGGACAACAAATGCAGACCAGTTCTACTAGTTGAGAATGGAACAAAATGATGCTTCTCGCTTTTCCATAGCTGCAAGAATCATTTGCAGTACATGAATAACCCATTCAGTACAATCTGTTTTAGTTAAATTGTCTTTTATGCCCTCTGTTTTCCCTTATTTTAACATATGAATTATGAAGGTCAGAAATTAAAGTGTTCAAAGGGAAAAAAAACCCTTTCATCAATAGTCTCAGTTTACAACTTCGGGGCCTTTTTTTTAAAAAAAGAGGCAAGAAAAAACGAGAAAGCCACATGGTTTTGGGGACTATAGTAAATCTTTCTTTTTAAAAAATTTTTTTTCAGTTTAGAACATTATCTCTTTTCACTTGGGAGACATTGTTTATGGATGATCTAAATAAAATCAATTATTCCAGAGAACTGTCACTGCTTATTTTAATACAGTCTACAAGTCTTTTCAAATGCTGTCTGACTGCCAGAAGGCCCTGCGTGATTTGAATATCATAAGACAGGAACAATGTATGCAGATGGAGAATCATGCAGGGGAAAAAAAGAAACCTGAAAGTCTTGTTCTTCCTACTTATTCTACATTTCCATCCTGAAATCTTTGGATTGAAGTTTAAAAATATTCAAATAAACAGCAAAAATCTGTCAGGATACAGTTAGTGCATCAAGTAACCTAAGCACACAATTAACATAGCCAACAGTTCTCTGAGACATCTTTCCAAAGAATCCAACTGATCTATGGACAAAATGAGCCAGATAATCCAGCTGTTTGTCAGTGGTTAATCTGCTATTTGAGGAAGTACAAGTCAAGCCCGGTATGCTCCCACAGACAGGGCCTCCTTGGGATACCGTCGACCAGACACTGTCAGTTGGCGGTGCCCAGGGGTAGGGCCTTCTCTGTGGGAGCACCCACCCTTTGGAACCAACTTCCCTTGGCCCTTCGTTTGGCCCCCGATCTCCGCTCCTTCTGCTGTGACCTTAAGATCTGGCTCTTTGAACAGGCCGGTCTGGACTAACTAAGTGGGGTGGGTTTCTTTTTAGCGGGTTTTAATTTTAATTGATTTTTAATTGTTTAGGCTTGTAATTGGTTTAATTCTTCTTTTATTGTAAATTTGTATTGATTTTATATTGTTAGCTGCCCTGAGTCCTTAGGGAGAGAGGGCGGCATACAATTCTAATAAAATAAATAAATAAAATAAGCCATTCTCAAAAAATTAAGAAGGCTGTAGTGTAGAGGAGAGCCACCCATCCTTTTGTCCTGCTGGGAATTTTTGCTGATTTTAAACACAAAACTGAAGGAGAAAAGAAAAGATATAAGCTATCATTGTTTTTTTTAAACCTAAACCTCTCGAAAATAATTTTTTAAAAATAAAAAATGGTGAATTACACCATTGCCTTTGACGGATTTTAAAAACTGTTTTCATAAAAAAAAGCTAGCTCAGCATCATTATCAAAAGAATCAAATGATATATCTTTTAAGTCAAAGAAAAGGAGGAATCCAGCTGAATTTTTAACTGGCATTGGGATTAAAAGAAACAAATATTGTTACTTGGATGGACCAGCCATGACATCAATTAAACTGTGATTACATGTTGCTAACTCATTACTTCTTTAATTATTCTCCTCTTTTCAAGAAAAGAATAATCATTACCCTTTTTAAAATGTTACTCTGGGGAAGGGAAAGGAGAGGAAAAGGATAGATACTGTAATCCTCTTTAGAGTTTCACTTTATAAAGTTTTGAAATCAGAAAAACAAAAACAAATTAAAGCTGCTCCTTGTTTTCTCCGTTATCTTCTTCTCTCCACTTCCTTTAGTTGTTTCTTAGAAAATGTTCACACTGTTCTTAAGTGAAGGGGACACAAACTCTGGAAAGAGAACCAGCTTTTTCATACCTTCATAAAATTTTCTGAGTGAGATGTCATTGATTGTGGGGATTGGGGAGTGTTATGTTTGCATGAAGAGTCAGACGCGAAGAGCTTCAGTGAAGAGTTTATTAAGTGACTACAGCTCAAATGGACCCGACTTGGCTGAGCTATGGCTGCTTCTTATAGCCAGCAGCCGTAGTTGCCAGCCAATCAGAGTGCAGGGTTTTTCCCGCACTATTTAAACCAATCCCATTTGACATTTTACAAGAACAATTCAAAATAAACTAGTAACATTCAAACCTACATACATAACAGGGAGCAGTCCATATATAGGGCCCATAATAATGACCCTCAGAACTTCCTAAGATGTCCTTCATTAGATGTTCAAATCACTAATGTCAGGTGTTGCTAACTGTCCATTAAAAATGCCCTAAAGTGGATGTACTACACCTCCATTAAATTTGATGCATGCATTTTGATTAAAGCAGCTTTCTCCAACCTTTCCAGTTTTGTGGACCTGCGGCGGGAGAGAGGGGATGGTTCTGCATGAGCGGTGGGTGAGTGTGTGCACATGTGCAGCTCCATTTGCACAAGTGATAAGTATGAATGTCCACCTTTTGCACAAATGGAGTTGTGTGTGCTCTCACTCACACTTCCAAGGCCCAGTTCTGAATGGGCCATTGCCTGGTACTGGGCTGTGTTGGGGACCCTGGATTAAAGAAATCCTTCACCCAACTTCTCCACACAAAACTATCAATCCCAATAAGTGGCCTCCTTCCTCCAGGTGATGTTGCTATCCCCATGATCTTGAAAACCATCTTTGAAAATTCAGTTCCTTGCTACAAAGAAGTAGCTCAATTCAAAGACAATCAATTCCCAGTTTTGAATCATCCAGTCAATATTCACATGACCTTGTCCTGAAGTGGCATGTTGTCCTTCACATATGCAATTTTTTTGGGCAATTTGTCCATCTGTTTCAAAATAGATAATGTTCTTCTAAGAAAGTGTGACATTTGTAAACAAAATTCAAGATGTCTTTGCCTCATGATATCATTTTTCAGTAGATGGTTTGAAGGCATCAACTGAATCGTGTTCATCAGATATGATGGCATCAAACTTTCCTGATGTATAAATAACATTTTTTACTGAAATATAAGAAAACCATTTATTTTTGATAAACTACTTGTGGCCTCTTCTCTTTCTTTTTCAGTGTGATTCTGTAAATGACTTTTTTTATAGTACAGCCTTCCGTATCAGTCCATATCTGGTTTATGTTACCTTTCCATAATCAGTTCACCTTTCCAGATCAATCTGCAGCTTTAAAAATGAAAGCAAAAAAGCATTGATTTTGATACCTATTTTCCACAAGATTTGCAGTTTTAGAATGCAAAGTTTGAGAACTAAGTGCCACAGCCCAAATTTTAGGGAAATGTTCAGTCCAAAAGATAAGCCATTTGGTTTTGTTGATTAAAATTTTTGACCAAACTATGGCAACTGGAGATCAATATATACATGATCCAAAACCCCATAACATGGGGTTGAAAGAGATCAAGGAACCCTCTCTCAAACAATCCAAAAAATTATACATCTTTACTGTTTAATATAGTTCCTATAATTTATTCATCTATCAAACTGAAAAATATTTAGAATCTCTATTCCCCTTTTCAAACATTGATCACTTCATTGATTGAACATTTATGACTTGTTTGTATGTCCGTATATGCATACACAAATTTCCATGCAATATCTTTTTTTTCCAGATGCCTTTAATTTTTCTTTACAAATCTTTCAACAAAAGAATGTCCCTCACATTTTGCTAATGGTACAGTCAAATGTGCTTTGGTTTTACAGTCACCTTCTCTTATTTTTTTCCCACTTGACAGCACAGATTTCAAGTGCATTGTTAACTGCACTGGTATTTGTTGACCAGTAATAACTAAATACATGAAAGGAAAGCAATAAAAAAGAAAAATGCAGGATAATTAATCATACTCTGTCCTTTCCTTGAAACCCACTAGCTGCACCATAGGACAGCAAGGCCATTAAAGATCACTTTGTTATGAAATATGTCTACTGTAGACCTGTCCCAATGGAAGGACAGCAGTAATGTTATTCAGAGCTTCCAGGCAATTTTTCATTCCTGGAGTATAGAACTATGGTTACAAAAGCTTATACTGAACCTACTCAATGAGAGTCTGATCAACATCCCCAGCTATGACACAGAATCTGTGTCCCATAGCTGAGACATATTCAACTACAAACCCAGTTACTTCATGGAATGTAGTGGACACCATCTTGTTCTTGCCTCAGGAAGCAAAACACCTTGGTCTAGCCCTAGCCACATATAACTTCAATTTTCAACTTCATTTCATAACCAAATGGAATAAAACCTTAAAAAATGGGGGAATTCAGAGTAACAGATCTACTCTTAGCATATTCTGAGACTGGAACATTCTGAGCTGATTATTTTAAAATCTTGCAAATGCACTACTGTACAATAATACAGGCAGATGCTGTTGAGGAATGGGTGATTTGAAATAGAGAGAAGTGGGAAGCCTCTCTTCAGTTCCTCTAAATGGGGTGCATGGGACTTGTGAAACAAGAAGCTGACATTTTGGCAGTAAACATTTTTAAAATGTCAGTGCTTTTAGACAGAATGTAGGTGCAGAGATTGCAGATTTAATCCTCAATTAGCTGTGCTATTCACACAGAGTAGGATAGATATGCAGGGCCAGCACTGGGCTGAAGAATCCTTTGCCTTTTAACTGATTGACTCTGCGACATTGACAGCTCGTCTGACATGCAGCTCCTTGATGGCATTGGCAGATGGATGCAAACCTGTCATTTTAATTTCCCAGAATGCCTGAAATGCCAGTAAAGATAAAATAGTTATTGCCCTGAAACAGGAAAGTGTGAGTGCCAGAGCAAAGACAGAAATATAACATCCAGATTTGGAGTTCGTTATCTATGATTAATCTACCCATCATGGATATCTCCTAGTCTGGCATCCTATTTCTTTCCTTCCAAAAAATTTATAGAATATTCAAGTACTTTAAAAAATCTTTGTAAATATCAATGATGTTCATGCCAATTTCTCACAGATTACATGAAACAGAGCAATTGGTTTCAACGTAGGCAAAATTTGAAAAACAAGATCCTGCTTTCAAGGGTACATATTTAATGGTTACTTAAAGAACATGTTTCCCCCCCCCAGATGGTAAAAAGTGAAACAACTTACATATAAATCTGCAGAGCTACACATTTCTTAGAATTTTAAGTCCATTTTTTTTTAATCCAGTTAAGACAGGAGGGACAAATAGCTTACACATTTACTGCAACATTAATCAGAAGGACATAACAATGGGAAAGACTTGCTAACAGAGTCAGGCAGATCATGAGAAATACATGAGGTTCAGCTTAGAATTGAATAGTAAGTTTTTATTTAGTGATAAACATCGAGTTAATTAAAGTCGCCATAGGATGGTAGCTGACTTAACCATTTTTCAAAGAAAGAAAATGCATCATGTACAAAAATCAGAAATGTGTCTGAACTTTCTAAATATTCTAAATAGTGTCATGTAAGCATATTTAGAAATTATAATTTGTACAGGCTGGCCTGGACTGAGCAAGGTTGGGAATTTTAATTTAAGGGTATTTTAATTGATTTTATAATTGGATTGAGAATTCGATAAAGACGTATTTATTGTTTATACATTGCGTGTAAGCCGCCCCGAGTCCCCTCGGAGATGGGGCGGCATATAAATCCAATTAAATAAATAAAAAATAAAATAAATAAATAATTTTAATAGACATGCAACAAATGTCTTGTGAAAGGAAGACATGGCCAGAAGATCTGATGGACTGCTTGGATGGTGTTCAAGTTGTTCAAATCTGTTGCTGGGCAATTTCAGAACCTCTTTTTGCTTATACTACCTGATTACAGCTCATCTTTAAACCATCAGACTTGATAGAAAAACCTTCCAGCAGAGCCTGACTGTTGTAAACAGGATTTCTAGCTGTTGTATGTAGAGCCAATTGGCAAACATTTTATTGTGCCTGCATCAGCAAAGCATAATCTTTCTGAGTGTAACAATGCTTTTTTTCTGGCTCCATTAAGTGGTATGAACTTTCTACACAGGGATATTACAGCAGCTGTGTGAGACAATGAAATTGAAATTGGGGATAAGGTGTGTGGATGAAGCATAATCAGCTCAACATTTTTAAGTAAACCAGAGCTAGAAGACATACAAACATTAGCCACCAAATAAAAACAGAATTTCCCTAAGGCTGAACTTGAACAAGAAGCCTTCAAATTTAGGAGACAGGATCTTGTATCTTCCATCTCCATAAACATTACTGACAGAAGAGAATTTGCCAAGAAGAGGCAAGTACAGCAGGCAAAAATAGCTTACTCCTATCTAGGCAAACAGTTACATATCAAAGTTGTTGCACCTAGTAAGCCAATTAACTCCTTAGGTTTTATAAATAACTTCATCTGATGCCTATAATCTTTCCTGGGATAGAATTATATACCTAGCCCATCATTCTCAGAGGGAAAAGAAAAGTTGGGGAAGTTAGTAAAAGGAGAAATCAAAAATAATGATGGCTTATGAATCATGTCCATAGACTATATAGTTCCTGGATATGTGCGTCTAAGCATCTGATGAGCTGGACTGTGAATCATGAAATCTTAGGTCAGGGGTGGCGAACACGCGGCTCTCGAGCCGCATGCGGCTTCCGGCCAAAATGAATGCGGCTCTTTGCCTCTTATATTATTATTATATTATATTATTTTGTATACTGTGGCTCTTTGCCAAGTTTGGATTTTGTTATGCTGCTTCTGAGGAGGGATCTCTGAGGAGAGATTTCTGAGCGTAGTCCGCCCGCCGCGCATCCCGTCTCCCATCCTCGAAACAACTGCACGGGCCAGCGAGCGTGGTGTGGCTCTCTGACTCTCACAGTTTAAAATTGTGGCTCTTTGTGTCAAACTTGTTCGCCACCCCTGTCTTAGGTGATAATATGTTGGTTAATCTTTGAAATGCCACATCTGTTGTTTTCAGTTTGTTTAGCAGACAAACACAGCTATATTTCTGGAGCCGATACAATGTCACCAAGCCAAAAGGCTTCTTGTGGATAGCATAATCCAGAAAACAAGTAAATAACACCCCAAGACACATATACTCCTGGAATGCCTGGGCTGCAATTCCCAAGGATTCCCAAAAGTAATTTTAACTGTGACAAAAGGGGAAATGATTAAACACTTGACTAGAGATAACTAGAGGTAATAAAATAGAGATAATAAAAAAAACAGCACAGAAGTGATTTATCACTCTTTTTTTTCTTTGTTCCTTTCCCTCTCCTTTCCTTTTCCTCCCCTCCCTTCCCCTTTTCTTTTCTTTTTTTGAAATTCCCAATCCAGCCTACAGATTTTCTAGCCAATAAGCAGTATTGCAGAATTGAAGGTCAGCTAGGTGCTCCCACAGAGAAGAATATATTTGTTGCAGGAAATTACAAGACTCAGACCATGGAATCCAAAAATAAGTTTTATTTGCGCAGAGGTTCAGAGTATTTTAGCCAGAGCTACATCTGAATATCTGATCTTATGGGTTTTACAGTTACTTTTATACATTCCAAAGGCTACAAACCACAGAAAAACAGCTTGTCAATCATCCATTGGTTACTTTGAATTTCAGCTACCCCTCCCTGTTGCTGGGAGAAAGTATCTGGATTTCACAAAAATTATTTATTTATTTATTAGATTTATATCCCACCTCACTTCCCCCAAAGGGGAACTCTTTGCTAACCCACCTTGCTTAAATCCTCTGACTTCTTGTACCTCTGTTTGTGGTTTTTGTTGTAAGCAAGACAACATTTCCTGCTTGACAAATATGGGTGAATGACCGATGGATGGCCCTTTAATGTGGCATTTTTCATTAATACACACATTTCATTATTAAAAGAACGATCTTTTTATATCCTTCTTTATGTTCCACCTTATATTAACTATTTGATTTTGTTTAAATGTTAAATGGAAATGCTCTCCTGTTCTTATTTGCTACTGTTTTGGAGTGTGTTACCCTCAGTACTCAACTCATGAGTCATTGCAGAAAATATTGCCATAACTCTGTTCTAGAGGGTGAGGCCTAAGCTGCGTCACAAGGATTGCCCATGAAAATAGCTGAGTGCAGAGCCCAAAGCACTTGAACGATTCCTGAAAGATCTCAAATGGCACCTGCATTTGTGTGATGGATAATGGGGGCCAGAGCAGAACATGAAATCTAAGAATTTGCTGATTGTACTGATTGCCTCTATCTTTACATCCCACTTATCAACTTCTAGTCAGGCCTGAGGAGAGGGGGGGTGCAGCCAATACATTGTTCTCATAGAGCTCAAAGGGGGCCCACGAAGGGGAAAATTTTTATAATATTTTTTACAAAACCAAATTTTTAAAAAGAAAAACAGTGGGACAGCGTGTCAACTACGCACCCAGAGAGGGGTGGGGGTGGGGGACAGTGAGGGTGGCTTGCAGGCTGTGAGGAAAACACTCCAAAGCTGGATCAAATCAACTCATCAGAGGGCAAATGGCAAGGAAGGAAGGCGTGTTCTTCCTGTGCAGCAATGGCAGCAATGATTGCCCTGCCCTCCGCCTCCTCTCTTTCCCCCTTCTCTCCAGTTCTTGAAGAATGAATGTCCACTTCTCACCCAGTTGAAATTGTTATGTATATGTATACAACGTAGTTGGGTTGACAATATATAAACCACAAATATATATGTTTGTAGTTTCAAGGAAAAATACTGAAATGTATTATACTATGTTCTGGTTGGTTGATCATGCTGCAAGTTGCCATAAGAGGGAGCTATAGATCATGGTTTAATTCTCCCTCTTTCTCACTGATGATCTCTCTTGATACTTATACTGACTGACTACGGACCAATACTGACTAACTCTGTTTGTTTTGATATTCTGTTGATATCAAAGGTTATCTGTTGTATTATGGTTTGATATTTGTCTGCTGTAAAAGTCATGAAACCGGTAAGAAGACTTTATAACTGGATATTTCTGGACTGTAAAAACGTGTGTGACATGGACTGTGCTATTTCTTCAAGTAAACATTAACACAACTTGATTTAACTCTGTGTGGCTGTATATTTATTCATAACTGTTCTCATATACATTTCCATGTGCATATCTTTGTTATACAAGGGTTACTCTGCACAAATCCTAACAGAAATCCTTCACACCAAAAGGAAGGAGGTGCCACTGTTAGCTTAGTCGGAGGATCTGTGCGTGCCAGCCATGCCAAAGGGTAACTGGCAAGAGGTGGCTTTAAATGCAGGAGGATAAACTGGAGGAGGGAGGGGCAAGGGAAGTGACACTTTTCTTTCATCTCCCAGTCGAAAAAAAAAATCTACTTGTGGGCTGCACGGACTCCAATGGTGCTTCTTCATACTTCATCCTCACACACACACACCCGCTTCCTGATCTGCTTTGCTGCCCTGGCAGCCCCCCTTCTTTTAGCCAGCCTCTCACAGGGTGGTGGGGAGGGGGAGGGGAGATCTTTGTGGTTGTGGTAACTTAATGTGTAGGTGGGGGGCCCATATTAGTCTTGTTCCAGCACTTAATAATCCTCTCGATGGCCCTGCTTCTAGTTTAATGACATATGAAGGTGAAACTCGAAAAATTAGAATATCATGCAAAAGTTCATTTATTTCAGTAATGCAACTTAAAAGGTGAAACTAAGATATGAGATAGACTCATTACATGCAAAGCAAGATAGTTCAAGCCGTGATTTATCATAATTGTGATGATTATGGCTTACAGCTCATGAAAACCCCAAATCCACAATCTCAGAAAATTAGAATATGACATGCAATCAATAAAACAAGAATTGTACATAGAACAATATCGGACCTCTGAAAAGTATAAGCATGTGTATGTACTCAGTACTTGGTTTGGGTCCCTTTTGCAGCAATGCAGCGTGGCATGGAGGCTATCAGCCTGTGGCACTGCTGAGGTGTTATGGAACACCAGGATGCTTCAATAGTGGCCTTCAGCTCTTCTGCATTGTTTGGTCTCATGTCTCTCATCTTTCTCTTGGCAATGCCCCAAAGATTCTCTATGGGGTTCAGGCCAGGCGAGTTTGCTGGCCAATCAAGCACAGTAATGCCATGGTCATTGAACCAGGTTTTGGTGCTTTTGGCAGTGCGGGCAGGTGCCAAATCCTGCTGGAAAATGAAGTCAGCATCCCCATAAAACTCGTCTGCAGAAGGAAGCATGAAATGCTCCAAAATCTCCTGGTAGACGGCTGCGTTGACCCTGGACTTAATGAAGCACAGTGGACCAACACCAGCAGATGACATGGCTCCCCAAATCAACACAGACTGTGGAAACTTCACACTGGACTTCAAGCATCTTGCAGTGTGTGCCTCTCCATTCTTCCTCCAGACTTTGGGTCCTTGGTTTCCAAATGAGATGCAAAAGTTGCTCTCATCAGACAAGAGGACTTTGGACAACTGAGCAACAGACCAGGTCTGTTTTTCTTTAGCCCAGGTAAGATGCTTCTGATGTTGTTTGTTGTTCAGGAGTGGCTTGACAAGAGGAATGTGACATTTGAAGCCCATGTCCAGGATCCATCCACTCTTTGTGAAAGTCCCCAACACTTTTGAATGGCCTTTTCCTGACAATCCTCTCCAGGCTGTGGTCATCCCTGCTGCTTGTGCACCTTTTTCTTCCATACTTTTCCCTTCCACATAAATTTCTATTAATGTGCTTTGATACAGCACTTTGGGAACATCCAACTTCTTTTGCAATTACCTTTTGAGGCTTTCCTTCCTTATGGAGGGTGTCAGTGATGGTTTTCTGCACAACTGTCAGGGCAGCAGTCTTTCCCATGATTGTGATTCCTACTGAACCAGACTGAGAGACCATTTAAAGGCTCAGGAACCCTTAGCAGGTGTTATGGCTTAATTAGCTGATTAGAGTGGGACACTTTGAGCCTAGAATATTGCACCTTTTCACAATATTCTAATTTTCTGAGATTGTGGATTTGGGGTTTTCATGAGCTGTAAGCCATAATCATCACAATTATGACAAATCACGGCTTGACCTATCTTGCTTTGCATGTAATGAGTCTATCTCATATATTAGTTTCACCTTTTAAGTTGCATTACTGAAATAAATGAACTTTTGCATGATATTCTAATTTTTCGAGTTTCACCTGTATGTAGAGAAATATGGCTGTGCACATCAGGCTATACATCTTTTCAGTTTCACACATCTGCTTTATTAAAGAAAGCATGCAATTTAAGCAACTAATCGGAAATGCTTACTACCCTGTCAGCAAAGATAAGAGCTTTTTTTGGCATCTTCGTGTTTTCTGCTTTTGATCTGAATGAGTCAGAGTGGTTAATCTCAGCCTTTGCTTCCATAGCTGGGCTGAATTAATTTCACAAACACTTCCCCAGATTGAAAGATATGGGGATGGGGAGGTAGCTCTACATGTGCAGTGGTGCAGCAAATATGCTGTTAAAAGCAGAAATAGCATTCTCATCCATCTATGATTCTCTGCAATAGCAGAGAGAGAATAAGACTTGGGAGCCTGTGCAAAGCTGCAGGTACTCTTGATCCTAATTAAATTCCATAACTTTACAATGACAGCTTCTGAGAAAAAAATTATTTCATGACCAGAATAACAGAATTGGAAGGGACCTTGGAGGTTTTCTAATCCAACCCCCTGCCCAGGCAGGAAACCCTATACAAGTGGTGATATTCTACCGGTTTGCCCGGTTCTGGCAAGCCGGTAGCAGTGATGAGCAGCGGAGACTGAACTGGTTCTCTCCACTGCTCTGTTGTTGGCCCCACCCACCTGCCTGGGCTCCCATGGTCACCTTTATCCGCTGAATTTGAAGCACAGCTGCTTTGCGCGGCACAGAATAGTCCCGTGCGGCAGCTGCTGAAGTGACTGGGATCATGCAGGCTTGCAGGAGGCGAGTTAGAACACCTCTGCACCTGCGCAAATGCCTTTGCACCTTTGCAAAGTGGGCATTTGGCACATGCGTGCACGCAAAGTTTGTGCACGCACACAAAGCATGCCCACCAAGCCACACCCACCGAACTGGTGGCAAAAATATTGGAATCCCACCACTGCCCTACACCAGTTCAGACCAATCTCTTCTTAAAAACCTCCAGTATTGGAGCACTCACAACTTCTGGAGGCAAGCTGTCCCAGTGATTAATTGTTCTCATTGTCAGGAAATTTCTCCTTAGTTCTCTCCTTGATTAGCTCCCATCCATTGCATCTTGCCTTGCCTTCTGGTGCTTTGGAGAATAGTTTGACCCCCTCTTCTTTGTGCTATCATGTCATCCCAGTCCAGTGGTGGGCTGCAACTGTTTTAACAGCCGGTTCTGTGAGCGTACGCTTTGCGCAGCATTCAAAATACACCAATTTCAAGCTCTACAGTTTACCTTCTAGAGAAGCCCCAGTAAGTAGAACAGCTGAGGGGCGGAAACCCACTGTGCTGTGCGAATCAGCTGAGCTGAAAAATGTGGAAATATAGGGCAGGATAGGGCAGGGTGGGTGGGGCCAGCTGATCATTGGAGCTATGGTTCGCTAGAACCGGTCTAAACTGGCCTCATCCCACCACTGCCCCAGTCCTTCTTTTCATTAAACAAGACATACCAAATTCCTGCAAACGTTCTTCATATGTTTTAGCCTCCAATCCTCTAATCATATGTGTTGCTCTTCTCTGCACTCTTTCTAGACATTTTTTTAATGTCATGATGACAAAAACTGGATGCAATATTCCAAGTGTGGTCTTACTGAGGCATTTTAAAGTGATTTTAACACTTCATGTGATCTTGATTCAATCTCTCTTTTAATGCAGTTTAGAATTGCATTGGCTTTTTTGGCAGCTGCAGCACACTTCTGGCTTGTATTTAAGTGATTCTCCACTAAAACTCCAAAATCTCTTTCACAGTTACTACAGTTACTACTGTTGAGCTAGCTATCACCTATACTATGCCTGTGCATTTGGTTTTTCTTGCCTAAGTTAGAACCTTACTTTTTTCACCATTGAATTTCATTTTGTTAGATAGCACCCAATGTTCAGATCTATCAAAATTCTACTGTATCTTAAGCCTATCTTCTGGAGTGTTGCCTATTCCTGCCAGTTTGATGTCATCTGCAAATTTGATGAGTGCCCCATCTATTTCCCTCATCTAAATCATTGATGAAGATATCGAAAAGAACTAGGCCTAAGACAGAGCCTTGGGATACCCCTCTGCATACTTCCCTCCATGTAATGCAGTTCCATTGAGAACTACATATTGAGGATGGTTGGTCTGCCTGTTACTAATTCATCCTGTGGTAAAGCTGTCTAACCCACATTTTACTATCTTAAGTAGCATGTTATGATCTACTTTATCAAATGTCTTACTGGAGTCTAAGTAAATTATATCCACAACATTTCTCTGGTCCACTCATTTTGTCACTAAATGGATACAATATTCCAAGTGTGGTTGGTCTTGTTAATGCATTATAAAGAGAGATCACACACAACTCACTCCCCTCAGTCCAGCTGTATAAACAGAAAGTGATCTAATTTTAGGATTAGTTCTGAGTCTGAACTGCGCTTCATATTTAATGGAATAAAATACAGTAGAACCAGTGTGGTGTAGTGATTGACATCAAAACCAGGAAGATCAAGTGCCTTTATCAGCATAGAAGCTCACTGGGTGACTTTGAGCCAATTACTTGTTGTTGTGTGAATCACTGAAAGTGGGAGTGTTATGTATTTGAGGTCCTGGATCATTAAATATGAATCTTTTTTATATATACATTTATTGTTTTATCATAAAGAACAAAATACAGAACAGTAAAACAAACAAGCAAAATGAAACAAGACAAAAACATACATTCAACCCTAACAACAACAACAAAATAGTGTACAAAAAAGGAGGAAAAAGTGGTCAATTAAATTAGATATGAATCTAATAAATAATGCATATCTTTGATTTGGATGAATAGCTAAGTGCCAATCTCATCCTTAAGAAGACAAGGTATTACCTGTAAATAAAAGAATGAAAACACTGACCCAAATTCGATCTCACTTCTCTGGGCATCGAACCATCCTGCATTTTTAAAATTCTAAATTGGATTATGCCACCCTGATAACCAATTTAAGATGGCATTTCTGAAGGCAGATTACCACTTTCTTCTTAGCCCTTCACTAATATAGGCCATTCATCACCACCCAGCTGCACAAACGAACATAGTCCTTTTTCTAGTCTCAAGTCATTGCCAATGCACTGCCCCAACTTTGTATTTTAGTTTTAATTCAAAATTACTGATTTTTATGAGGTCCACTTTAAGACCTTCGGAGCAGTACTGCAAGGCTTCCTGTCCTTTTCCTTTTTAGACACATCTTTAGATCTCAATGTAAGAATTATGTTTTCTTATTTCTGTGTAGGCAACCTGTCAGTTTTTTCTAGGAGGTTCTTCTGTGGACCTACACGAGGAAGGTAGGAGCAGAAAAACAGCCTGTTCCCCATTGCTTTGATTATTGTAGCATCAAAGTAACGATGAAAGGGAGGGAGGGAGGGAGGAAGGGAGGAAGGAAGGAAGGAAGGAAGGAAGGAAGGAAGGAAGGAAAGAAGGAAAGACCTATGTTACTATCAAATGAGACAATATGGGAAACAGCTGTGATAACATTCATGCATGCAGACATTCGGAAAAAGAAAGGAATGAGGGCAATAAGAAGGAAGCATTCTTTAAATGGAAAAGGCAGCCATACTGGTGGAGCAATCCACACTGGAGTCATAAGCAAGGTTTGCCTTCCCTGAATGGCTAGGAAGGGTAAGAACAGAACAAAACAAAGGGAAGAAGAAAGGGAGCGACCAAATCGGTATCACAATGCCCATGTCCCCAGCCCAGCCCCATTGCCACCCTAGTCTAGACTGGGAATTTCTGAAGTTGGTTTAAAAACAACAGAGAGCAGCACAAGAGACAAGCAGCTTAGGCTGAAGAGGGGAAGCGCTGTAAGGGAAAACAAAACACAGGAAAGGAACATACTTTGCAAGTGAACAGAGACTTTCTAATCACCCCATCTACTAGGTGCTACAAGATTCCCAACAGTTTTGAGCCAGTGGGCACATCTGGAATTTCAAAATCAAGTCACTGACACTCATACAGAATGACACCTCAGTGGGCATCTGATTCTTTTTATCTTAACTTTTAGCTAATCAGAGGAATTTACTCTCTTATGATGTCACCATCTTTTAACAGCCAGCAAGGCTTGGCAACATCTCACCAAGCAATGGTTTGATTTGATTAAGTTTAACTTGATGCTTAGTGGTAATAATTGTTAACCAACACCACCCTGTTTATTGTTTCAATTTATAACAGTCTCTTTAAAAAGTTATACCCTTGCTAGTCACATTTATTTATTGTATATTAAATTTTATTTCTCTCTTACAGTATACCCATGTTATTTTATGTCACACAAAAGTGGTCAACAACTGAAATAAATTCTTTTAATTTTACTGATTTTTGGACTAAGCACAAAACACATTTTTACATTTTACCGGAATAGAAAATGGTGAAGCTTCACTCCCACAGCCTTATCATCTTCCAGCATGCTGGCTACACTCCCCACCCCTCTTTCTCTCAAGTGAGTATACTTCAAAAGAGAGTGATAAACTGTAAGGATGCATCATTTTTCTAAATTTGATATATAAATATATAAACAGACACATTTTATTGTTCCAAATCTCCCTGGAGCATATGTAAGACCTCAGAGATATTGTCATTAAGACCAGTTATGTTTAATACTGGTGCTTTGAAGCATGCTTATTTGTTGTTTCCAAAACTAATGCTTGCTTTAAATAAAATTTGGATAGGTATCCTGGTATCCATAGGCGCCAAATGGGAGCTCAAGAGTTATTACAGCGGCTAGTCTGAATAAATCTAATCTTACACTGTGCTACTAAATGTAATTTTGTAATAACTCAACAAGGCTGGTATAGTGGTATAATATTTCCCAATGTTATTTTTGATCACAAGAAATAACTTTTCTATGGCAAGTTCCATTAAGCAATCCATATCATCTTGGAAATACAGTAAGAATCCATAGCAGCATTACAGCAATATGCAAGTTAATTCAGGGGTGGGATTCAATCAGTGTTACTACCAGTTTGGTGATTATGTTTTGCGCGTGTGTGTAATACACCTAAAGCTGTGCTGCCCAGACAGCTGATAAGCGCTGCATGTGGGTGCGCAGTGTTTGAAAAACCATTTTTCCTGCTTTTTCAACCTCAGCTGTGCCGCACAAAGCAGCTGAGGTTGAAAAAGCAGGAAATAAAGGTCAGGTAAGAGTCCAGGTGGGTGGGTGGGCAAAACAGCAGCAAGAGTGTCTGCTGCTCTTCGGAGCTACCGGTTCTATAGAGCCAGGCAGAACCTGTAGCATCCCACCCCTGAGTTAATTCATTATTTCATAATTCCACAATCTTAACATAAAATGCACAAATTATTATTTTTTAAAAAATCAGAGGGATGGTTTTTTCCCCAAACATATGCATTCTTTGCTCTAGTGATGTGATGCAGTAACATCAGTGTTCACTTGATTTTGCTCTTTCAATCCACTGCTCCTGAAACTTCTTGTTTTGATGGGGGATGGGGAAAAGGAGAGATGAATGGCTACATAACCTGCCAATGTTAATGGCCATCAGGCAGTGTCTGCAGGACTGATAAAAATGTTGTATATAGATTCCTAATTAAGACAAAACAATTGAATCATCTGTAGCAGCTGTTTCTGAAATTAGTGGTTTTATTACAGCTATAATGTAGACAACTGAGAGAACTGAGCATGATTTATTCACGGGCTGCAATATTGGATTTTTGCAATCTCTGCCACTAGTTCAGATGTACATGAGGTCTAAGCGCATGGTTGGAAAACCAAGAAGTTGCCCCAACACTTTGCTCACTTCTGTATTACTGAAAAAGATGATAACGCTAGGAGAACATTTGCATATGGTGTTTTAAGTTCACCGATGCAAATCTGAAAAAAAGCACTTTGAATAAAATATGCATTTGAGTTATTATATGAATACCACCTGTTGTGCAAATCATCTCCAAATGATATAGATTGTAATAAGACATATAAGATAAAATAACAAAAAATAATTAGGTCCAAGATGAATAGACAATAGGACTCCACATATTTCAGTATAATAAAGAAGAGAGATGGGGGGGGGGGCGTTTTCTGACCAGATGGTCTACAAATTGTTAATGGACATCATTAAGGTTCCTGCTTTCCTTCCTTGGTTATACTTTCTCTATAAACTAGGCTCAAATTGGACAGCTGTCATGCCCCTGTCAGAGTCTGAATCTGAAGAGGAAGATGAACAGATGCCAGGGAGTGGGAGTGTTGCTCCGTTGGCTGTGGAGGAAACTGGGGAAGGGCAAAGTCCAGCTGGGCAGAGCAGGAAAGAGGTAGAACAAGGGAGAGGGAGTTCAGGGAAGACCCAGGCCCACCCCCTCTTCATCCTAGGGCATGCAGGGAGGAATGGAGAAGAGAGCAATGTGGGTTGCATGGCTTACGGGGGAGGAAAGGGCCCTGATTCCTTTCATTAGCCACACCTGGGAAAAGAGTTTAAAGAGATGCATGCTGAGTGCGGCATCTGCTGGGAACAAACGTGAGTTTCTCTTGTGTTGACTTTGGTTGTCTGTGTTCCTGGTGTCCTCCCAACCATGCTGAGTTATTGCCATGCCTTCACATCTGGAATTCTTGCTCCTGTCCTGCTGGACTAATTACCTAATTTTGCCTTGATTGGACTTATAGTTACAGTTTTTGTTGACCACATTTTGGACTTGATTCTCTGCCAAAGGCTGTTCCTGGGAGAGTTTTTCTCCAGCCAGAAGGTAACCAGGACATTGGGGGCAAAGTTGGAGCTAATAAAGGGACTCCTACTGATTATCTGACTATGTTGCCTTTGTGCCATGCCCTGAGTCATCACAAAAGCTCTACATATAGAGGAGGTCTTGAAGCAGAGGCAGCTCTTTGTGTGACATGAAACATGGTTTCCATAGTTGTTATTCTTTGTGTGCAATACCACTACATAACACAATCAAAACCCAGATGAGCATAGATTAATACCAAAGTTAACATCTGACCAACAATCAGACCACCAAACAATACTGCAATCAAGGAACTGCCAAACAAACAGTAAACAGCACAACGAAAGAACCTTAAAGATCATTCCCACCAACACTAATAGGACATGCCACTAGAATTTAAACTGAGAGCAAACCTCACTCTGTTGTGGCCTGCCAAGGGCCAGCAGAGCTGGTGACAGACTTGGACAGTGAGGAGGTTGGGAGGAACATGGGCCAGTCCTGGAATCTGGGGAAGGCTCTGACGAGTGCTCTGTGTCATAGGCAGAGATGGGGCCAGGGCCGTCTGACAGTTATCAGCTGCCTTTGGAGTCGGAGATAAGTGGGGCAGAAGAACAGCTGGAGCCAGTTCCCAGTGTGTGCATGCACAGAGCTGCCAGGAGAAGGGAACAGTTAAGGAACAAGGGTCGACTCAGGAGTAAGGGCACAGGTAGACGGTGAATGGCCCCTCCCATAGGGAATAAATCAGAGTGGAAGGGGAATGGTGATTGCAGGAGACAATTAGTTTGTTTAATGAGTGTGAAGATTTGTTTATCTGAGTTCATGACTCACAGAGACTCCTTGCCAAGTATTTCCTTGTACGTGGCGTTGCACTTGGAAGCTATCAGCCTGGCAACTCTCCAAGTCTGATAAGGTCTGTCATTAAAATTCACCCTTGAAAGACTGTTTGCTGGGACTTTGCTGGATGTGATTGATAGGAATTCACATTAGCCAAATAAAAAGGGGTTTTGTCGGGACAAGGATTCTGTTTCATGATTTTGGGAAGCCTAAGTCAGAACACACTCTTTACTAGGGCTGATGATGTTACCCAACTTGGATAATGAAACAGCTGCCAGAAAATGACCAAGCTCAGAAAGCAGTAAGGATCCCTAATTTCAACCTTCAGCTTCAAATATTCTCTTTTTTTAGTACTATATAAAAGAGCCTAACCTCTAAACCAGAGAAGTGGCTTAAGTGAAAATCTCTAATGAGGAGTGTCGAAAAATATCTTGTCTGCGCCATTGGGAGAACTTTATGGAGCATTGTTTCTGGTAGTACGAAGCAGCTGCATTCAAAAACAAGTTAAGAGCTAAAAAGTTGTTTAAAAAAGCCTTTGTTTTGCTTACCATCATTTCAGAGGCTACTTAGAGAAGTCATCCCAACTTGCATCTTAGATAGAGCAGGTAAGCAGAAGGAAGTTTTGAAAAAACTGAAACCATAATATTGTTGTGGTTTTGGTTGTTGTTAGTCACAAAGTCATGTCCGACCCCTCGTGACCCCATGGACAATGTTCCCCCAGGCCTTCCTGTCCTCTACTATCCCCCAGAGTCCATTAAAGCTCATGACGACTGCTTCAGTGACTCCATCCAGCCACCTCATTCTCTGTCGTTCCCTTCTTCTTTTGCCCTCAATTGTTCCCAGCATTAGGCTCTTCTCCAGTGAGTCCTTCCTTCTCATTAGGTGGCCAAAGTATTTGAGTTTCATCTTCAGGATCTGGCCTTCTAAAGAGCAGTCAGGGTTGATCTCCTCTAGGATTGAAACTACAATACATACTGTATATTTGAGAATAGTAACAGATTTCCTTCTTCCCGTCCCTGCCCCACTGCCCCGGCTTCATGAATATACAGTCTAAGACTTAACTTCTTTAGTCCAATCATGATTCAGTTGCCATTCAGATGCCTCCATGCACAAGCTATACTGTAGTCAATTGTTTAGATCTTAGTCAAGAACATTTGTCATGGAGAAGCACAAGTCCAAAAAACTATTGGAAACAATGCTGATGTAGAAAACTGCATTTTCACTGAACAAAATTCATTCACACACAAAAGGTAACAAATGTTCTTCCTCTTACCCATTGTCTCATTTCTAAGAAAGACCTTTTTTTTAGTAAAAACCAATAGCAACAACTTGGAAAAACTCTAGTTGGAACCTTAACACTATTATTTGTACGTTGGCAACAAATTTGCATCTTTGAAGATGCCCTGTGATTGTATGTAATACTATAATCTGGGACAGATAGGATCTTGACTTATTTCTCATTTATTTTGATCTACCATGATTTTATACCATTCAGTTGGTTAATATATACATTTTTCTATTAAGCTGTTGGATGTATTTGTCTGAACAGTTTAGACAGCTTGAAAAAACCTATTTTGTCTTGTTTCTACAAGTGTTTGAATTCTTGTCTTACATACAGACTCTCTGTGCCTTGTTACTCATCCAACTTCACAAAAAAGTTACTACTTAGAGCAGGGATAGCCCCCTCAGAGCATTTCAGATGGTGGGACTTCAGCTTCCAAATATCCAGAGTGAATGGCCAGTGAGAAGAGGTTTGGGCAGTCCAATTCCCATTCCCAAAACTGGAAAGCAACTTACAAAGCATTCATAAACCACCCTCTTCAAAGCATTGGGGCAGTCATGTCCACTGGATATCTCAAGTAAGGCTGCTTCAGAGGTTCATGAAGATGATTTGCATGAACAAAGATGATTAGGGGGCTGGAGGCTAAATAGTTGCAGGAATCAATTATGTCTAGTCTAGTGAAAAGAAGGGCTGGAGGTGACATGACAGCCGTCTTCCAATATTTGAAGGGCTGCCAACAAAGAAGAGGGGGTCAACTTACTTTCCAAAGCACCAGAAGGCAGGACAAGAAGCAATGCATGGAAACCAATTAAGAAGAAAAGCAACCTAGAACTAAGGAGAAATTTTTTTCACAGTGAGAACAATTAATCAGTGGAACAGCTTGCCTTCAGAAGTTATACGCGTTCCATCACTGAAGGTTTTTAATTTGAGAATGGTATGGAGTTTCCTGCTTGAGCAAGGGTTTGGACTAGAAGATCTCTGAAGTACCTTCATCTCTGTTCTGTTATGTCTGTTATTCTGTTCTGTTCTATCTGTACACAGCATTGCTAGGAACAATGGAAAGCATTCAAACAGTCACACTTAATCTACTGCTCAACATTTCATAATCCATTTATAAATGCAAATAAATAAAAATAGGTTTATAGGCACCTACTTGTCAATACTACTTTGAGGGCAAAGCAACATCTTAACCCTGAGGTTCTGTTGAATATTTATAGTAGCTTTGAAAGGGAGAACTTTACCACTTCTTTTAATGTCATGTACAGCTCTGCACACAAGACCTCCATAGGAGGACTGCAAAAGGTTTGTGGCTTTTCCTGGCACATTTTGAACTCAACAAAGAACAAAAGAAGCCAGCCATCTAAGTGATCAAAGTAAGGTACGGGGCGATGAGACTCTGATCTTTTGTGGAAGAAGAAGGTGTTCAAAGCTAAGCCCATTCATTTGATACCTTCCCCCTCAGTTCTCTTAATCTTGGCTCTACTGTTTTCAGTTTATGTGGCAACTGTCAGAATCAGAAAGGCTTGTGTTGTGCTCCAATGTATTCAGTCCTCCTTGTTTTTGCAAACACTGAAAAAGATTGAAAATCATCCATCCAGAGAGACACATGGCACCAGTGATAAAATCTTCAGCTCTGTTCTACTTTCCAAAGGCTATTCGATTCCTACATTATAAATCAAACCAATTTGTCAGGAAAGCTTTCAATTATTATTAATTGCACAGGATTTCTATTCAAGTCTCTGAAGCACAAAAGATAAATCAAATATAGGATGGGCTACTAAAGAAATATTCTCCTTTGGCCCCACTCAACTTTAAAACCATCTTACTTCTTTCTTCAATCTTACAGGTTTAAAAGCTATAATAAACATTATTTTATTTCTTATTCCATACTCTACTGGCATATCTTTTCTACTGAGCAAGCAAAATACTAGAGGCAGGAATAAACTATTCTGCTACGGTATTTACTTACTGAAATGTCTAGAAAAACAAACTCAGCTTAGTCTGCAATTAAAGAACAAACAAGCAAACAACCAAATTGACAGGGATGCTTAATCAATGAACAGCGAGACTCCTACAGCAACTTTCAATTTAAACAATTTTGTTTAAAAATCTTGCTCAAAGCCACAGGTGTTTCTGAATAAAAATCACATTCCTGTTTAAATTTTTTTAAAAAAATCCTTGAGATAACAAAAGTAAAAGGATGAAATTTCAAATTTAAGCCTTAACCAAATTTATGCTTTTATCCAGCATTTCTTTCAATGTGTTTTGAGTATTTATATATATTTATATGTCTGCCCTTGGCTATGTAACTTAATTGTGCTTTCCAGTTATGAAGTTTCAGCTGCTATGCTTGCCAATAATTTGTAAGTTTATACTTAGTATTCTATGACACTTGAAGCAGAAATTAAAATCATGGCTAGTTTAAAATACATATGACTCCCATTTAAAAAAACCCGACAAAGGGACAAAATCAATATTGTGTGATTTTGGTGCTTTGTAACTCAGCTTGCTTTTTCCATAGAAACTGAGGCTAACCCTGCTTTTCCTGCATTGGTGGTGCAGTGGTTAGAACGCAGTACTGCAGGCTACTTCTGATAACTACCAGCTGCCAGCAGTTCGATCCTGACTGGCTCAAGGTTGACTCATCCTTCCATCCTTCCGAGGTGGGTAAAATGAGGACCCAGATTGTTGGGGGCCAATATGCTGACTCTGTAAAACTGCTTAGAGACGGCTGGAAAGCACTATGAGGCTGTATATAAGTCTAAGTGCTATTGCAATATGTGCACTTCACAGTTGGCTTCTGACAAACAGAGTCAGTGGAGAAGCCAGCAGTAAAATCTTAAGTTGTGGTTAGATGATGTCTCATATAATAGCCTGCAGTGACTTGCTTAATGACTGTGGTGGAAATGCTGTCATAAGCCTGTTGTGGTCATGTGATGTCTTGCTTAACGATTGCATTGCTTAATGAGGGGGGTAATTGATTCTAATTGTGATTGTGAAGCAATGATTGCCTGTATGACTAAAGTTATGCATAAGATACCAGAGTTCCTGCCCAGTCAGAATCTCTACATGAGGGCTTTGTGCTTCTTTGGAGCAAGTCCTGGACTGGGATGAATGCACATAATCTGGTTTCAGGATATTTTTATTTATTTTTTTCTGGCTCCCTTGCATTTTATTTAAAATCAATGTGGATATATGTTTTCCTTCTAATCTTGTGATTCCACAGAATTTGTAAGCCATCTGCTTTTCCATGGTCACAAAATTGTTACCACCTCCAGTCTGGATTTTCTTCTTCTGGGCTGATCTGCTATTATGCAATCACATCATTTCCAAGAGTTTTCAAAAGTGGTGGGAAGCTTGACTGCTGGCAAGCCAGTTTGGCAGTTTACCAATAAGCTTTTCTTGCAGAGGTTGTCCTGCTGGTTGGAGTTGGGGAGGAAGAAGGGACAGGACACTCCTATTTCTGTTTTTAGCTTATTTTTGCATGGAATGAGTACAAAGGGATTTTTTTTTGTTTGTCTGACTAAATGACTTCCTTTGCATTTTCCTCTTGAGCAATTGGAAGGAGCACTAATTAGTTCACAGTGATCTTTGCACGATGTTAACATTTCAAGATTGGGAAAAGGAAAGAGGTGAATGAAGTTGCTGTGAATTGGAATGGAAGAATTGGGGTATAAAAATGATAGCAAGATGGAAATACATTTGCTCACTATCCAGGCTGGCCCATACAGATAATTTTGATTTTCTATCACTGACAAGAATAAAACAGCAAGAAAAAAGCAGATTCCTTGGCTTCTCCAAATCAAATACCACAGAAACATTTCAAGGTAGTAAACTATTTCCAAACACATCCATATCATAAGAATGAAGCTCTTATTCACTGGATTAAGTTTGGTTTGAAATATCTCAGGGTACATTTTTAAAAATCTGAAATACTTTCAATTGGCTGGGTCAAAAGAAAAAAAAAGCATCCCAGGAGTTAAATCAGCTCCATATCTTGTGTCTTAAATTGGTGTTTTTCAAACTTGGCAACTCTGAATTGGAATGGACATCAATTCCTAGTATTTCCCAACCAACCAGTATGCTGGCTGGGAAATTCTGGGATTTGAAGTCCACTCATCTTAAAGCTGCCCTAGATTCTTTTAGAATAAAACAGATTCTTTCAGAATAGAATACTATACTATTATCCTTCTCATCTTTTCTACTACCTTCTGCAATTAGTATCTTATGATTATATTACTTTGTTTTCTTTGTGTGTACACTGAGAGCTTCTTTCCCAGAGACAAATTCCTTGTGTGTCCAATTACAATTGTCCAATAAAGAATTCTATTCTATTCTATTCTATTCTATTCTATTCTATTCTATTCTATTCTATTCTATTCTATTCCATTCCATTCCATTCCATTCCATTCCATTAATTCTATTCCATTCCATTCCATTCCATTCCACTCCACTCCATTCGAAAATCTATTGTAGATTCTTTTAAGTTCTCATTTTTCCATGGATTATTTTACACCTGCTTACTATCGGCTGCCTGCAATTTGGCAGTTCAAATCCCACCAAGGTTGACTCAGCCTTCCATCATTCTGAGTGGGTAAAATGAGGACCCAGATTGTTGGGGGCAATATGCTGACCCTGTAAAAAAAAAAAACCATGCAGCACACACACCCTGCACTCCATTTTTGGCCTCCTGGGCCTCAGGAAAGCCTTCTGGGAGCAAAGTCAAACCCAGGAGGCCAAAAAAAGAAGGTGGGTGCTGCAAAAAAAAAGAAGCCACATCCACCCAGTCACATGGCTATGGCCCCCTAGCCATTCCCACAGAACCGCTAGTAAAAATATTTGCATCCCACCCCTGATGTAAAGCAATAGAGGATAGAGCAGAACTTTAACAGGGAAATTGTCCAAAGGATACTTCAGCCTGGACTGAATCTTTTTCAAGATGTTGACAGATCACCTTAGTTCAGGCAGGTCTCTATAAAGGTAAAGGTAAAGGTTCCCCTCGCACATACGCGCTAGTCATTTCTGGCTCTAGGGGGCAGTGCTCATCTCCATTACTAAGCCAAAGAGCCAGTGCCATCCGAAGACGTCTTCGTGATCATGTGGCCAGCATGACTAAATGCCAAAAGTGCATGGAGCGCTGTTACCTTCCCACCAAAGTGGTCCCTATTTTTCTACTTGCATTTTTATGTGCTTTTAAACTGCTAGGTTGGCAGAAGCTGGGATAAGTAATGGAAGCTGACTCCGTTACACAGCGCTAGGGATTCGAACCGCCGAACTGCTGACCTTTCTGATCGACAAGCTCAGCGTCTTAGCCATTGAGCCACTGCATCCCATTTCAGGTCTCAATAAAGGAGAACATTTGCAGCTCAGGATTGAAATAAGGGGTCCTTGGTGATCTCTGAGCTTGCTTGTTTTCTTGCAGACATTTCATTATCCTAACTAGGTAACATCATCAGGCAGGTCTGTGTAATGCATGCAGAGTTAATCTGATTGGTTGTTACAAATATGCAGAGTTCAATCTGATTGGTTATAAAAAGGGCGGGAAATCCAAATACTGCCATTGGCCACAAGCCGCGGCAGCCGGCTATATAAACTGCCGAGACCAAGCCATTCTGGCGTAGTTCTGAGCTGTAGTCACATTATTAAAATGAGCTGAAGCACTTCGCGTCCTGTCTTCTTCCGAACGTAACACTGGAGATGAGGATGGGATCGTAACGGATAAGACAGACAGCGCGGAAGAAAAAGACAAGATGACTGGGCTGAACACACCACCAGCCCAGTTCGATCCAAAGAACGAAGACTGGGAGTCTTATGCAGACAGATTCCAAATGTTCTTAGAAGGAAATGATCTAGCTTCCATTTCTGAACAACGGAAAAGAGTGGTTTTCCTAACACACTGTGGCCCCGCAGTGTTCAAGATGGCAAAGGCTCTGGCTGCACCAGCAGACGTGAAAGTGATGGCATGGGCAGACTTGGAAAGGCTATTGAGGGTGCACTACATACCCCAAGTATCGTGCCTGATCCGCAGACACGAATTCTACCGCCGCGATCAACAAGAAGAAGAAAGCATCAGTGACTTTGTGGCCAGCTTACGAAACCTTGGTGGTGCCTGTGAATTCATCACGCTAGAAGAAGCCATGCATGATCATTTTGTATTGGGGCTTAAGGACCAGACGTTACAAAGTAAACTACTTATGAAACCAAACATTATGCTAAAAGAAGCCATCGACGAGGCAATAGCAGCAGAAGCCACGAAAACCTCAGCAGCCACAATGAGGAAGATGAACAGAATAACCAACTATCCAGAAGGTGAAAAAACCGCAACAACGCATTTTGACGAATTAGAGTCAGAATCAGAGTATAGCGGAGAAGAAGAAGAGATAAACAGACTCAGAATGGAGTGGAAATGGAACGCCCAGGGCCGGAAGAAGCGAGATTTCCGTTGCGCAGGATGTGGAGGAAACCACCCCCGCACAGAATGCAGGTTCCTGGAAGCCATTTGCCTCCGTTGTGAGAAGAAAGGGCACATCGCAAGAGTCTGCAAATCATCAAGAACTCCACCAAATAGAAGGAAGTTCAATCCAAATAACAAGGACAAAGAAGTAAAACCCAGCAGCACAAGCGGAAAAAATGAAACACATCAAACTGTAACAATTGGTCATTCTTTTTCACTGAACAACAGGAAGGTGCATGTCAAGGTCTATATCGAGGGAAGACCGTGCCAGATGGAGGTAGACTTGGGATCATATCTATCCATGGTGTCATGGGACACTATACAGAAACTCATTCCAGAGATCCAGAAGAATCAATTCAATAAGCAAGCACTAACTCTCAAAGGTTACCAAGGAAACAAGATTCCAATAATTGGAACAAGAAAATTCAATGTGAAATTCAAGAATCACACTAAACTTCTACCATTGACCATCGTTGATAAAGACCACCCAAGTCTTCTAGGATTGGAATGGTTCCACCCCCTGGGCATCGAAGTAACCAGAATCAACCATGTAAGTGACTCAGAATGGGAAGAGTCATTGAAGCAAGAATTCCAAGAGGTCTTCAGCGACGGGTTAGGCAAGTACTCGGGGACCCCTATTATGTTCAATTTAGACCCCAACGTACAACCAATCCGTTTAAAAGCCAGACGAATGCCGTTTGCACTCAAAGCTAAAATTGATGAACAGTTAGACAAACTGATAGCTCAAGGGGTACTAGAGCCCACAGACCAGTCCAGATGGGAAACACCCATAGTTACCCCGGTCAAACCTGATGGCTCTGTAAGAATTTGTGGGGACTGTAAGGGGACATTGAACCATGCACTGCAACAGAGCGCATATCCGGTTCCAGTGGTACATCATTTGTTACACTCCCTAGGTGGGGGTACTGTTTTCACTAAATTAGACCTTGCCCAAGCATACCAGCAGTTAACAGTAGACGATACAACTGCAGAGGCACAAACTATTGTGACCCATCGGGGTGCCTTTAAATGCAAAAGGTTGCAATTCGAAGTAAGTGTGGCACTAGGCATATTCCAAAGCCTTATGGAAAGAATGTTACAAGGTTTAAAAGGGGTGGTACCATACTTTGATGATGTCCTAATCTCTGCTAAAAATGACACTCAGCTACATGAGAGACTCAGAGAAGTATTAATCAGATTCAAAAAGCAGGACTAAAAGTCAAAAAAGAGAAATGTACACTAAGGACTGACAGAGCAGAGTTCTTAGGTTACATGATTGACAGACACGGTATTCACCCCACAGAAACAAAAATTCAGGCAATCAAGGAAGCCCCCAGACCTAAATGCAAAGCTGACCTTCAAGCATTCCTGGGACTTATTAATTTCTACCATATGTTTTTGCCGCAGAAAGCAACAACTGCGGAACCCCTACATAGACTGCTCAATAAAAAAGCTACATGGGTTTGGGGCAAAAGAGAAGAAGCTGCTTTTAACAGTATTAAGCGCCAAATCACGTCTGATTGTGTATTAATACAGTTTAGTGAAAACCTATCCGTGGTATTAACTTGTGATGCTTCCCCTTTTGGAGTGGGGGGGGGTATTGAGCCACCAGCTACCAAGTGGCAGAGAAGCTCCCATTGCCTTCTATTCAAGGACATTGACAAAGGCAGAGAGAAACTATAGTCAGCTGGACAAGGAAGCGCCAGCAATAGTAGCAGCTGTCAAGAAATTCCACGAATACATTTATGGAAGAAAATTCACCATTGTCACCGATCACAAGCCTCTCCTCGGAATAGTGGCTGGCGATAAACCAACTCCTATCATCCTTTCACCCCGAATGATGAGGTGGACCGAATTCCTCACTGCATACTCATACAGACTCGTTCACTATCCGGGAAAGGACATAGGGCACGCAGTCGCATTGAGCCACTGCCCATTACCTCTGAGCACTGTAGATCCAGCACCTGAGACTTACACCTTTTTCTTAGAAACAGTTGCTCAACTACCTGTGGATGCTGCGGAAATTGCAAGAGAAACAGCTAAAGACAGTTTATTGGCACCTGTTGTCGATTGGATAAAGAAGGGTTGGCCACAACAAGGACTTATGGACATCTGCAAACTATGTAAGTCCAGACAAACCGAACTATCTGTGCTAAAGGGGTGTATTCTATGGGGAAATTGAGTGGTTATTCCTGAAAAGTTACCAAAAAAAGTATTGACTATGTTGCATGAGGGGCACCCAGGGATTGTTAGAATGAAGGGGTTGGCTAGGAGCTATGTATGGTGGCCGAGGATTGACAAAATGGTGGAAAACTGGGTTGCTGGCTGTACGAATTGTCAGGAACTGAGACCCACACCGCCTATCGCTCCCAAACAGGAGTGGGAATGTCCTAGGGGGCCATGGTCCAGAATTCATATTGATTTTGCTGGGCCAACTAAAGGGCACACCTTTCTGATTGTAGTAGATGCATATTCCAGATGGCTCGAGGTTCTTCCCATGTCATCCACCACAGCAGAAGCTGTTATCAAACAGCTAAGGAAACTTTTTGTAACTCACGGGTTGCCCAATGTGGTTGTTTCCAACAATGGTCCCCAATTTACTGCCAACCTTTTTGAATCATACCTAGCACAACAGGGCATAAGGCACGCCCTTACAGCCCGTGGGCACCCCTCCACTAACGGCCGGGCTAAACGTATGGTTCGGTTTACTAAAGAGAAACTTCAACAATTAGGTCCAGGGGATATTACTGAGAAAGTGGACAAACTGCTCAGTATCCAACACATTACCCGCAACCCTTCCACTAATTTAAGCCCTGCAGAGCTCTTAATGGGCAGAAAACTCAGGTCAACCCTCGACCGCCTTCACCCCACTTACGCTCCCGAGAAACCTATTGATTCTAGTAGCAAAACTTGCATTTTTCATATAGGGGATCGGGTTTATGCTAAGAACCTTGTGGGTGAACTTTTATGGATTCCTGCAGAGATTACCCATGTAACAGGACCCACGTCTTACAGGGTACAAACGGAGGACGGGGTCACTTGGAAAAGACACATAGACCAATTAAGGTCCAGAAAATCCCTAGAAACTTGCCCTGGCATGTTTCAGGACTCATTACGCACAACCCAAACGGTGGGGGAAGGGGGAGACCTTTTGAATAATGAACAAGTAATAGTCAACCCTCTCTTAAATGGGATATCATGACAAGAGCCATTCCAAGCCCTAACACAATCACAACAAATGCTAACTCCAGTAGAGGAAAGCACAAATTCACCTATTCAAGGGAATGACAATGGGCTGGGAGTGGAATGGGAGGAGAGACCAGGTTGGAGTTACAGAGCCAGATCACCCGGCCAAAGGATTCCTAATATGGGGATTCCAAAAACTAACATTCCTTCAAAACAATTAGAAGTTCCTAGAACACCTGAACCATGCAGGTCCAAACATAACCATAAAAGCCCCACCTATTTACAAGAGTACATTAGATAAATGGGGTTTGAGTATGGGCTGGACCAGGTGGGGAGGGGTGTAATGTATGCAGAGTTAATCTGATTGGTTGTAAAAAGGGTGGGAAATCCGAATACTGCCATTGGCTACAAGCCGCGGCAGCCGGCTATATAAGCTGCTGAGACCAAGCCATTCTGGCATAATTCTGAGCTGTAGTCACATTATTAAAATGAGCTGAAGCACTTCACGTCCTGTCTTCTTCCAAACATAACAGTCTGTTTTGTTGGTTATGGGTGCTCATCCATCAGAGAGTGGGACCATCTGTTGTGGTTAGGCGGCAGCAGGTGCAGATGACTGAGGAGAGCGAGGACTCAGATGAGGGGCCAGGCCATTAGGGAGTGGACTGCTGCATTCAGAGATTGTGGGGGCTGGCAGAAGTGATGAGGAGGTTCCTGAGGAGCCTGTGCCAAGTGCGCGTACATGCAGGATTGCTCTCAGGCAAGAGCAGCTACAACACCACGGGCGACTTGGGAGTAAGGCTGCAAGGTAATGGCCCCTCCTTCAAGCAGATAAAAGCCAGGTGTGAAACGAAAGTTCTTTGCAGAAGGCAAAGACGTTTCGAAACTCCAGCCTCGTGGACATTCCAGTATCCTGAGTTTTTATTTAAAGATTCTTGTATTGCAAATTATTTGTCTGTTATCTTTTGGCAGTCTCACACAGTTTGGCAAGGCTTGTGCTTTTCACAGCTAATCATTTTGCAGAAGCATTAAAAGGTTTCTGTTCCTTTTGGATTGTGTTTGATTTGTTGAAAAGGGCGTGGGTCAGAACACCATCATCCCACATTGTTCCAGATTATCAAGAAGGAGACTGTAATTGATCAAATGCCATCCTGGAGTCTAAGTACCTACAGCCACAGCCTTCTCTTAGTCCACTATCTAGTCACATCATCAAAGAAAGTAATAATTGTCTGGCATTACCTGTTTTTGAGAAATGCACGGTGGCTTCTGGTAGATACCTTATTCATTTGTTTTCATTTTTTCAGAATTTCCCTTTTCTCTTAAATGGGTTTTCCCATCAGAATTTCCCACCATGGAATCCTTCCTACTTTTCACTTAGCTTGTTGAAAGCAGCTGTCTTGAAATCTAGAACACCAATCTGGCTATCTTCTGTCCTCCATGATGCAATATGATTGATTCTATGATTACATTTTTGCACCAACTGCAACATCTGGACTCTGCTGCCTGCACCATGATCAATCTCTGTCTCCTTGCACTATCAACGCACATACAAAACAGATTACTATTTGGACTTTAGGGACCCCTCTCTAGGGTTAATGACTCTATGCCAATCACATAATTGTTCACGTGCCCTGTGAAGCCAGTTGGTCCAAGAAAAGCTCTTATCTTCCTTAAATGGAGAAAGTACAGTAAAACCTTTGCTTTTATGAGATTCCATTTATCTTTGTAATTTCTTGGGGCATAAGCCTATCAGGGATGAACATAAGCTACTGTCTGCCTCTTGGTATCAGACACCAAAAAGCATCACTACTGTCCTCTGCCAAAAGCTGCAAAGCATCTTTTCTTTTGAGATATGAAATACTGAACCGGCATCATCAAACATGCTAAAAACAGATAAGTGTAAATGTTTCTGGACAAGGAAATTGTCTACAAAAGATTGAAAACATAAGGGTGGGATGATCCAGAGATTTTTAGATGATCAAATAGAAATTCTGCACTGTGATTTCAGACATTTCTCCCCTTACAAAAATTAGCAGTTTGCCAGATGCACCTTTGTTTAACACCAGCAGTATCGGTAGTCCTTGACTTTTGACCATAATGGAGCCCAACATTTCAGTTGCTAAGTGAGACATTGGTTAAGTGAGTTTGCCCCATTTTACGATCTTTATTGCCCCAGTTATTAAGTGAATCATTGCAGTTGATAAGTAAGCCAGTTGTTAAGTGAATCTGGCTTCCCCATTGACTTTGCTTGTCAAAAGATTGCAAAGGGGGATCACATGACCTTGGGACCCAACAACGGTCATAAGTATGAACCCGTTGCCAAGTATTTGAATTTTGATCACATGATCACAGGAATGCTACAAAGGTTATAACTGTGAAAAATAATCATAAGTCATTTTTTTTCAATGCCATTATAACTTTGAATGGTCACTAAGTGAACTGCTGTAAATTGTGGATTATTTGTACTTATTCTAATGTTCACTCAGAGTAGTCACAACAAAATCAAAACAACATCCAGCTTAATGTCTGCCTGGCAGCTCACATGGCAACTCAAACAACCTATTTGGTCAGATTATAAAATAGAACAGATTGCACACTGATAGCAGTTAAGGTTTAGATCAGGCCTGTCAAACTGGCGGCCCGCAGGCTGGATGCGTCACATGCAGGTCACGCCCACTCCGGCTCCGCAAAGGCAAAAAGTCATGATATATCATGATATGTCACATGACGTGATCAAGTTAGACCCCCGTTGTTGAGATGAACTACAGTTCCCATAGTCCCAAACAAAAGGGGTGTCACAGGGTAGAATAAAAAAAGTCAAGATTGTTTTTGTGACTCTGCAATCAAAGCTCTACAAAGATTTCATGTGTGTTACATACACAAAAAAACAGGTAGACTTTTGGTCACATCATTGCAGTCACTATCTTTTTTGACATGACCTGAGGACACTTCTGACAGCCAGCATAGCCCATGATCAGAACCTGAAACAATATCTGCAGATCTGTAGATTGTTCATGATTGGTCTTGCTTTTAATTATCTGCCGTGATTACAAAGCACTTTAAAAAAAACCATGTCACTGCAGCCTAGACATTTGCATGATTTGGATACTAATTCCCCAAAGAAAATTGTGTCTTCTTTTTATGTAGCTAGTCATAATCTTCATTCTTATCTTATCTGGTCACATTTTGACTTTTGAAGATACAATCTGCATTTTCAACTGAGCAATTGCTTTTTTCTTCAATACTGGGTGTCATTCAGATGCAATTCCAAACATCCACAATTGTTCAGTGAAGATAATCAGGGTGATTATTGGCTTCCTCGTTTTACTTCTGTGGGTGAGAAAAATCTAAAAATTCTGGATATGATAGCATAGGGCGAACAGTTATTCCCTGTCTTACCCAAATACAGGGCAGTGTGGTTACTGTGACGGGTAATTTCTTAACACCGATAAAAATGTTGACATAATGTTTTTCTTTCAAATTGGCTATGATTTGTACAAGCCTGAGGTTACAATATTTCAATGAAATAGGAATTTTTCACAAAGTGCAACTAAACTCCTTACATGTAAGCTGGGTGCAGGAGGAAGGTATAAGACTCAACGCCACAGCAAATTCTCATAGCACAGATGCCTGGTTCAGCTCAGTTTCTAAACAAGGCCTGGATTTTATTGAACTAGAATAACATATAACTTGTTTTCTTCACCGCCTTAGGCATTTAATGCCATTACATAGAAGGAGTTCCTGTTTTCTGAGCTGCAGAGTATTATACAAATTGGCACCGTGTTTTTGTTCTGGTGGTACAAAATATTATTTTCACATCCTATGTTCCATTTTTATAAAAGTACATTATGTGCAATAATTGACTGGCTGCTTAAGATACTGGTTATTGGTTTTTCTCTCCATAGCTGAATGAGCCTGTTTAATGATGCTTGCTTCTTTTTCACACTTATTTATGGTCAGGCTGATATTTAAGGATATTTAACCAGTGTAGCTTTATTTAATTGCAGCAACTAAATTCTGCTATTGCATTGCAGAGTCTGTTTCCTGCCTTGCCCAATGCTAATTAAAAAGATCTTGTTAAACCTTAGAAAAGAGTTAATATAAATGTTTTCAACTGCAAATCCTGGAATGATAAAGACCAAAAAAAAATCAACCCCAGTGTTTTAGTGGAAACATGTTTCTTAGGTACATAAGATTTAAGAGTAATATACCAGTGATATACTGGAGTATCACAGAGCTATTTTTCTTACCATGAAATAGCTATAGAAATTATCAATTATACAAATATATATATGTATGAATGTTTGTGTGTGTGTATCTATATATCTATCTCTATCTCCATATCTATCCATGTAGCATCTATCTATCTATCTATCTATCTATCTATCTATCTATCTATCTATCTATCTATCTATCTCCATAATGGAAATGATTCCCTATGTCCATTTTCTGCTTGATAATTTAAACCAAGGGTGTCAAACTCGCAGCCCGCAGGCCAGATGCGTCATGTTCCTGCCCCGCCCCCGCCCGGTTTAGCAAAGGGAAAAAGTCCCAATATGTCACATGATGCTGCCATGACAACGCAAGTTTAAGCTTAAGTGAAACATCCCTTTAGATGATTATAGAGATTTTTTGCTTGCCTGCTTTCTTAAATATATTCAGACATATATTCAGGTATTCAGCCTAAGAGAGAAATTATATCTTGTACTAAACAGTCTGAGATTTCTTTCCAACAACTTTGAAAACCGGCTGATGAACACAAAAATGAAGGCTAACAAACATTGCATCCATTCAACTGTAGCCTTTGGTAACTCCTATTTAGTGAACTGGCACAATTCTTTAAAATGTTGGGAGTTGGATGTAAACACATCATAGAGAGAAAGGGGAGAATTTTTATCCTAATATGCTAATGTTAGGATATTTCTATATCCTTGAAATTCAGCACTTCATCTTTGAATGCTGTGCAACTGCATTAATGCCTTCTACCGTGGGTGCCTCCAGATACAATGAATGGATATGGAAAGGTAAGAATCACCCCAAATAGCTATGTTACAGGATATGCCATAACTATTAACTTAATTTCTAAGCCTCTACATCTAGTTAGTTCAAGATCAGGACTCTTTGGACACCCTGAAATTCCTCAACCAACCCACCTTTTATCTGTGATTTTATATAGGAAGAACTTCAAGAGACATTTAAATATTTCTGATGATTCCATAGGATTCTAGAGAGTTGTTTGCTTGACATAGTTGAGGATGTTTTCCTTTTTGTTTAGTTCTGTTGTTGTCGTTATGTGCACCTCGTTGCCTGCTGTCAACATCCCCCATGCTGCTGCCACTTCCCTATTGCCATTGTCCCTAGCTGAGCTTTATCATTTTCATAGCATCACCTTATTCCACACTAGTAGGGTACCCGTGCTTCGCTACGAGGTGGTATTCAGCAGGTTCTGACCAGCTCTGGAGAACTGGTAGCGAAAATACCACCTCTGACTGGCCCCGCCCCCATCTATTCTCTGCCTCCCAAGTCCCAGCTGATTGACAGGGTCTTCTTTTGTTGCCCTGCAAAGGAGAATGGAGCTGGAAAGCAGGTTGGTGGGGTGGAGAGGGAATGGGATTTTGCAGTATCCTTCCCCTGCCACGCCCACCAAGCCATGCCCACCAAGTCATACCATGCCACTATGCCACCATGCCACCAAGCCTCACCCACAGAACCGGTAGTAAAAAAATTTGAACCCCACCACTGGTTCCAGAGAAAGTGAACCACATGATTGAGACAGGTGGAGGGGGAGGGGGGAGAACAGAGGTGGTATTCAGCAGGTTCTGACCAGTTCTGGAGAACCGGTGGCGGAAATTTTGACTCATTCAGAGAACTGGCAAATACCACCTCTGGTTAGCCTCACCCCCATCTATTCTCTGTCTCCTGAGTCCCAGCTGATTGGCTGGGTCTTCTTTTGTTGCACTGCACAGGAGAACAGAGCTGGAAAGCAGGTTAGTGGGATGGGGAGGGAATGGGATTTTGCAGTAACCTTCCCCCAGAAGTGGGAGGGAGTGGAGATTTTACAGTATCCTTTCCCTGCCATGCCCACCAAGCCACACCCACCAAAACATACCCAAGACATGCCCACAGAAGCAGTAGCAAAAATTTGAACCCCACCACTGGGGAGAGAGAGAGAGATGCTATGAGAATCATCAGGTGCTGCTGTCTCATTTAGATAAAGGTTTCTCATGCAACAAGGCCAATGTTACTCTTGCTGTGTGCGTTGTTGTCTGCTCAGAAATTTGGACATTAAATTTGCCATTGCTCAGAAAAAGATTATTTTACTACTGTTAACTACTGTTTATTTTCATCACATTGTGCAAACAGTCAACAATAGTAACTAACTTTAGAAGGCTGAAAACTGGAAAAGGCCCTTAGGACTAATGGAATAAATATACTGTGTTGTAAATATTAAAATGTAAGGAGTAAGTAGCTCCTATCTTTTTGGAAATATTGTGGACATCCTATGAAAATAAAGCCCTGGCAACTTCATACTATAAAACTTGATTTGCCAGACACCACCCCTTGTGCAAACTGCAGCCTGGTTTCTCTGTTTAATATTGATGTGAAGATCTTAACAAGCTTTGCAGGCAAGAAGCTCTGACCTGTAATAATTCATCATGCACAATTCACTAAAATGGCATCGGGCTTCAGTTATATAATAGAGGTTTTTTTTCCTTTAACATGTATTGCTCAATCTATCCTGGTTATGTTTGTTTGTCTATTTGATTTTTATTTTGCCTTTTTTATAACTAACTCAAGGCGGCAAGCATTCATAATGCTCCTTCTTCCCATTTTATTGCACAATGATATGCAATGCTTTTAAAATCATTTTTATGTTCATATTCTATTAATTGTATGTTGCCTAGTCAGCTTTAATGAGATAGGTAGCCATGTAAATTCAAGAAATACATACATTTTCCAAAGTCCAAACTATGTAAAAAAAAAGAATCATATAATAGCTGAATTTTGCCTTTGTTGGTCCAGTGAGGAACTAGTTGAAAAAACAACATATTAGACAGCAAGGTATGTAGAGCATACATACATACATACATACATACATACATACATACATACTGGATTAGGAGACAAAAAAACTAAGATGGCTATCACAACCAGGGAATTAAAGCCCCACCCACTTTTTACATGTATGATGACATGTAAAGAAAGGGCAGAGCCTTCTTGGTTGTTTTTTTCTTACTCCCCTGAGGACATGCAGGTTTGAGTGATTTTATTAATGTAATTAAGGAATCTGTTGTGATGGATTTTTGGTTCAAGGCATAAAGAGCGATTAGTGGTATTTGTAGAGATTGTTCTTTCCACTGGACTCTCATCTGAACACATTTGTTAATTTATAAATAGTGAGTCACTTGTTTTTATCTACCTTTCTTTTTGAATAATTAGTATGTGTGGAGGAAATATATGAAAAGCAATGCACAATTACTGTAATCAAAGTAATTATATAGTCTTTACATGCATGTCTACAGGCTGGCATTTGAGAGTTGCTGATGGAATTGCTCTGTAATATATGATATAAATTTGTTGGCTCTCACTTCAGTAAATTGAAACAAACAACTTGGTATTAGTTTCAGATAAAAAATAATTACTTACTGTTTGGCCTTTTCTGTTTGTGTGTCTGAGCAGGAATGAGTCCAGTGACTTTTAAAATACCATATCAATTTATTTTGTCTTTGTAAAAACAAATCAGAGTTAAGGAAGGAAAGCCTATTTTTATTTTGAAAAATGGTGAACTAACAGTATTGCTTATATACAAAGAGACATCTATATTTATTAAGCAGAAAACAGCCAGATTAGCATAACAATTTTTTTATAAGAACATTTCTGAAAAATGAATTAAACAAAAAATGCAATGATTGAATTCTAAAGAAATTATGAAGTTGGGCTAATTGAATACCTACTCTAGTTAAATGGTTATTTTAAAAACCTCAGAGAGAGAGAGAGAGATCCCCACCAAAAAATAGAATTAAGTTAATGTTCTTGTTAAAATTAGTTGTCAGAGGACACTATTCATCTTATTTAATAATCTTACAAAGCACATGATGATGATCTTTAAAAAAACAGGAGAAATGTCAAGGTTTGCTACAGACTTTTTATTATATAAAGAGAAAAAGTGGTCATGTTTTTATTTTTTATAATTTGGTTTTTTATTGAAATTATAAAATATAAATGAAAATAATGATAGGAAAATGGAAAAGAGGAAGAAAAGGAGAAGAATGGTGTAGGTAGAGGAGGAAAGAAAAAAAGCATTGACTTTCAACTTTTTTCATTGCAGTAAAGTACAAATAAAACTACACCCTCAACTTTTTACTTCATAACAAATGCTAACCAATTCTTTAACAACAATCAAGAGTTCTTTTTTCTTCCTGTCTTGAGCAAAATTCAGAAGTAGTTTCCAAGTATAAATAAAACTAGATATGTTCTTTTCTCTAATTAAAGGAGTCAATTTTGCCATTTCTGCTAGCTCCATCACTTTTTCCATCCATTCTTCTATTTTGGGGTTTGATATATCTTTCCATTTCTGTGCATATAGAATTCTCACTGCAATCAACATATTGCAGTATAAACATATAAAAGAATGCAAAACATGATTTGGGATTTCGTTATTGTATAACAAAGTCCCAAATCATGTTTTGCATTCCTTTTTGCTAGAACAGTTCTTAAAAGTTCTTTGATCTGAAACATGAAAGGTCAGTGTAATAATTTCAGAATGGATTTCTAAGCACAGAAACAGCATAGGTGCTATTCAAGTAAATGGTTTGTCAATAGAACCACAGGAGAAGTACTGCTTTTCATAGAGGTGTTGGTATGGTTCTCTCTGAAGGTTTTTCGTTAAAAATAAATAAATACTGGTGAGCAATTTACCACCATCTCTGCTGTGCCTCTGAAGCCCCTGTCATTTTATTTGGTTTAAACATGGCCATTATTGTCACACAATTAAACAAATACATTTATTGACATTTTTCATGAGGCATAGCAAGATATTTTCCAATGCTAGACAACGTAGGGCGATCTATGGAGTAATACATATCTGAACACAAATTGGTTTTATTTGCAGATGACATTCTTTTGCTTATTTCTAAACTGCCCACTACTATCTCAGTATTGATGCAAAAACATATATACCGTTAGTGAAATAGCAAAATCCAAATCAGAACAGATATCCATAGGTGAAAATGTGGTTATCCATCCATTTAAGGAATATCAATTCCATATTTCTACCAAATCCATTAAATACCTAGGTATGTCTATACCAAAAAATACAACTCAGTAACATGTAATGTAAATAAAATATATAATGAGTTTCCTTCAGATCAAATATTGATAGACAAGAGTTATTAAAACCGTATTCTTAGAAGAAAGATGGATGCTCTCAAAATGAATATAATTCCCACATTAATTTATATTCTGGGCAGAATTTCAGTTTATAAATCTGAAAAATATATTTCAAAAAATAAAGCATTTAGAAAAAAACCAAAATGTTGCTACTAAGCCAGGAATTGGACTTATCTTGTGAGTTGTTGGTGAGACCTTCTCAACTCTTGGGCAGCTGATCAATGAATATTGTGTTTTTCTCTCTTTGCCATGCAAGTGCCTTGAATTCAGAAGCATCAGGGATGGGATTCTAACAGTTTGAGCGAATCCCTTGCTCCGAAGATCAGCTGGCAGTGAACTTCACTGCGGTTCACTGTGATGATCATGTGGACCCGCCCGCCTGCCTCTGCTCTTTACTGTGCTTTATTTCTTTTTGTTAGAGCAATGCTGATTAGCGCAGCAGAGTGGTTTACCATGCCTCAGTTGTTTTATTCACAGGGACTGCAGTAGAAGGTAAGTATTAGAGCTTTTTAAAATGTGGAGCGCATGCGCAAAGCGCACAATCACCGAACCGGTTGTTATACCGGTGGAATCCCACCCCTGAGTAGCATCTATGATCCCTAGCTGAAATGGTTGGTGGAGGACATGGATTTCAACTAGAGGGTCCTTCTCATGAAGCCGAAGCAAGAGGCAGCTTCTTTCTTCAGTAGCCAGCCACAAGATGAAGAATTCTCCCTTCCTATGTTTCCATGGTGACTGCCTTCAGCTGACTAAAGGGACTGATTTTTATTAAGACCTATTCAGAGGAATTGTGCAAACGTACAGTTCCCCAAGGAACAGCTCTTGATTCATGACTCCATGCTTGAATACGGGACTTGCAAGTGGTAATGCTTTTGCACCCAGATGTCTATAATGCTAATCAAGTGAATTATTGAAAACTACAATAGCAAAGCAATCAAAATGACTCCTGATTTTCACGACCCTTTTCTGACACCTGCTTCTGCTGCCATTTGGTCATACTTCAGATCTAGGGTGCATTGGTGCAGTTTTCAAATCATTAATCCAATGTTCCCTGTCCTGTTTATATTAGCTGCTAACTTCATCCTCTCTCTTGTGACTGTCTGTGAATGTCCCTAACTCTAACCCCCATCAAAATATCATATGCCAAACATTTCTTTGATCTTCCAAAATGCCGCTCATATTTTCAATGAAAATAGTATTGCCATGTAAAATGTTGTAATGGCCCCGATGGAGAAGGATTGTTTAGAACAACAGCATTGCATTGAAGAAGACTTCATCCTTAAAAGTCATGCAAATTTGTGTTGGATTCACTGCTATACTAGTTAGCTTTCACATTAGCACATGTACATGTTTCCTTTAAGGTTGCTGTTTAGGACAGGGAGAGAAGTAAAAAGACCAGCAGTATTTTCCAAACTTTGCTTAAAAACTATCATTGCCATTGCAGATGAGCAAACATTTTTTCTGTCTTGCTCTTAGCAGTAAAGTTTTAGGATGTCCTGTTATTTCTCACAGATGATTCATAGCGGTTGTAATGTTTGTTGTTGTTGTAATTCATCTGAGGCATTTTTAGATAAAATAGTATATATTATTTTTGTCTTTGAGTCAATGTTGATTCTAGATGAGTTCCTGGGGGTTTTCGGTAAGATTTCAGAAATATTGTCCTTGTACCCTTCCCAAGACTGAGGGAAAGTGACTGACTCAAGGCCAGAATATAGAATAACAGACTTGGAAGGGACCTTGTAGGTCATCTAGTCCAACTGCCTGCTCAAGCAGGAGATCCTATACCAGGGGTGTCAAACTCACGGCCCGCAGGTCGGATGCTTCACGTGCTGGCCCCGCCAACACCCGGTTTAGCAAAGGGGAAAAGTCCCGATATGTCACGTGATGCCGCTGTGATGCCATGAGTAAGACACCCCTACCCTGTACCATTTCTGACAAGTGGCTGACCAGTCTCTTCTTTATTTTATTTATTTATTTATTTGATTTGTCAATCGCTTACTGTGGGAATTCAATAACCAGTCATTTCAGTGTCCAAAGATGTCTGACCACATACATGGTGTTTATTACTTTTATACCATTTTTACAAGCAAGAAAGAGTAGCATAGATACAGCATTTGGATTGGAGAATATGGGTAAAACCCCTCAACCACATTGGGAACATGGGTAAAACCCCTCAACCACATTGGTATAACCCCTCAAGCAATCCTTAAGACTAGTGGTGATGTTAGTAAATGAGATCACCTATAAACCTGGAAAGTCCGGGACTTTCCAACCCAACAGATAGAGGATGAGATCATGCAGTAGCAAAAGAGGCCCCCATAGCTAAAGCTGCAGTCTGCTGCTAGCATCTAGCGCCATCCATAGGATCTCCGTGGCTACTACAGCTTACAGGATAATAGGTATAAGTATAAACATAATTATGAATACATGAAATGGATACATATAAGAAAAATAAAAAGAAACAATAGGACAGGGATGGTAGGCATGTTGGTGTGCTGGAAAGCCTCCAGTGATTAGGCTTATCCAGCCTTAGGCTTTGTGCCGAAGGTTGGAATGAAACTCATGGACTCAGAGTTTCTAGCAAGATGCTTTAATCACTATACCAAACTGAGCCTACAAAATACTGGATATATTTGTAATACATTAATTAGCTGGGGTTCAGAAAACATAGCTAGTGAACATCTATCATGTCACTGTTCCAGAGCTGAAAGTTCTAAATGAGATCATTATCCCACTTTCCTAATACAACATGTACATGCATATGGGGTAGGGGAGAGAGGAGAGGTGTGAAAAGGACAAATGCTGGTACTGAAGAAGTCACTGACTTCCTTCTTGTCATTCTCTTCCTCATCTTCAAACTTAAGAGGAGACAGTATAGAGATGGGTGGAGAAAGGAGGCACCAGTTTCCCCCACCTGATTTCTTAATCTTCTACCCATGGATTAGAGGGAAGAATTTTCTTCAGTCTGATTGGATCAATTTTAAATGGAAAGATTAACCTTTTGTACCTTGAGGGATGGATTTTTAATTTTTTGTGTGTGTGGTCAAAAGCCATGGGGAAAGGCTGAGTGGGTGGGATTTTCTTTCTCTTTTTTTTGAGCTGTGCATCTTTTAAAACCTTTTTAGATTATAAGCCTATCAGAGGCTAAATGCATTTTTTTTCATGTTCCACCAACATTTGATAGAAAATACCTTCCCTATATTTCACATTTAGCTACCATATTTTCTTTTTAAAAAAAAGTTTTATTCAGTTTTCCACATTTTAACATCTCTTTTTAGTGAACAGCATGATTACAGGTTTCACATATACATACAAATATGACCATAATTACATATTCAATTTTTGTATTTAATTTCTTATCTTAACAATGCTTTTATACATTTTCTATTTTATTATATTATTCTAAATGCTTATCTCATTATTTTTTTTAAAAAGTTTTTATTTTAAGACATACAAACAAAACATAAAAACATAAAAACCATCTTCCATTTTACAGTGTGTCAGTTGGTTACAGATCCTTTGTGTTATCCTTTCATAGTCATCACTCACAATTTATAAAAAAGATTCTCATATTGTCAATATAAAATATTCTTATATATTTATCAATTATTATTTATACATGACTAAACTATTTATTTCATCAATTATACGAGATATTCTCAATTTTATTATAAAGTTTATATTATACTTTCATCCAATGGTTATATATGTCTATATTATATTTTATATCAATTACATTTCTATTACAAAATTATATATTCTATTACATTACCAAATCTTTTATCCAACCATTGATAACACAAATCCCATATCTTATAAAGCTTCTCTCATTATTTAATTCACATATATTAACTTCATAATTATTATACTTCAGTATTTTTAACTGTCACATTTGTATATTCCATCTTAAATTCTGATTAATTACACTCCTTCTATAAATTGATTTCCTCCCTACCGTATTTTCATGGCATGATCCGAAGAGTAAAACAAGAGTTAGGCCGATAGACCAGGGGTGTCAAACTCACATTGTCACAGCGGCTTCATGGGACGTATCGGGACTTTTTCTCCCTTCAGTAAACAGGGGCGTGGCCAGCACGTGACACATCTGGCCCACAGGCCAGGAGTTTCACAGCCCTGCAATAGACTATTAGTTGCCCAGGACTACTCTAGATAAGAGAGACTAAAGATAAAACACCTAGCAATCCATACATGACCACTAACAGAATAGGAATGGCTGCTACTGCCCTAAAACAGTTTTCTCAATAGTAGCCTTTGAACTTTGGTCTGAGGACAACCTCAAGAGAAATGGTTTGTTGAGCCGGATCTTGTTCACTTAAGCCAATGGGTATTGTTTTTTTTAAATTGGTTCAATGATTATCCATAAAGACATTTAGGAGGAAAGTGTGTGTTTGTCTGCATATGCAGAGGCATGTATACCAACACAAATGTACCCAGACATTAGATGCTCACTCATTACATGGGGCACAAATATTATTGAAACCATTTCCAAACACAAAGAAAAGGGAAGAACAATAAAAAGAAGAAGGCTGGATGGTACCCTTTGTTCTCCAGTCAATTACGATCAAATCCATCAAATAAGGCAAATGCTCTCAAACTCAAGACCGTAAATAAAAGTTGAAGTTGATCTTTTTTTCCATGTTTTTTACTATAAAGTATAAAGACACAAATAAAAGCTCATAGCCAAAAAAAGTGAACACTTCACTTTGATTAGAAGAACAAGCAAGAGGGGAGCCATTTTCCTTTCATGTAAGTGCAGCATTTTTCTCTGTCTGCTTTATGCTGTTTGCAGTTTGCTCATTACTTAAGACTCCATCTCTTGACTGAAATGTGAAGCATCTACTCAAAGGTATTGAATTAGTTAATTTATTCATGGTTCTTCAAGGATGGTAAAAGACAAGAAGAACACTGTGTGGGTTCTGGCTAAGATCTGAACCTACTGTGAACAAATTGGAGTTCAGAAACACCTGTATTAATTAATTAAATCACATTAAATCCATTTATCTCCTTAGTTCACTTCTACCCCAAAGTGCTTGAATAGGTTATTCAGGGCTGCAGGCTGAGGAAAAAACAGCTTTCTGCTATCAAAGATGAAGAACAAGCTAAAAGCCATATTCAAAAAACCAACTGCACTAGTTGTTGAAAATTCTCCACCAATGGGAGAACATCACCCATTCCATCTGCAAAAAAGAGGTGAGCTTAAGCTTTTACAAGATAAGACTGCATGATTCACATTACTTTTCCTTCCCACTCTTTTTAGCCATCTCAAATAACTGGCTAAAATTTTCTGAATTATATATTGGTCCACTTCTGACATTTTAATTCCTCAGTAAATATACATTGACTGCAAAGCATAGGAAGAGCAAAACTGAAGATGTGATTGGTGATCTTTAAGAAGTGAATACTTCAGTTGTGCACAGATAGTTAACAATGTGCTTACCAATAGACGCATTCTACATGAAATAGGAACTAGACCTGGCTGTATATAACAGAAATAAGACTGCATGTAATATATAACTGCCAGAAGTTGTAATAGTTGGTGTAATAGCAATAGCACTTAGACTTATATACCACTTCACAACGCTTTCCAGCCCTCTCTAAGCAGTTTACAGAGTCAGCCTATTGCCCCCAACAATCTGGCTCCTCATTTTACCCACCTTGGAAGGATGGAAGGCTGAGTCAACCTTGAGCCTGGTGGGATTTGAACTGCCAAATTGTAGGCAGCTGGCTGCAGAAGTAGCTTGCAATACTGCACTCTTACCACTGTGCCACAGATGCTCCTGGTAATAGTTGGTGTAGTGGTTAAGGCACCAGGCTAAAAAGCAAAAAGTATGAGTTCTAGTCCTAAGCACAAAACCAGCTGGATCATCTTGGGCCAATCCCCCTCTCTCAGGCCTAAAAAGCAGATACAGGTAAATCACTTCTGAAAATCTTGCCAAGAAGACTGCAGGGACTTGCCAAGTTGCCAAGAGTCAAGACTGATTAGAAGAGAAAAAAGTAACAACCAAAGCTATGGGCTTTAGCACTCTATAGCTGAGTTCATACACGACATTAACTGTATTATGCTTCAAAATGCCTTCAACTCTCTCCCTTCCCTCCTTTTTACTTATGTTCCCTCCTGTTGTGGGTAATAGTTTGCACAGCGTGTTCCTTTTCTTCCTATCTCTTTGGGCCTCCCCTTTTAGGTTACCTCTTTCTCTCCTTAGCTTGCCATGACTTCATCTGCTGGGCTAGACTCTTGCCTCAATTTCTTCTCCCTTTGGGTGTCTTTATTGCACACCCAACACTCATCTACTTTTCTTCCCTTCTAAATTTTGCTTCTGCCTCTTTGCTTCTTAGGAATAGAATTTCTCCCATGCTGATTTCTCTGACTCCATTAAGGCTTGCAATGAATAGATTAATTCTTTTAATCTCTGTCTTCTGTTTCTCTGCCCCCTCCCCAACTTCTAAAATAACATTTTTCCCCTGAATCTTAACAATAAGCAGCAGCTTCTTAGCAGCCTCTGTTTACAGGCTTGAAATGATTTTAACTCTATTGATCAGTTTTGGCAAACTCCTACTACTTTGTATCTAACTTCTTGATCCTAACCTAGATTTTCCTTCCTTCCTTCCTTCCTTCCTTCCTTCCTTCCTTCCTTCCTTCCTTCCTTCCTTCCTTCCTTCCTTCTTTATTGCCTTCTCATTGTTCTTTTCCATTAAATGAGTACACTCTTTTCTTAAACTCATGAAATCTTTCTGCATTCCATATTAAATGGATTTGGATGTTTTTTTTCCCTCCAATGATGAAATATTTCTTGCATACAATCCTCTAAGGGTTGATAGGGCCACAAAGTAGTTAATTATGACTTAAACCTAACAAAGAGCTTTTCCTGTGATTAGAATCTGCCCTCCTGAAATACAAGCCAGAAAAAAAGATTCAAATCTCCATATAAATTTATTTGCCATCTGTTGCAAGTGAAAGAGACGCGAACAGAAGCAAGCTGAGCCAACCAGCAACACAATTCCTGCCGGCTATGCAAGGAACATTAAAAGATTCTGAAATGCTATAATATTTTTTTTTCAATAGGCCTTTGAATTAATCCCTTTGGGCCATTAAGTAGTTGCAATAAGTTTATATCAAACCAGGTTAGTTTCTGAATGTGCATTGTTAGTGGGAAGAAAGGGACTGCATGCATAACAGAGACAGGTACAGCCATAGAATAGTGCACAATCCTGGTCTCAGCCTTTCTTCCACTTCTTCTTTAATTATTATATAAAAATGTCTTCTGTTTTAGAGGTATTACTTATACAACTTTTTTGTTGGAACTGTGTGTCTGGCTCTAATAGCTGTGACTGTGGGTGAATGTGTCCTAAGGGATGGCCCAGACAAAGAGGTTTTAGACAGGGGTGGGATTCAAATTTTTAACAACCGGTTCTGTGGGCATGGCTTAGGTAGTGGGCATGGCTTGGTGGTCATGTGACTGGGTGGTCATGGCTTGGTGGTCATGTTATTGGCTGGGTGTGGCCAACTCAATATCATTCACATCAAGACATGCATCTCCTCGCCTGGCCTCTCATGACTGTGGGGATGCTGCAACAGTTTAAGTGTGAAAAATGGTCATAAGTCACTTTTTTCAGTGCCATTGTAACTTTGAATGGTCACTCCACACAAGCAAAGTACCAGCAAAGGAGGGGGAAAACTCCAGAGAGGATGTTTCTGAGATAGGAAGTCTAGTCCTGCCAAGAATGTAATAAGGGTTAATGGAGAGGCAGTTTCTGTAAGCAACACCAGAATGTTTCCTTCCTGCCTTCCTTACAGGATTAGGCCAGTAATTTCTTCTAATAACGGGTTCTCCGAACTGCTTAGAATGTTAACAACCGGTTCTAGAAAATAGGTGCGAACTGGTAGAATCCCACCCCTGGTTTTAGCCCAGTGCTTTCTATCTGCAGTCCACCTCACGTGACTGAGACTTACTGTATTGTACATTGTAGAATGAAGTTAGGAAGAATTATTCTATTCAAAAGCAAAGTTGATCATTCAACATTGAAATTCTTTTTATCTGATCTAGACCCAGGATGGGTAGAATATGTCTTCCAGATAAGGCAACATATTTGTTTCCAAAAATGGAAAGTGTTGCTATCTTTGTCAGGGACCGAAGTATTCAGGAACATCCTGATGGCTGGAAGCTATGTCTGAAACACAGGTTTAAAATCAAGGAAATGTTTGGAGCTGTGGGAAGGGAGAGGGAGGGAGGGAAGAAGGAAGGAAGGAAGGAAGGAAGGAAGGAAGGAAGGAAGGAAGGAAGGAAGGAAGGAAGGAAGGAAGGAATAGCAATAGCAATAGCACTTAGACTTATATACCACTTCACAGTGCTTTTACAGCCCTCTCTAAGTGGTTTACAGGTTGAGCCTATTGCCCCCAACAATCTGGCTCCTCATTTTACTGACCTCAGAAGGATGGAAGGCTGAATCAACCTTGAGCCTTGTGAGAACTGAATTGCCAAACTGCTGGCAGCTGACAGTCAGCAGAATTAGCCTGCAATACTGCACTGTAAGCACTCCACCACTATGGCTCAGTGGGAAGGAAGGAAGGAAGGAAGGAAGGAAGGAAGGAAGGAAGGAAGGAAGGAAGGAAGGAAGGAAGGCCTTTTATGCATGTATATATGTATATAACATTGTTATCCAAACATTTCAATGAAGGATTTTTAACTTTAATATTTCATTGAAATCATGCATTGATTGATTGGTTATATGCCATCAAGTCATCTTCAATTCCCAGTGAGCACATACATTTTCTCCATGACGATCTATCTCTAACCTGGCTTTAAAGTCTAGATTGCCTGAGTGTGACTACTGTATTCCTTTACCAATGCTGTCATCATCTCTTCTTGAACAGGGAGACGTCTCCCATCTGAAATCTTGAGGGGCAAAGAAGGGAGTGCCTTTTTACAGAGATAAACTTTTACATAGAAATAGCCCCAGTTTGTCTTTTTAACCAAGGATAGTTAGTTGGAGCAGTTTTGGAGTACACGATGGCTCCACAAAAGCCCAACTCTGGAATAATAAAGAACAAATATTTTTACTTTTAGTCTTCATAAAAATAAATAAAGAAGCACAATGCAAATGTGAAAAAACAGGATATCTGCCTCAAGTTTTAAGAGACTGAGATCTGCATAGCAAAACCAGCAATTATTAAACTGTAAACCATCCCAGCAAACAAACAAACAAAAAAAAAGAGTCAGAAAATGAGACTCGAAAAACTGAGCCAAGAAGTATTGAAATTTCCTGTCCTTGTCTTGCCAACTCGACTTAACTGGCTCCAGTTCTACCCTGTCTTTTCAGGGAGCGTCTACCCTGTCTAATCAGGCCATCTTCAGCACAAATCTTTTATTATAATAGGTCAAAGGTGGAACCTCTAACAATTATTTAGCTAATTAATCCATTGATTATTAATCACTTGAATTAAATTATAGATGTAAATACAAATATGTATGTTGCTGAAAATCTGAATAATCTTTGCTGTCTTGCACAAGTACGTGTTTTTCTGCATTGCATCCTTCTGGAAAGATTAATTGCTTCAAATCATGATGTCTTCATTTAATCTTTAATACAGTGATCCATTTGGCAATCCAAGAAAATGCATCAAAATCTATAATATATATTATCAAAGAAGGGGGGAAACTCTCTAAATGATAGGACTTAATCAGCATGCCCTTTTGCCATATTATTTCCTTAAACTTTTGAACAAGCTTATTTTTCAAAGCAGCTATTAAGATTCTTTAAAAATAATCCTTTCTGTTTCCTTCTAAAGATTTATCTTTCATTAGAACTGTACACAGTGCCTGAAAAACCCCATACCCAATAAAAGACCATTTGTATAGTCCTTCATAGATTATTCTGAAATGAAGTTGAAAGATATTTACTCCCTGATAGATGCATAAATGATTGCAGTAAGGATACTTTTGTTTTGTTCAAATTGCAGATTGCCACATATGTATTTTTGTGGATCACAATCAGGTGGTTGTGGGAGCTCCATTGAACTGAAGTAGGATTTCCAAGCACAGGATTGAGCTGTAGACTCGGTATGCCACTAGGAGCCTCCACAGGCCAATAGAAGATGGGCAGATCTCTACTCCAGCTGCATCGTTTCCAGGAAATTTTAGATTGCACAGCAAGATGTGTGTTGTACAGAGAGAATGCCACTTGAGTGGTAGACTAATTAAATACAACCTCAGAGCATATTCATAGTGGCTGAGGAAGAGTTGGGAATAAGTCCATGAAGTCCCGTATAAAAAGGCTGGCAACCCATCTTTATGCCATAGTGAGGAGGATATGAGTCCTAAATCTGCTCTTGAAGAAACCAGTCACCCATCAGATTGACCAAAATAAGGATTTGAGCAAACAAACAAAAAATGAGGTAAACGTCAGAGGAGTTTATAGATATGGTATAGATAATCTTCAAATTACAAATGTAATAGAGCCTGCCAATTATATTCATAACCTGAGGATTCATTAATTGGAATCGTTAATCAAATGAATGCATAGGTCATTAAGTTCACATGAAGTATCTCAGGGTGGGGAAGACCATGGGGTGGGAGGGCTAGTGCTGGAACAAGCCACCTGCTTCCGACCACCCAAGGCGTCCCTCCACCCAATGAGATATCTCATGCTCCCTTGGGATCCCCGTAGTTGTTTTCCCCCCCCATCCTGCCCCACTGGGTCTCCACAGACACTGGGCCTGCTTTGTTAGCCTCCCCTCTCCGCAGATTCCACTTGCTTCTCCCGAACCCATTTCCGATCACTCACTTATCTTTCAAAGATCTCCAGAGTTCCAGAACAGGCTGACTCACATGGCAGAAAATCGGCCATTTTTTACTCAGACGCTGTCGAACAACCGTTGTGGTGCTGCAACATAACTTCAGAACTGGGCCGTAAGTACTTTCGGTGTGTGTGTGTCATAATTTCGAACCATCACTAAGTGAACTGTCGTAACTCAAGGCATGCCTGTATTCTTACATTTTAGGGCCAATATATAAAGTAGAGAAGTCATTTTGCTTATTATGGCTATTAACAAAGGAGGCCCTAGGTCCGTGATGGTGAACCTATGACATGAGTGCCACAGGTGGCATGCAGAGCCCTCTCTATGGGCATGCAATCCGTTGCCTCAGCTCAGTTCTGCAGTGCGTGTGCGCGCACCTCCCGCCGGCCAGCTGGTCTTCAGGTATCTACCGCGCATGCCGGGGGTGGGGGGTATGTGGGGGTATATACGCAAGGGGTGGGGAGCATTCATAGGGTGGGGCGCATGCACGGGAGATGCATGCATATGTGGGAGATGCGTGCATATGCGGGTGACACCCCCTCATGTGCGAGGGACACACACACATTGGATTTTGGGGATGCGTGCACACACACACTTTGGGCATTTGGTGCCAAAAAGGTTAGCCATCACTGCCCTAGGTGTTCTCCTGTCTTTATTCATTATTAAGCTTGCTATACAGTTGAATATTAAGGCCTTGGGAGGTTTACAATGAAACGACATGCAGCCCAGACAGCATAAAATCAAGACTTGTAAAGTAAGTAACAACAAAATACTGACAAGCACTGAAATGCCTGGGAAAATAAAAGCAATCGAGTGTTGAAAAGATTACAGGAAGGAAATCCAGACATGAGGTCAGAGGAGATATTTAGGATCACAGAATGGTGTAGGTACTTGGATCATAAAATCACTGACTCTGAGGCTTGGAAAGAGTCATGTAGGCCTTTCCCTCGAACCCCTAGTCAGTGCAGCAGTCCAATTTAACTCATCCCTGACTCTTAGCTGTGCAGCTTCCGTTTGAACATATTCGAGGGAGAGGAACTTATCAGATCATGGGTAATTGTTGCCCCTGCTGAATGGCTCTTATTATTAGGATGTGTCTTCTGATGTGCAATTCCATCCAGCTTTCCTCCAAATCGAGTCCATTATCCTATACTCTTCACTCTGGCAAAAGAGAAGAGGTCCTGACCTGCTTTTGTGTGACATCCTTTCAAGAATTGGAAGAATGCTCTCATGTTCATCCCCTTTGCTCTTCTCTTCGAGGCTTAACATGCTTAGCTTCTTCTATTCCTTTTGACCAGACTCAGTTTTTAATCCCTTGATTGTCCTTCCCTGAGCTTGCTGCAGGGTACTGGACACAGTACTCAAGGTGGGATTGAAGGAAGAACAGAGTAGAAGAATGGCTTCTCATGATTTGGAAATTAAGCTTCTATTGGTGCAAACTTAAATTCCATTTGCTTTTCTTTTTCTTTTAACAACTACATATACTGAATATTCACATTTCAATTGCTATCAGTGACAGTTCCAACATCTTTTCCCCAAATACTATGTTGGAAGAAATATCCATCTGGGTTCAGTTCCAAGTAATACGTTCCAAGTAAGAAATACACTGGAAACATGGAGACTGCTTGGAAAGATGGTTTAGTGGTGGACAGGACAACATGGTTTGAGGTCCTGGGCAAAATTGAGCACATGGATGAGAGAGAAAGATTTATACCTTCTCTTGGGCTTTGAACTTGCTTCCTGTTCCTGTGCAAGAAATGTATCCTGATTGGTTGTCAGACTCCCATGGGGCCATGCAGGGGTAACTTTGTAGGTTGTCTTGAGTCCCAAGCTTGGTTGAATCTTGCTCGTTGATGTAATGAAGGGGGTTTGGGCAATTCCTATTATGGTTTTATTTATTTTTATTTTATTTTAATTACATTTATATATCGCCTTCTCCGAGACTCAGGTTCAATTTTGGATGCAACCCAGTGTGTTCAGCAATAGCCTTCATTCCATTGTATATGCCTGCTTATTACTAAGCGGCATTTTTACAAAGTCAGCTTATTGCCCCCAACAATCTTGGGTCCTCAATTTACCTACCCCGAGAGGATGGAAGGCTGAGTCAACCTTGAGCCTGGTGGGATTCGAGCCTACAGCAGTTGTAGGCAGCTGGATCTTAAGAGCAGGCAATTAACAGCCTGAGCCACCAAGGCTCTTTTTAATGGCTTTGTCCTGGTTTGGATCTGAGTGAGGGCTAATCCTATCACCCTGGAGCTGAAGGTCTTTTGTGCTGTAGATAAGATGGCCCAGTCTTTTGTCTTGTAGATAAGGTGGCACCAAAATATCTGCTGGGGCTGAATTTCTGTGTCCTTTAAGATTTCTATTTCTCTTTTAGGGGAAATATTCTGCCTTTTTAAAATATTTCCTAGAATATTTCATTCTTCTAGGAGTGGGGTGAGTGCTAACTTTCTACAACTATTTCTGAGCTAGAGATATTATTGACTGTTTCCTAAGTGGATTTTATGCTGGTCTCTGTTAAATGTCATTCTGTACTTGCAACCTATTTATCTAACCCGTGTGAGAGATTGAATAGGAAAGAGGATGTCTTGCCCTATATCTGAAGAAGCTAGATATGTCATAATGTTGGAACTTTTTCCACTATTGGATCAGAAGACACAAGTGGTCAGTGGACAGACGTAAGACAGTCATCTTAAAACAACATGGACAGGGGTGGGATTCAAAAATTTTTAACAATCAGTTCTGTGGGCATGGTTTAGTTGGTGGGCATGGCTTGGTAGTCATGTGACTGGCTGGGCGTGGCCAACTCAACATCACTCACATCGAGGCACACATCTCCTCGCCTGGCCTCTCGTGACTGTGGGGATGCTGCAAAAGTCGTAAGTGTGAAAAACGGTCATAAATCACTTTTTTCAGTGCCATTGTAACTTTGAATGGTCACTCCACACAAGCAAGTACCAGCAAAGGAGGAAAAAACCTCCAGAGACGTTCCTGCGACAGGAAGTCTAGTCCTGCCAAGAATGTAATAAGGGTTAACGGAGAGGCAGTTTCTGTAAGCAACACCAGAATGTTTCCTTCCTGCCTTCCTTACAGGATTAGGCCAGTAATTTCTTCTAACAACCGGTTCTCCAAACAGCTTAGAATGTTAACAACCAATTCTAGTGAATAGGTGCGAACTGGTAGAATCCCACCCCTGAACATGGACTCTATTATGAAGACTATATTTTTGCAGAATGTAATGTGGCAGAGGGAAACAATTGGTGAAGGCTGCTCTCTAATTGGATGACTGGCCTCTGACTGGCTCATTAAAGCTAAACACTGCCCAACTGAAACCAGTTATGAAAATTTGCACCAGTATATTAGTCCTTCACTGTTTAATTAACCAAACTGTTATGTTTGCATGAAGAGACAGACGCGGAGTGCTTCAAGCTCTTTGTTTATTAGTGACTACAGCTCAGAACGAACCCACTTTGGCTGGGCTGCGGCTGCTACTTATAGCCAGCAGCCACAGTTGCCAGCCAATCAGAGTGCAGGGTTTTCCCGCACTTTTTAAACCAATCATTTCTTACATTTTACAAGAACAGTTCAAACTAAACCAATGACTTTAAACCTGCATACATAACACAAACCATTCCTAATCATTCAGGAGACACGTATGGAGTCGTCTTCCATTGAACCAGACTGTAAGGAGAAATTTCCTAATGGTGAGAGCAATCAACCAATACAATAGCTTGCCTTCAGAAGTTGTGGGTGCTCCATCACTGGAGGCTTTCAAAAAGAGGCTGGGCAACTATTTGTGTGAAATGGGATAGGTCTCTTGCTCAAGCAAGGGGTTAGATTAGAAGCCGCTGAGGTCCCGTCTGACTCTATTATTCTATGTTCTTATGTTCAACTGTCCTTATCAGTTCTCTAACTGCTTTAATAGGGGGGGGGGAGAGGTGCTTTCCCAGGGAAGTTTTGTTTGCCTAATAATATGGAAAGGGAAGGGCTGCATCAGACCCTACAGATTAATATCAATATGATTTTATCCAAAATATTTAAAACCAGCGTGTCCCATCTATTTCTGTAATAGAAATGTTTTAGCTTGAGAATAGAAGAATCCACTTAGCATAGAAAGCTGTAAACTCCCTGGCTGGAAAGAAAACTTGATTACAATCTAAATATATCAAGCAAACAAATCAAGGCAGATCCATCAGAGTTGCTGATAGAAATGTAACACAATGTGAAAGGGTTTAATGAATGGGACAGGTATGTTCAGGCTTCAAAATGGCTATTAATACAGCCAAATTATACATCACTCAATTATTAGCATCACATAGAACTTGGCAGTTTAATAAGATCTTTGGCCTTTATTTTTTAAGGCATGAAGTGCTCAATTATGAGGCTTAAAGAGAGAATACAGGTGATGCTAAGTAGTACTGTTCTCTTTGTAAAAGGAAAAGGGAGAGAGAAGGGAGGAGAACAGACAGGCATGATAAATACCTTCTAGATTTGCAGAAATTTTCTATTGGGTAAATCAGTCTTCTCAATAGATATTTTTCAGATAGATTGGAACACAGTTCCTGCAAATCCAAGACTATATGCCCTTTTGGGTGCTCGGGCATGGAGGAAGGAAAGAATAATCATAGGTGTTTGTAGTAATAGTAGTAATTATTTTCAGTGTTTGCTTATAATTAAGCACAGTACAAATAAATAAAATATAAGATATCAAACATATTAAACAATGTAAGGATCAATTTAATCTCTCAGAATCAAATCTGAAATTGCAAATTTGGTGGGTTGGGAGGTGGAGGGGTCCAAATGCATGCAATTTCTTTCCCAAAAACCTGATTATAGAATATATTCGGTTGACCACAATTATGACCACAATTAAAGCCAAAATTCCTGTTACTAAGCGAGATAATTGTTAAGTGAGTTTTACCCCATTTTATAACCTTTCTTGTCAATCAGTGCAGTTGTTAAGTTAGTAGGATGATTGTTGAGTGAATCTGGATTCCCCATTGACTTTGCTTTCTGATTACATGACCCCAGGACTCTGCAACCATCATAAATATGAGTCAATCGCCAAGTGTTTGAGTTTTGATCATGTGACCATGGGGATGCTGCAATGGATGTAAGTGTGAAAATGGTCACAAATCAAATGGTCACTAAGTGAATGTTTTTAACTGTATGAGACAGGTAAGATAAAGAAAATCTCCTGTGGATCCATGCATAGGAAGGAATTTCAGATCCTGCAAGCAATAATTTTGGCATTTCTGGATGTCTAATGTAAGGCCTTCAGTGGACATGTGGACTTGTGAATCTGAAGTCAATCCAATCCATCTCTAATACTATAGGGAAAGGTAGAGTAGAAGTTAAATAAGTTGCAGAATTCTTGATTATCAGGATGGTAGAGTGAACATTCAGAAATTGGTCCCAAGCACAGGAGACTACCATCCATGATGTCTTTTCTAACCAGTGGCTCTTTCAATTGAACAAGCAAGGCATATTCATGTGTGATTATAATACCAGAATACATCAGGGCCTAAATATTTCTTGCAAAGTTAGTTGGAGTGCAAAAAGCCATGTTTAATTGTTTGGTGCCTCCCTCTTAATTGAGGAAAGGCCTAACTTCTTTCCAGAGGTGGTATTCAGCAGGTTCTGACCATTTCTGGAGAACCAGTAGTGGAAATTTTGAGTAGTTTGGAGAACCGGCAAATACCACCTCTGACTGGCCCTGCCCCCATCTATTCTCTGCCTCCCGAGTCCCAGCTGATGAGCTGGGTCGTCTTTTGTTGCCCTGCACAGGAGAACGGAGCTGGAAAGCAGGTTAGTGGGGTGGGGAGGGAATGGAGATTTTGCAGTATCCTTCCCCTGCCATGCCCACCAAGCCATGCCCACAGAACCAGTAGTAAAAAAAAAATTGAATCCCACCACTGGAGAAGACAGTAGGATAGAGGAAAGCAGGAATGATAGCAAGAAGTGGCATTTTTCCCTTAGTCTGTCACAATCCTTCACGTCTTCCATGTATAAAGCTGCAAGTATAATACTTTCAAGGTATCTCCAATTTCTGCCAAACAAGCTGTTCTCACATTTTATCTTAAACTGATTTCAACTTTTGAACTAGGTTGAATTCGTAGATTTTTCTCTCCTTCCCATTAAAGGCTTTGTCTGGTTTGCGGTGGCACTGAACCTCTGCAGTTATTGAGTGTTTGCTTAATTGCCAGTAGCTTGAGAACCTCAGGCCATCTGTTTGCTTCTAATGAAGCTGGCACAGACCCTATCACAGACAGTCTCCAGTCTAAACTCCATGAATACCTAGTACTTTACTTGCTGTTCAAAAGCCTAGGACTCTTAGAATTTAAAATATATAGATTCGTCAAGTTTAGAAGCTGGGGGTGTTGTTTTTATGATGCCTTATTTCCACCTACCGTGTTTCCCTGAAAAAAAGACACTGTCTTTTTTTTGGCTCCCAAAAACACACTAGGTCTTATTTTCGGGGTAGGTCTTTTTTTTTTAATGAAAAAAAACACCATATTCATGTAGAACAATGTACATTTATTCATGTACGAAACCATGAACAAATCGCATACCGTGTTTCCCCTAACATAAGACACTGTCTTATATTTTTTTGGCTCCCAAAAACACACTAGGTCTTATTTTCAGGGTAGGTCTTATTTTCGGGGTAGGTCTTATTTTCAGGGAAACATGGTAGTTACACAGAAGCAAGACTTTGTTGTTCTCAGGTAGTATGAAATCTAGGATGAATTCAGGTGTTTTGCAAAATATGGATCTGGGATCCAATATCTTTTGTCAGGGAGTTCTCAAAAGAACGGTTGTAATCTCATTGCTTGCCATTGTAGCTTTTGATCATGAGAAATAGAATATCTCGTTCAGTCACCTTGTGTCTGGATTTTTAGCCACTTTGTTAGAACAGAATGTTGCCCAGGGTATACCATCTTGGAGGTAGGCAATACATTATACCCAAGGATGTTTTGCAATACTGGCCTATAGCTTGAATCTGTTACAAACCTTAGAGGTAGAATACAGCTGTGGTGGTGCAGTGGTTAAAATGCAGTATTGCAGGCTAATTCTGCCCACTGCCAGGAGTTTGATGCTGACACTGGCTCAAAGTTGACTCAGCCTTCCATCCTTCCCAGGTCAGTTAAATAAGGACCCCAGATTGGTGGGGTCAATATGCTGACTTTGTAAACTGCTTAGAGAGGGATGTGAAGCACTGTGAAGCTGTATATAAGTCTAAGTGCTATTGCTATTGCTAGAATAGTCTGGCCTTAAAGACAATATATGAATACTGTGCAAACTCCTGCTGCTAAAAAAAACTGTCAAGGGTCCATGTCCATTCCTTATAGGCCAATTTCTTAAAAGTGTTAAATTGCACTAGGATTTTGAACATGCATAATCTGCTAGATGGAGCATTTAGTTGCTGGTTGTCTTCTAATAATTGACAGGCAAAATTGTTTTAAACACAATAATTTGTAATTTGGCAGGAGGAGGGGTGCTGCTTTGAAGTTTAAAATACAGCCCCTGCAATTGAGAAGGAACTGCAGGAATCTCAAAATGGCAAATCTTTTCTTTAATAATAATAAAAGGAAATTAAGCATGCTGTGAATCTGAGATGAGAAGGCTAAATGGAACTGTTATTTAAAAGCTACCATAGAACTTTATAAATGTTCAATTGACAAAAGATTTAAATCAGCCGGGGATTTGGTCCAGCTAGTAATAGCTGACATAGGATACTGATTTGAGATTACTTCCTGGGTGACTTTTGTTTAAACACCACAAGGAAAAATATGTGAGAGAAAATGGGAGGGCAGTTTAATCTTATAAGCCAAGGGAGATGAAGAAAGTCAGAGCTTGAGTGACATGCTTTTGTTTTTAAAATCAAATGGTCAGGATTGCATTTGTATTTGCATTTGACAAATATTGGACATAATTTCTGGGTTTTCAGTTTACTTGTTGATATACAGAGAGGCCAAATCTTTACAGCAGATCAAAAGTGGTTTGAATCATGTGTGCAAGCTTCCTACATAAAAAAATAAAGTGTTTGACTACAATTCACTTCAGTGAATGCTTCACAAAATGTTATTAAGCTTAAAATACTACAAATGTTCAAATATGTTATTGAAGAAAGTCAGCGCCTATCCCTCCTAGAAGAATGAAATATTTTGAGGAATATTAAAAAGGAAGAATATTATATTTCCCCAAAGGGAGAAATGGAGAAAAATGTTTTTAGAGGCAGGAAGCAGCCCCAATCTTCTTGCCCCCAAGCAGAAACTGAGGAGGCAGCTTTTAGAAATGCAGATTTGGTAATCCATTCAAGACAGGATATTTTGAAATTCCCTGCAGCAGTCTGAACAAAGGCAGAATGGTAGGATTAGAAGTAGCCCCCTCACTCAAGGTCCAAAACAGGATGAAAGCCATTAAGCTACAATAGGAATTGCCTAACACCCTTTCAGAACATAAGCCCATTCATTGCATTATCCCCAGAGCAGTCCAAACTTCACTTGAGAGCTCAGATAAACAATAAGCCAGAGACATACCAGATTAGCATAGACAACCATTTCCTCTTTTGCATTTCCTCTTTTGCCTATAGAGCCAGGTATGACCCCTACATAACCCTAACATGACCCCATAGGAATCTGACAACAGCCAATAGAATACATGTTCTTGCACAGGAACAGGAAGTTCAAGTGCAAAGCCCAAAGAAGGTATTAAAAAAACCCACTCTCAACTCCATTTTGTCAGATTCCCAGAACCACAAACCCATGTCGTTCTGCTTCATCAATAAACCATCTTTCCAATCAGCCTCCATGTTTCTTTCTCCCAGCTTGGAACGGAACCAGATGGATATTTCTTCCAGTGGTGGTATTCAGCAGGTTCTGTCCAGTTCTGGAGAACCGGTAGTGGAAGTTTTGAGTAGTTCAGAAAACCGGCAAATACCACCCCTGACTGGAGATTTTACAGTATCCTTCCCCTGCCACGCCCACCAAGCCACGCCCATAGAACCAGTAGTTAAAAAATTTGAATCCCACCACTGATTTCTTCCCACACTATCATCAGTCATTTCACTGAATATGGTTACTCCATTCCCCAAGATAAATACTGGCTAACATTGCAAATGGGAAAAATGCATTTTTTTTCAAATGCACTGAAAATAGGAAAAATGGGCAAGTCTAGAATTGCACACCTGAGATTCGTTCATCCCATCACCTTACTAATCGATTTTGGAAAATAGTATGACAACTTAAACAATGGAAAGAAATAATTCCTTGTGTATCCTCACAGGGGTATATGTAATCATTTATGATTTTATACCTGATTACATAGATCCAGCCATGGTTGATGTTGCTCCATACATTTCTATTGAAACCTCCTATTTTTGTACAGAGACCAATTGAACTGGGGCATGCTCTAAATACTGCAAAACAAACAAACACAAATAAATAGAAGCTGTGCAAATTGTCTATGCTTGCCTCAAGAATTGCTTTGGAATACACCCAGCCATGATACCTCTCTGCCATTCATTCAAGCAGACCATCTTTTTCCCCCAGATTTCTAAGCAACCCTGATAAAGATTAAGGCTACACATATCCACACTTACTACTTAAGCTGCCTCCTCTCCTGTGGTCATGCTAGCTTGATTGTAAACTGGCTTAAGAAAACTCTGCCAAAGACTGAGATATACTCTGGTTGTTTGTTTAATAGTTTCGCAGCACTTTACAAGATATTTCAGTGCCAAGAGTGAACTACCATGTGCTCCCACTGGACTATTCTCTTGCTGCTGTGTCCTCTTACTCTTTGCTTCCAAGAAAAAGTGAATTCTGGTTGTTCTTTTTCTGTGGAGGCCCCACTGGACTGGCATATTTTTAGGTGAGCAGGTGTTTAGGAGAGAGATTTTTTTAATCCTTTCTTTGTATACATACCCATTCATACACGTACATATGCACACCTATATAAAATACATGTACATCCATTAAGACCTGCCCACAAGAAGGCTAGCAGGTGAATCTCTCTTTTTGTCTCTCTCTCTGACTCACACATAAAGAAACACATTAAAAGATCAAAATGAGCCTACATGCAGGCACAAAGAGGTTTTAAAAAGAGGAAAAACTTTTTACTGTCCTATTTTATAGCTGTCTTTACAACCTATTTGTATACTATTAAAATTATTGTCATGACCAAATTAACTGGATGCAACAGTGCATCATAGGGCAACCATTTTTGAGCCAAGATACATCAAATGGACTAATGAACAGTATGTGACCAAAACTGAGGAGATTTGACTTCTGAGGGAATGAAATTTAGGGAAGCTGTGGCAGCTTCAGTGCTATTGGCTGATGCTGTGGTCACATGATCTTCATTTTTAACTTTCCATGACGGTTTCCCAGCCAGTCCCACAATCTCTCACTCTCTTCCCAATCCCAGCAGCAGCCATTTACCTGCTTGTTGGGATGGGAAGGGAAGGGGAGAGGAGGGGAAGGGCAGGAAGGGAAGGGAAGATTTCTGATGCGCTACCTTACTGCACACCTTCCCTAACCCATATGGTACCTCTTTCATCCCATGTATCACTTCTCATGCTTCCCCCTGCACCCCGATCACTCCATACCCTGAATCCTCCTTGCCCTGCCATCCATCCCCCAATGTCCTTCTCAATGCCTGCAACATCTGTTGCATACATACTCATATGAGCCCCACACATCTTTCCTAACTCACACTGGCCCCCGCACACCTTATCCAACCATGTGACACCTCTTACATATTAACATGCACCTTTCCCAACTCATGTTTCAGGAGAAGCCTTTTTTTATTACCATTTTACTTTCTCTGAACTTGCTCATTTTTCCTGTGCTTTTTTTTGTTTCTAAATCATAACTTGAATGATTTGAGAATCAGGAATGGAATGGTTCTATTACAGCTGATACAGATATGATGAGAAACTTAGTTGTTGGACTTATTTTTTAAAAAAGCACAGGGAAAGGTAGGGAGCTCAGGGAACAAAACCAGGTTTTTTTCAAGTATATGATTGCACTCTAAGAATTGTGCTAAGATTATCTTCCAACATTTTAGAAGGGAGACAGTACATATAAATCAGCATTTTCACATCTGCAGGAACTGTCAAACTGAGAACGTTCTGTACTACTACTGCTTACTTCATGCTATTACACTGCTATTTTGACACATTTTGTACCATCTGTCTTTTCCATGCAATTGCTCAATAGTTCGCTTCACAAAAATCAAGTAGGAAATGTAACAGAATTCTGAATCCCAAATACTAAGAAAAAGAATGGCAGTACAGACAATATATTTCCTGCAATTCTGCTTTTGTACAAATTGAACATTGTCTATGATTGATCTCACCTTTACAGATATTTTGCCCTGGAACTCATTCATGGGGAATGTGATCTTTCAAAGCAATCAGCATATTTATGAGACAAACCAAAATGAACCTCAAGGTTAGAAAATACCTCTGTTAACATCTATTAACATAAAGCTTTTCTTCCCTATTTTGCTCAGTACTAAAACACCAGTGTACTATTTCCCTAGCATCCCTCACTAATTCTGGCCACTGCTGAAGAAATAATGCATCATTGTTTCTATTTGTATAATGTTTGTATTTATCATTCCCTAGAAGCAAGTAACTGTTTTATTTGATATTAATAGAAGACGAGGTTCACACTTATTAAAACGTATCCTCAAGAGGTATTGTGATAGAAACCATTTAACGTACATTCAGTGTGATCCATATGTTCCTATTAATTAATTAATTAATTTATTAATTCGACTTATATGCCGCCCCCTCTCCCAAAGGACTCGGGGCGGCTCACAACTAAAATACAGTACAACAATAAATTACTTTAAAATTATATTAAACAAGTTATAAGCCGAATAAGCAATTAAAACCCCCAAGTTAAAAAGAAAACCCCAAGAGTCAACATAGCCCAGATTGTAAAAACAGCCAGGTTTTTAATTCATGGCAGAAGGTGCGGAGATCAGGAGCCAACTGGAGCTCCAGCGAAAGAAGATTCCATAGAGCGGGGGCCGCCACAGAATCTATTAATAGATTTATGACAGATGAGAAGATAGAGACAAATTCTTTCTCTGTTTCTGCTTTTCACCTTCCAAAGATGAAGTCACCTTGTTGTTAAATAAGACATTTCTCACCTAAACTGAGCTGCACCGGTCCATTCCTACTATTGAAGAAAGATTTGACAGTCCATAGTTGGGTGGGAAAGAGTTTGCTTTGATTTTTTTGCTTTAAACAACAGAATATCCAGTGTTACCCTATGGTATGAATATGTATTGATTTGCTTAGTTTTATTATATGGTGTATACCAGGCCTGTCAAACTGGTAGCTCACAGGCCGGATGCATCACATGCAGGCCAAGCCCACCTTGGCTTCACAAAGACAAAAAACATAATACTCCCAATATGTCATGTGACACAATCGAGTTTGCTACCCATGGTGTAAACATAAGGTGATCAACTTTTTTACAATGAGAAGGAGGATACAAATAAACTGAAGAAAAAAAACCAAAGCCACTTGAGCGCAGTGCACTCTTGTGCACAGTGCACTCTCTCAAAACAATTCTCCTGTGTGGAGCACATGTGTCTCATAATTACGTCTCGCCGTACTGTACCAAGCCTTGATGAATCATCATGTCAAATATAAATACGTCACACCACACACAACGGATCGGATCCGCATTGACCAAATAAGGAGATTTATAGATTAGTCTTCAAATATCAAAAAGGAGGACATGTAGGAGGACACTTTTCAAGAGAGGACAGAACTTACAAAAGAAGGACTGTCCTCCCTAAAGGAGGATGGTTGGTCAACTTAGAACAGTTTCAGAAGAGGAAGGGCCAATGGAATCTCAGTCACCTGTTGAGGAGTAGCAGGAAACAAATACCTCTAGAGTCATAGCAGGTGGAGAGAAAGTACTATTATAATCTAAGCCTAATTCTGCTCCTAATGAATGCTAATTGTTAAAATTCAAGTGATTCCGTGTTGAGTGTAAGAGTTGGCAGGAACAGGGCTGCCTTAACTGGTTAATCAGAAAGCAAGCATCTGAAGGGAATTACCCAACTTGGCAAATAAAAAACAATCTTAGTGGCATATTCCACTATATGAGAGAGAGAGAGAGAGAGAGAGAGAGAGAGAGAGAGACTGACTCCTGGTCATTCTGGGGCCATTTTAGAGGAAAGGGAGGGGGCTTCGCTTTCCACAGGCACTGAAAGACTTGTCAGCCTGCTGTAAGAGAGGGGAGACTTTTTGCTGGGACTGCTGGTGCTCCTAATAAAGGGAACATTTAGTTAACTACAGAGGGTTTGTCTGGGTCAGAACGCCCAGGGTGTGTATGAGTACATTATGCTTTTGCAAATTCCTATCCCTGTTTTTTTCTTTCTTTCTTTGGGTATTTAGAGTCTCCTCGCTTGCTGCCAGGGACTTTATAGCTTTCCTGGTTATAAAACAGGACAATTGGGTGCCTAGTGAAGAAATATGAGCTACAAATGTAATCATAAATATGTGACTTAATAGAAAGTCAGCATTTATGCATCCTTAATGAGACTATTCTTAAAGAGGATTGTATTTAAGAAAACAATTTTCCCTCCACTTAACCAAGGCACCATCCTTTGCTTTTGTCCTGACTTTTTGAACTCTTAAGCTTGGATAAGTTACAGGCTGAATGATTACAGAGAAGAGAAGGAGAAGATACTGCTGAGCATTGTGACTTGCTTTTTCCATGCAATCAGTTTCTCATCTCCATCTTGGGTATTCCTGCATGACGAGGACTTAGAAGTGGGAGGTATAATGACTTGTTTAAATAGGGTAGCAATGTCTAATGCTACAGATGTTGCTGAATGACAGTTCCTAGCACAATTTACCACTAACTCAGCTGGCTGGAACCATTCAACATTGTAACTCATCAAAACTGGAAGGGCTTTCTTTCCTATTCCCGAGATTGGGAAGTTTCATAGATGGAAAGAGAGGAGTCATCTCTCTGATCATCTCCCAGATTACTCTGTTTCACCTCAACAGATCTTGGAAATTTGAAAAACGTTTTAACATATGGCGATGGTACATTAGCTTGAAGACTTTGGTGTTAATACAGAATAGTTGTTTGGCTACCTAAGACTGCTACCATATTTGGTTTACACTGGCACACAATTCAGAAGTGCACCACACAGGGCAAACTAGCTCCACACTCAGAAATGGCTAACAGTATTCTGCAGCAGCATCTGGGACTTTTTCCTCTCTACCAATGTCACCTCATGTTTGGGCATCCCATTCGGACAGGTCCAGCATCACTTGGGTTCATAATTCCACATGCACCATTATTTTCCCACCAAACTGGTACCTCTATTTGCATGTAGCTTGTTTTCAAACTGCTACATTGGGAGAAGCTGAGGCAAGTGACGGGAGCTCATCCCGTCACGTGTTGCTAGGATTCAAACTGCCAGAGTATAGACTTTCTCTAGCATCTTTTAAGCCACTGAGCCACCACGCCTCTACTTGAAAAATAAATCTAAACAAATAGAAGAAATATAATATTCTCTGCTCTGCAGTCCCAAAAGGTGCCTTCAAGGGTTGGGTAAAGGTGAGCTCTATTTGAGTGTTGGTCTCAAATAGCAATAGCACTTAGACTTATATATTGCTTCACAGTGCTTTCCAGCTCTCTCTAAGCAGTTTACAGAGTCAGCATATTGCCCCCAACAACCTGGGTCCTCATTTGTGGCTTTTAATAAGAATGTTTAGAAATGATTTACTTAAATGAGAAGAAATCAAGAGTTCATTCAGAATACATTTTGGGGGATAGTATTTGTTCTGGGAGATTATGAATCCAATCCAAGCTCTGTGTCTCAGTCACAAAATGTTGTTCCTTTGATTAAAGTGTATAAACATGTTTATAAGGTCCATGTATAGGACACATTCACTGTGTCAGAAATTAACCAATCATAAACAGATGCAATCATTTGAAAGATTATGGTTGAGACATACACGTTCTTTCTGCAAAATTGTTGTAGAAGTCCTCATTGGTACAATATGCCATCCCACATACCGTATTAGGAGGAGAAGACCTCAAAGTTGTAAATGGAAGAAAAGTTTTATTACCCATTAACTGACAAAATAGAAGCCTAAGTATCTTTGGGCTCTATCCAGGGTGTAGAAATAAACTAACCTAATCTGTTCTCTTTTTGGCAGACATGTTTTTCCTGGTTTTACAAAACAGTCAGCACTATTGTTGATGAGAACTACCAAGATCCAAAACTTCAAAAGACCAGTTTATGAGGGCTGGTTGCATATTTTCAATAAAATGTGGAAGCTGTGATTTTTTTTTCTTCGTAGACTTTTCCCACAAGTGCAGAGTTTGCAAAATGGCTGACCTTTTCTTTCTTCTAAATAAAAAATACAGGAGGGAGAGTGGGAAAGCTTTTTCTACTTTAAATGATGAATGACGATAAGGGCCAACCATTTTTAAATGTGTTTCGTTCTAAATCACCCCCAGAATATTTGAAATGACCCAAAAGGTCCAATTATATCAATTCGACCAACTCAGTTGCAAACTAGATATAGATAAATATCTGCTTGGTTCCTTCTTCCCAAATGTGACAGAGTGCTTTATTGCAGCTTATATTATTACAGACATTCTTTATTATTTCAGTAGTGCCATCTGTGCATACAACTGCGGCTTCTCCCCGTGAAGGTATGTGGACACAGGTGTTGATTTGATTTATTTATGCTCCCTCATAAATCAATATCACATGATTCAGACAGAAGGTTTGACGCCTGTAGCACAGCTGCATCTATTTGTTTGCTGGTTTACGATAGAATTTAAATATCACTTCTTGATAAATATCATCCAGGTAAGTGTATAGCTAATGATAACAGTGATCGACATGGGAAACACTCAAAGCATAGGAAAAGGTTTTCACGATATAAAAAGATGAGGATATAGGAACTATCCAAAGTTCTTGAAAGATGCAAACATGGCAGTAGGAAATATTGAAACAAACACTTCGATTAAAACTAGTTAATTCGTAAGAGCACAGTAACTGATAAAATCCAATGCTATAAAACAAAGTATCAGAAATGAATAATCAAAATGGAAAGAGAGATCAATTAATTATGAGTTAGTGTCAGCAATCTGAAGAATAAGAGGGAAAGTAAATTTACAGGTGAAACTCAAAAAATTAGAATATCATGCAAAAGTTCATTTATTTCAGTAATGCAACTTAAAAGGTGAAACAAATATATGAGATAGACTCATTACATGCAAAGCAAGATAGTTCAAGCTGTGATTTGTCATAATTGTGATGATTATGGCTTACAACTCATGAAAACCCCAAATCCACAATCTCAGAAAATTAGAATATTACATGAAATCAATAAAACAAGGATTGTACATAGAACAATATCGGACCTCTGAAAAGTATAAGCATGCATATGTACTCAGTACTTGGTTTGGGCCCCTTTTGCAGCAATTACTGCCTCAATGCGGCGTGGCATGGAAGCTATCAGCCTGTGGCACTGCTGAGGTGTTATGGAAGACCAGGATGCTTCAATAGCGCCTTCAGCTCTTCTGCATTGTTCGGTCTCATGTCTCTCATC
>CM019148.1:154196836-154254796 GCA_009733165.1 Naja naja
GCTCAAGAAAGTCTCTCATTTGCTTCCTGCTCTTCCTCTTAGAAGAACACCACACACTCTAAGAACCCAAATCCTCCTATTTATTATTTCTTATAGTATCACAGTTCTGTAGGGCTTTTACCTTAGCCAGGTTAGAAGCACTGCCTTTAACAGTCCACTTTAGATACTGCAAGAATACATCAAAGAAACAGAGAATAGATGATTTAGGGAAGATTTGACCTCACTGACTGTCTTCAAACTTTCTCCTCTGTATTGTTGGCTAGGGAGTTCAGAAGGTCTACCTAGCAATCCCTCTTCCAATTTTCCCACAAAAACAAAGCAATGAATTAAAGAATGACTGGTCTGAAATCAAATGGTCTGAAGTGGAGCTGAACTTCAGTCTGACCAAATCTATTTTATTTATTCAATTTATATAGCTACCTGTCTCAGCCAAATGACTCTGGGTGGTTACAAAAATGCCTGAACCATTATACCACACTGGCTCAAAACTTTTTGTCTTTTCCTCTCATACGAAGCAATGGGGCTCTCAAGGATACAGAGGTCATTTCTTAGAGCTGTGTAAATTAAAGCAGGTACATTGTTCTTTCCGTTAATTCCAGAGAAGAAACGGTAATTCCATCTATGGAAATAGGTAACTCATGAAATTCCTCCATCCCACTACCACTATCTTGAAGGGAATGAAAAAAGACTTGATAATTTCAAAAATGAGAAAATTATAATTAGAGTTAAATGCCTATGTCATACTTTTATAATTTATTTTTATAATGTAATTTTTTTAAAAAAAAGACGTTCATTCATATGTCTGAAGTTACTAATGTTTACATTCTTTTTATGAAGTTTTGCTTCGCATTTCATTCTTTTTTTCCTTGACCTTTCCACAGGGATTCTTTTACTTTCTTTTCAATCTAAAAAAATGTAGCCATAAAAATTCCCAGACTTTCAGAATATATAATGTTGGATCTTTGACTCTTTCTTTAAAAGCAGACAATGGGCTCTGTAAATATCAAAAGCCAGAGCATAGTTGAATAATGCCATGATTTCAAAATTAAGATCTGGCTTTACATTTGAAAAGCAAATACCATCAAGGCTGAATGACAATGGAGACAGATATAAATCAGACAAATGTCGCCTCTGAATGAAGGGGTGATGGAATTGCTAATGAAGCTCCATTCAATACCTCCTGAAATCTGCAGGTACTCTAGTAATGTATCATTGGTCCTGCATAAAATTTCTTTTTAGGGATGATGAAAAAAGGAGTCTATTCCAAAGTCTAATAAAGACACCTCAGCGTACAAACACATCTCTGTGTACACAGGGAGTCTAGCTTATGACTTGTCATTTAGTGACTGCTCAAAGCAATGATGGACCTCGAAAAAGCTACTTACAACCCAGATTCAAAGTTCTGATGTTCTGCTTCCCCTTGAGGTCACATTATCATGTTATGGGAGCTGCATTTACAAATGGTATTTAATTCCAGTTTCCATAAAAAACATACCTATAGCGAACAATGGGCTAGTTTAACGACCATGGCATTCACTTAACAATCATGTTCACTTAAGGACCACTGCAAAAAGTCATAAATTTGAATTCAATTTGTGGTGAACTGCTTTATAACTATCATGATTTACAACTGAACGTGCAGCCTAAATGCCTGTATATCATTAAATGTGTTTCCAATAAGTGAAATAATATTGATCTGCACTATAGACATTTGGTGAAATTTTGCAAGCAATCTTCATAACTGGTGTTCTCTTCAATTGTATGGATGCATTTGTTCTATTTTTCATTTGCAGAAAGGATTTTAGTTGTGAAACTGTCGACATTTTTTGTTTTGCATTGACTGTGACTGCTTCTTTCTTATGTATACCAAGTTAGTTGGGTTCTGCTTTGAAGGGGAGTTTAATTATTATGCTAAATTAATGAAAGAACTAATCCAATACACCATTACTACTTCTCCTTCTTTAAAAAATGTGCTAATTGGAAGAATATCCCATTATTTACAGATCTATTCAATATGTAGATCTTTCTACTCTGACTCATTCGTTCTCTAATTTGACTTCAGTACATGCAGATGTTTGAAGGAGAAATACTGTTTTTTTCAGGCCCTTGTGAGTTTTCATCAGTCAAGGTTGCATTGGTAATAGTAAAGTAATTAAAGGATAAACCCATTCTTACCTGTCTTAAATGACATATTTCCATTTCTCATAAATGACTGTATAATTCAACTCATGACTGTTTAAAAAAAAGGCTCAGTTCACTACAATATTAATCAAATTAAAACAAATATTCTTTACTCAGATTTTCCATTAAGGATGAAATCCACTTCTCCTTTCAGAAGCATAGGCGTTTTATTTCATGGACATGCTGAAGTAGCAGTGGGGAAATTCAAATAATTTCATGGAAAAATCCCATAAGAGTGAGAGCTGACTTAGTGTTAGGGGTAGGTCTCCTTGAATTGGGGTTTACCCCAATGGGATTTTCCCATGTATTTTACCAGGAAATTTAAAAAGAGTGGGCTCGCAAAGTCAGGTCTCTGCGAAACATTATGATGTGCTACAAATCATTTGAAAATGTCCATTTTGTTGTCAGAATTCATGGAGACCTAATCCTAACCCTAAGTAGGTTTGACCTCCAATGGGATTTCCTATGTATTTTATCAAGTAACATAGATAGTGCAGGATCGAAAAGTTAGCACTCTCCTAAGAATAACGATGCAATATATAATCCTTAGGGAATTCTGTTTTGCTCTCTGAGTTCATGGAGAACTGCAGTTGGCTTTGTAATGTTTAAAACCATTTGAATACGTCCTACTTTCCAAAACAAATCAGAAAGGAGGGGGGAGCCAGAGGAACAGGAATTGTTATAAAAAATTATAGAAAGTGTGGGATGAATAAATACCTTAAATATTCCATTCTGGTTCTTCACGTAAGAAACTAGAAGAATGCCCACAGGAAGGGAAGTTGATGTAATAAGTGCAATTGCCAAAGCAAAAATAGATGTTATGGTAGAAATTACTTTATTCTCTTGCCTACGCTATTACTTGCTGATATAAACCCAGCAAGACATCAAAATGACCTTAAAACATAAGGCAAGTTATTATAACAAAGTAATAATTTCAGCATTAATTTTATTCTTTATGTACACACTGAAACAACTCTGATATCTTTCAAATTATGCTTATTTGGATAAATGTATTCTCTAACTTATACTTGTTAGAAAAATTACATAAAAATTATTGAAGCAGTTTCAATCTATCAATTGCTGCATCTCTGAAGCAGACTGCATCATCATCTCTCACTGCACTTGACTTTTGTTTAGTCAATCATATTACTGACACATAATATATTGACTGTTTTACATGTGGCATCATATTTCCTTATATAAAATGTTGATATATGTCTGAGATAATAATGATGCAGCATCTCCTCTTGTAATACAAAGGAACTCTTAGCTAATCTTAAAATATTAAGGGCTGAATAATATTTGAAGGAAAGACACTCAAAAGTCCAGGGCTGTAGATTAGACTAGGAAGATTTTAAAAGCAAAAAGAGGAAGGCATTAGTGATCAGTTCTATAATTTTGTTATGAAAAGTGAAGCTAGCAGGAGACAAATTCTATTTGAAGTAAATGTTGCCTTGTTCAATTTACTATGGGTAAGAATGGCATCAAATACAGTTAATATAAAAATTTCATTTTTTTAATTAATTACCACATCAGAGAAAACTCCTTCACTAAATTGTTTGCTGCAAAATATTAGTTTAATAAATAAAAAGTTTCATTAAGAAATCATGTAACTTTGGGCTTTGGCCTAACTTTAATGCATTGCATAGACACTGCTACAGGTGATCGCAACTTACAACCACAATTGAGCCCAAAATTTAGGTTGCTAAGTGAGACATTTATTAAGTGAGTTATGCTCTATTTTACAAACTTTCTTGCCACAGCTGTTAAGTGAATCACTGCAATTGTTAAGTTAGTAACATGGTTGTTAAGAGGCTACCCCATTGACTTTGCATGTAAGAAAGTGGCAAAAGGGTATAACGTGACCCAGGACACTGCAACTGTCATAAATATGAATCAGTTGCCAAGTGTCTGAATTTTGATCATGTGTTCATGGGGATGATGCAATGTTGTAAGTGTGAAAAAAGGTCATAAGTCACTTTTTCAGTGCCATTGTAACTTTGAACAGTCACTAAATGTACTGTTGTAAGTCAAGGATGACCTGTAATTAGATTTAACAAATGGTTATGTCCAAATTTGCTGAGGTATCTGTGATCTCCTACTATCTGACCAGGAAGTTTGTCCCAAATTGTCCAGGATGGAGGCAATGGGATTACAGGCATTAATCAGGAGAAACAAGAAGCAGCATTTCCTAGCTGTGTTTTCTATAAAAGTATCCTGCCTGAGGTTCAGATGATTAGGTTTTGTTTTGTTTATTGTAAAAAAACAGATGTACTAATGCTTATGCAGTTATGAAAACTCTTGAAAACATGTGGCAAGAGTTGGTACATTCCAACGACTCTCTGACTAACCTTTTTTTAAATTTTGACTGGTGAATTTACTTGGATGAGTAACTAAACATCTCAGATTAACAAACTTTGGTCCAGTTGCCATGATTTAACATTTTTAGATAGTTTTGCTCTGAATGATTGAATTTTTATTGACATATTTCAATGCATTTTGGAGAGAAACCCCTGCAGTCGGTGCAGCAAGAGTTGGTACATTCCAACGACTCTCTAACTCTCTGCCTAACTCATTTTTTATTTTGACTGTTGAAGTTATTTGGATGAGTAATGAAACACTTCAGATTAACAAATTTGGGTCCATTGCCATGATTTAACCTTTTTTTAGAGACTAGGCCTGAAGCATAGTAGGCCCGGCCCTGTATGAAATTGCAAATCGTCTCACTCCACCAGTATTTAAGGTATGAAATCACACATTTCTGTAATATCAAAATCTGCATAAATAAAGCCAGCATTAATATATCTGGATTTTATTTGCAAAAAATGAATTGAAATATGATGCTAGAGTTTTTGTTAACATGTTTCAGGCCTAGTCCATTCTGATGGGCATAACCAAAATAACCATAACTGATTAAATGAATTGCTCAGTACTAGAAGAGCAGGGCTAAGTTGTGTACTGTATATTGCATTTTGCTAAGTAAAAAGAAACCAATTGGACTCCAGTGCTGCCCAGTTCGCCCCACTGACCCATGAGTCTCCTAACAGTTGCAATGGCTGAATTCCTAATATGTATTTCCCAATACAACTTTGACTACTACAGCATTATACTCTTAGCTAAGTCTACATGAGGAGGAAGCCTTCCTGGGCAAAGTGCAGCTCATTGCCAGAGCAAACTCCAGGCTGATACTCAACATTAACCTAACCACCTCTCCAGGAACTATTATTTCACACCTATAGCTACTGAGAAAGAGGGAAAGTGGAGCAAGGGTGTCCAAACTTTTGCAAGGAGGGCCAGATTTGGTGAGGTGAAAATGTATGGGGGCCGACCATTCAGCCTGACATTCTTTGAACCATTAACATTAAATGAGAAAAATGCCTGCCGGCGGGGATGACTGACAGGCTGAGCCGGCAGGGAGAAGAGGCTGCGGGCTGCTTGAAATTTGAAAATGGGCCACAATTGGCCCCCAGGCCAATTGGACATGCCTGGTGTACAGGTAGTCCTCTACTTACAACAGTTCGCTTGGTGACCACTCAAAGTTATGACATCAGTGAAAAAAAATGACTAATGACCATTTTTCAGACTTATGGCCATTGCAGCATCTCCATGGTCATGTGATCAAAATTCAGATGCTTGGCAATTTGGCATGCATTTATGACAGTTGCAGTGTCTCAGGATCATGTGGTTCCCTTTTGTGACCATCTGACAAGCAAAGTCAATGGGAAAACCAGGTTCACTTAACAACTGTATCACTAACTTAAAATCTGCAGTAATTCACTTAAGAATGGTGGCAAGAAAGGTTGTAAAATGGGGCAAAATTCACTTAACAAATGTCTCGCTTTGCAACATAAAATTTGGGGTTCAACTGTGGTTGTAAGTCAAGGCCTGCCCATATTAGCTTCCTCAGTGGCAAGGAAAGGAATGAATGAATGAAAAGCCAGAGCCCTTGTGTTTACTCTTCCTATCAGTAAAGCAAGGCCGAAGAGGCACCATCCCGATCCCATCACCCAATACATCTTGGTGGTGAAGGCCACCATCTTTATTTCTGACAACAGTGCTAACGTGAAGAGCAGCAATAACAGAGACATTGTGGTGAAGGGAGGAGCTGCAGAGAGGCATGAAGCCATTACCATAGGAACTGTCAAACCACACTCTCGCTGGAAAGCCCGATGGCAGTTGGAAGGTTCCAACTGCCATTTATGTCATGATGTAGCAGCCAGTGAAGGAAAGCAAGCTCAGCTTTTATCTTACTGTATCTTACCATACAATGTGAATCCAAAGACTCTTCTGGCCATACCTTCTTTATGGGATTATTGTGAAAATTAGAGGAATGGGTAGGATTTTAGCAGGTTGCAAGTGGCATACTGGATAAGATAAGATAAGATAAGATAAGATAAGATAAGATAAGATAAGATAAGATAAGATAAGATTTCTGAATTCAAAAGTGTGTCATCTACCCAGTTTAGAAAGGAAAATCAAATATAAGAACACCAAAGCTGAGGGAAAGTAATAAAACAGTAAGAGACTGCTAGGAAAGGAGGACCGAGATAGGGAGAAATAGTACCAAAATTGTTTTTGACATGCAAGAGTTAGTAGAAATCAGATTAGTGTGGGGACAAATAAAGCCATACCACATCAAGCTAAGCCAGGGTCTTGAGAAAACCACAAGTTTCTGATTTCTTCCTACTTTTTGTTACTACTGCTACTTATAATCTTTTAAAATTCTGCCTCATCTGTACTCCAATATTAATATGTTTTGAGGTTTCAAATATTGAATGTTAAGTAATTTTCATAAGGGGAAAAAGATGGATTTGTCAGGCCTCACAAAGAGCAGCTGTAAATTTCAGTTTTCCAGACATTAAATCCTCATTCTGGCAGAAACATTCTGGTAGATACTAGGCTGAAGTATCTAGCTGACAGAAGTTTTCTGGATTAATTTCTCTATTACAGACAAGGATTAAGTTAAATACAGGTGACCTTGTTTAACAATCATGATTGGGACCGACACATAAGTAAAGCAGTCACTAAGTGAAACCACCACTGGATATAAGATCTCACTTTTGCTTTGCTTTGCTTTGCTTTGCAGATCTGCGAAGATTGGAAATGTGAAGATTGGTCACAAAGCTACTTTTTCATCAGTGTCATAACCACTGATGGTAAATGAGTCATTCACTAAATGAGGGATCTGTTTACACATATGCAAACAGAATTTTTGCCTACTGCAAATTCACTGAAATTAAAGAGACAAGGTAGATAGATTTTCTAAGTTTTCAATTCTAATACATTTCCTACTGTTTTGCAAATCAGTAAATATTTGTTTTTTTCACAGCTCTGTGATTGGGAAGCACCTCCTTCAAAACTGTCATAACCTTAGTCCCGTCTGACATGACAACAGGTCAATGCCAGTTTTATTCTTTACAGATCTGAACATTGTGTTTTCAGAAGGGATAGGTTTATACTTTTTCTGGGTGGAGGTATCAAAGAAGAAGGCTTTGATCTAAAGTAACAGTCTACTCCAATGGAATTTTGCAATCTGACAAAAAGGATCAAGATGGCGGTTGCAAAAGCTTAGTCCCCTTTTTGTTAACATGCAATTTTTGGCAGACTTTGGGCAGGATCAAGACAGGATCACTTTCTTAGCTTAACCCATCTGACAGAGGTGTTGTGGGGAAAATAGAAGGCAGGAATATTAGGTGTGTTTGCTGCCTTGAATTGACCAAAATACATTTTAAAAGTCAAAGATAAAATTTTATTATGGCTAGCTTACTGACTTTGCATGCTTCAGTAAGCCTTCATATTATATTAGCTTAGTGTATCTTCACTGCCCTTCAGATATTCTTAAATGCTTTTTTTCTTCTTCTTCAACCTTCTGGTGTACTTGCAATATTCCATAACTATCCGTTTTCCTTGGTAAATAGAGTCTGTCAATATTGCTGCGTGGATGAAGGGCATGATTTAGTGTCATTATTTTCTGATCTTCCCATTCAGGGCCTGCTTGAGTCCAGTCCACTGTTCCAGCTTTGTATCTAATGATGGCAATTGGCCAAGCACTGATTGCTTTGATGGTATTTCTTCCACTGAGTTTGGACTTTAAGATCTTCTTCACTCTCTTGATCGGAGATGGTATTCAGCAGGTTCTGACCAGTTCTGGAGAACTGGTAGTGGAAATTTTGAGTAGTTCAGAGAACCGGCAAATACTATATCTGACTGTCCCTGCCCCATCTATTCTCTGCCTCCCGAGTCACAGCTGATTGGCTGGCTCTTCTTTGTTGCCCTGCACAGGAGAATGGAGCTGGAAAGCAGGTTAGTGGGGTGGGGAGGGAATGGGACTTTGCAGTAACTTTCCCCCAGGAGTGGGGAGGGAATGGAGATTTTATGGTATCCTTCCCCTGCCATGTCCACCAAGCTACGCCCACAGAACCAGTAGTAAAAAAATTTGAATCCCACCACTGCTCTTGATGTATGTACTTCCAACTTTTTCTTGAATTCAGAATGCTTGATGTTGTCACCATGAAGGGATGCTCAGATATTTGTAGTGATCATCTTCATCTACACTCTTGATGTTGCTTCCATAGGACATCTTGATTCCTTCATTTTTCACTATTTTCCTGTTTGATTGTGAGGGTGGCACATTTGTCCAGTCCAAACACTATTGCAATATCTATACAGACAGTGTTGAGCTGCAATTCTGTTTCAGATCGTGTTTTTCCATATAGCTTCAGATTTTCCATATAAAAGAGGTAGAATAGTCTGACAGATGTGTTTGATGTTTGAGAGACATGGCCTGAGTTATTCAGGTTTTTTTATTCAGATACTTCAATATTGTTATTCCAAAAACAGACATGCAACTGAACTGAACTGAAGAAATAGAATTACAAATAATTCAGCAACATTATTGTCCAAAAATACCAGATATTAATTTATGGATATGCTGATCTTAACTAACTAACTTAATTAGTTCTGGTTAATTTAAAGAATGTAATTTTGGAATTCCCTAAGATAACATGTGAAGCTTCAATCCCATATTCTGTGGTTTTTCACTTCTGGAGGACAAGTGGAAAGAACACTTGATACATAAAGAAAATTTTAACATTCATAAAACTGAAGATATAACTAAAGAAGTCAAGCACTAGATATGTATCACACCTGTTTAAAAAAATGCCAAATACCAAATATTCAAAAAATGGGATTCAAAAAAAATTTGTATCCAAAAAAATGAGTCTTTACTACAGTGGGTCTGTGGGTGTGGCTTGGTGAGCATGGTGTGGCTTGGTGGGTGTAGCAGGAGAAGGATACTGTAAAATCCCATACCCTCCCCGCCCCACCAACCTGCTTTCCAGCTCTGTTCTCCTGTGCAGGGCAACAAAAGAAGACCCAGCTGATCAGCTGGGACTTGGGAGGCAGAGAATAGATGAGGGCGGGGCCAGTCAGAGATGGTACTTGCCGGTTCTCTGAACTACTCAAAATTTCCGCTGCTGGTTCTCCAGAACTGGTCAGAACCTGCTGAATACCACCTCTGTATAGAACCTTTCAAGGTAGTATACATTTGTTATCTTCTGCTGTTTTAACTATCAGAAGGCCAAAAAAGGCTATCTTGGGATGAATAGATTACCCTGATCTTATTTATTTTGAATTTGCATTCTGATCACTCATATACCCATCTGAATCTTTATGTAATGAAAGTTCATTCTTGTTGTCCAGCATTTCATCAGACGCATCTTTTTCTGATCTCTGTTCTCCAAGGTCTTATTCAGTGCCTTCACTTTCCAGTGGAACTGAAATCAGGTCAGCTGACAAGAAGCAGTCGGCATTCAACACCTGTTCTGCAGTCATCCGATTATCATAGCAAAGGAGTTGTGAAAGCAGAGATTTAACTTTATTAAGTTATTAATTAATTAGTAAGTTATTCAGTATTTTTGATAGAGGAATCAGTGCAATGACAAACACTAGCGGTGATAACTAATTTCCTTGAAATATTCCTGTCTTGATATTAAGCTCTCCCAGTCTCTAACCACTGACCAACATTGTCTTCCATTATGCCATAGATCTCGGAAGAGTTTCTTTAAAAAGAGCAATGAAACAGTATTATTTTCTGCATTATTGTTTGTTTTATCAGCTTAAGTTAAACAATATAATACCATTTGTGGAAAGCAGAGCTGTTATATAAAGACATTTAGTTTATATTTAAATATTTTCATAAGTATATATTGTAACAATGACTATAACAAATTTTCTGTGTATGTTAGGATCTTTTCTAATAATACATCTATTCTGGGCTAATACTCTAAATTTGCTTAATGGAATGACTGACCACTGAAAATTGGGAAATGCACTGTTACATTTAATAACTCAAATTTCAAAATTGCTGAAATAGCTTTGCTTTCCTCAGTGCAATGGTTGAAAATAGAATACTTAGAAATTCATCAAAAAACCTAATTTAGATTAACTGACTGACCAAAAGATAGACAAATTTATTAAAAGGTGGAGTTTGTTTATATAGTTCAGAATTACAGAAATATTGACCATATTCAGAATTAAACAAAACAAAAACATCAAGATACTTAGTTTTGATCTCTATTCGTGGTTGGGATTCTTTGTTATTTAGATTGTTGAACAAAGTGACCTTGTTGCACTTGACACTTAGATACTGTGAAAGAATAACCATAGTGTTGCAAATTTCATTTTATTTTTACTTCAAATATATGATAACTTGTCTATAGAATAAAAACGTGTGATGTCTTAAAAACTGTATCATTTACCTTTTTTACACAATCAGGTCTTGCAGAGTCTCAAAAGCGTTAAACAAATATTTTAGAACAGTGTTATATGGCTATTAAATTGCTATCATGCTATAACACATTAAGAAAAATGGCATTTTACTAAGACTTCTTTTACCTACTGTATACTCTAACAACTGCTTATTTTGCAATCAAATAATACAAAAGAATTGATTAAGAAATATTTTTGATGTATTCAAAAGACAGCTTGCTACTAAAAGGTTAAAATTTAATGACAGAGGATGAAGAGATGACATTCCCAATTGTGACTTCCCAAAGTGGAGAATCGTCAATTGTAACATGTCTATTTCTCTCCCAGAAAAGGAAGGACAAATCTTACCATCATGGCCAGCCACTTTTCTTCCACGGAAGGGTAGCGATTGGAGATGGAAGCAGAAGTCGTCGATTCCGTGCTCCCAAGCCATTATCAAGTCACTTTTCTTCTCGGTCTCTTGAGACCTCCTGCAAAAAGAAATTGATGAGGTACAATCAAAATTAATTTTTAATGCATTATAAAATCTTTCTCACAGAGGTGGTTCTAATTTCCCACTATCATGTAAGATACCTTCAGTGTTCACGCTACTAATTGCTTTCTGGTATTTTTCATATCTCCTTTTTAGCTCCTTGTACTCCCTTTTATCATCGCTGTCAAAATAAGCAGGCCCTGGCAAAAAAAAATAACAAAAGAACACATTATTTGTGTTCAATTTGTACAACCAAACTTAAGATGAAAGAAATAATGTGTTTGTTTTATCAATTTAAGCTTTAAAAGAATAAACATTACTTTAGCATTCAGAATCACAGATATATTGATCATATTCAGACTGAAGCAAAAACATATCAAAATACTTACCCCGTTTCCACTATGATCAATGGCTGGAGTTGTCATTTTGTTGATTGCAATACAAAGTGACCTTGTTGCATTTGAGACCTAGATGACTGTAAAAGAATAAACATTGTATTGCAAAATTGATTTAATTTTACTACCAAATGTTGCATGGTGACTTTTTGCAGAATCAAAGCATGTAATGTCTGAAAAACCGTATCATTTACTTTTTGTATGCAATCAGGTGTTTCTTTGGACTCTTCTCTGGCAGAGACTTAAAAATGTTAAACAAATATTTTAGAACAAAGCAGAGAATCATCAATTGAATCACGTTTATTTCTCTCCAAGAAACGGAAGGACAAATCTTACCACCTTGGTCTTCCCTGGAAAGGTAGGGATACAAGTTGGGAGCAGACGTCATTAATTTCCTGGTCCCAAGCCCTTACCAGGTCTTTCTTCTTCTCGTTTTCTTTTGAGATCTCCTTAAAAGAAATTGATGAAGTACAATCAAAATTAACTTTTAATGCATTATAAAATCTCACTTAAAGAGGTTGTTCTGATTTCTTACTATCACATATGATACTTAACAGTCTTCACTTTGCTGATGGCTTTCTGGTACTTTTCATATTTGTCTTAGCACCTCATACTCCTTTTCCTCGTCTCTGTCAGCATCTCCTGGCAAAAAATAACAAAAGAACTAGAAATTGTACAGTCAAACTTAAGATGAAATAAATCACTTTTCTTTTTAGAATGAAAACTATTAAAATGTTGTTAAGTTAAAATAATACTCTGGATTGTCTGTCATTTTCTTCTGCAGCTCTTTATTTTCCCTCATAAGCTGAGCCATTTTTTTGTTGTTCTCCTCTTCCAACTAAGATGCAGAACTTACAAGAAGCAAACATCAGTCATATAATATAAATATGTCATACTTACACTCTGCTGATGGCTTCTGGTACTTTTCATATTTGTCTTTTAGCACCTCATACTCCTTTTCCTCGTCTCTGTCAGCATCTCTGGCAAAAAATAACAAAAGAACTAGAAATTGTACAGTCAAATTTAAGATGAAATAAATCACTTTTTAGAATGAAAAGTATTAAAATGTTGTTAAATTAAAATAATACTCTCTGGATTGTCTGTCATTTTCTTCTGCAGCTCCTTATTTTCCTTCATAAGCTGAGCCATTTTGCTGGCTAAAGAGTTGTTCTCCTGTTCCAACTAAGATGCAGAACTTATAAGAAGCAAATATCAGTCATATAATATAAATACGTGATACTTACACTCTGCTGATGGCTTTCTGGTACTTTTCATATTTGTCTTTTAGCACCTCATACTCCTTTTCCTTGTCTCTGTCAGCATCTTCTGGCAAAAAAATAACAAAAGAACTAGAACTAATAAAGTCAAACTTAAGATGAAATAAATGACTTTTCTTTTTAGAATGAAAACAATTAAAATGTTAAGTTAAAATGATACTCACTTTCTGGATTGTTTTTTATTTTCTTCTGCAGCTCCTTATTTTCTTTCATAAGCTGAGCTATTCTGCTGGCTAAAGAGTTGTTCTCCTCTTCCAACTAAGATGCAGAAATTACAAGAAGCAAACATCATAAATAGGTGGACAAAAAGAGGAGCTTAAAAAAGCATAAGGGTAAGGGAAGTGAATGACTTACAGCTCTTATAGTGAGGTCTTTTGCTGCCAGCTCCTTTTCTTGCATGGATCTGATTTCTTCGATCAGCTTCTTTTTTGTATTTTTATGGAAAAACACTTGTGCTATTAAACAATAGTCACAAAAGACATTACATATTAACCCACCAAGAATACTGAAATTTAAGACTGGCCCTTAAATAGTGAGGGCCAGGTGTGATGCAGAGGGAGGTTTGCCTTTGTATCCCCACTCCTGCTACAGGTTCTCACACAAACAAAATAGTTGGTCTCTTTAATGTTGTCGGTATTTCTGCAGACAGACCTTTCTTTTTCAGTACTTCATACTCCCTTTCATCTCTGTCAGCATCTCCTGGCAAAAAAAATAACAGAACAACTAAAACTTGTACAGCCAACCTTAAAATGAAATAAATCACTTTTGTTTTTGGAATGAGAACAATTAAAATATTGTTAAGTTAAAATAATACTTTCTGGATTGGCTTTTGCTTCCTTCTGCAGCTCCTTGTTTTCTTTCATAAAGCATGCCATTTTACTGGCTAAGAAGTCATTTTCCTTTTCCAACTAAGATGCAGAAATTACAGGAAGCTTGCATCAAGCATAGAATATAAATAAGCAGACAAAAAGAGTAGCTTAAAACAGGATAGTAAGGGAAATTAATTACTTACAGCTCTTATGGTGGCCTTTTATTCTGCCAGTTCCTTTTCTTGCTTTGAGGTTATTTCTTCCATCCACTTTTTTCTGTATTTTTATGGAAAAACATTTGTGCTATTAAACAATATTCATAAAAAACATTATACATGAACCCACCAACAACACATAAATTTAAGACTGATGATTACAAATGGCATAGTCCATTTAAATTGCAATGTCAGTGCAGGGAAACATCTTTTTGCATTCTTTCCCCATTAACTTAAATGGAGTTCAGAGCCTCTGCCAAAGACAGTAATTCTGAAGTGGGCTGGCTATTTTCTCATGAAGGTCTTTTTAAAAGTAGGGAGGGTCAATTGCAGTGGAGAAGAAGAATTGTCTTTCTATCCATACTCCTGCAGATTCTCACACAGACAAAAGAGTTGGTTATATATTTTGATCTCTTTGGTGTTGTCTATATTTCTGCAGACACACCTGTCAAAAGAAGACATTTTGAACACTTGAGGACAAAACAACTGGAGGAGGAGAATTTACTAAGTATTATCAATCATAGTGGATACAATCCACACTGGCTAGAGTCATATCCAGTTACAATATCCTTTGGCTGCATTCTAACAAGCTCCCCTATAAACTGCTGCTGTACTCCATTTCACGGCAGCTGCCCCTAAAGGAAAACTGTTTGCTTTTAGGAATAAATATTTCTTCTTTCCTCACAGCTGTCTGGATCTCGTTTTATTTCTTCTTGTGCAACCTCAGCTCGAGTTGAAACCCCAAATTGTATTGTGACAATATGGCAACCACGAAGGGACTTAAGACTAACCTGGCCAGCAGACCTAGTTCGAATAAGTTCGGGTTCTTCAGGTTCTCAATGTCCTTTATTTCTTTCTGTTCTTTGCTTTACCTGCATTTACCAGCCTGTAGGTAAAAGGTAAAAGCTGGAGGCTGAGGGGGGGAAAGGGGGGGAGACTCTTTAATCCCTCTCTACTCTGCAGCCTATTCTGACCTTTTTGCAAATGCTAAACATTTCTTCCCTTTAAATCTCTTTATGAAAACCAATCTATGAGGAATAAACTTTCCACCTTGGCTTGCCTGGCCAGCAAGGCAATGTGGAGAGAAGTCTTCTCCTTTTCTTGTCCCTTCCCCACAAGCAATGGGTCAAGAGTTCTATTTTGAAAATTTTTGTTTTAGTGTGTTGGTCAAATATGATTTCCAGTCTGATTTGTTTGCCAATGCTGCAAGGACAGTCTTACCTTAGCCATGAAAACAGGCTGGGTGACATTGGCAAGTCATTTTCTCTCTGCCCTAGGAAAAAGGCACATTTTTGTTTTCCCGATTGTTATTACCTAATATACTGTATTGTACTATACTTTTGCCTAATCTGTATGTTGCCTCTAAGACCAATTTGTATTTCAGCCTATCTCAATAACTCCATCATTTGCCTTACACAGAAATATTTCAGCACTGTTGATTCCATGTGGACCAGTAAGAAAAAAAATCTAAAGTTGCATGACTTTTTTTGTACCTTTTACCTGTGTTTAGCCTTTTAAAAAATCCTAAATGGGTCACAAGAGCACGTTTACTGGGTTTCAAGTTTAGCGGCTTTCATCTTTGTCCTTAACATAGCATCTGATAAGGTGAAAAGGGAAGAGGGAAAACAATATTTGATTAAGCCTCCATGAAAAGTTATAGATGTCTGAAACATAAAAAAAATGCTTCCAGCTCTTGGCTTTGAAAGCAATACAAGAAACAAATACATCATCATGTAGTCACCCAGCTTTGCAAGATCTTATTCTGGGTAATTATTACGAATTACTATGAAAGTATTAGACACAGTTCAAGTAAAGGACAGTTCAACTCTTGCCTTAGAATATTGGTGATTGAAAACAGTTCTATTCTAGTATGGGTGTCAATGGGGCTAAAGCCCAAGACAGACCTATCAGAGTCTGAGGTTGCAAACGGCCCAAATTAGTTGTAGTACCGATCATTTTTAAAGTATTCTTTTTACAGCTAATCTGTGTCCTGCTGACCATGGGAGTGGAAGCTATTTTGAAATTAAGCCATTTTGAAGCTCAATCAATCACTTGTTGACCCTCATCCAGTCTATGCCTAGCAGGAGAACCTTTCCCCACGAGAGAAGGTTTGCACACACCCGTTGTAGAAAGAAGAACTTGCTTTCCTCCTGGTGGATGTAATTGAAAACTACAGAAATACATCTGAAAAATGCCCAATAACATCACTATGGAACCTGAATGGGCACTCAATAACAAACTTGGCTCTACGGGGTATAGATGTATGGTGGGTGCTAATGGAACCCTGGCTCCCCCACAATAATGCTAACAATTGTCTTTTGATTCAGTAGATTTCAGTAGGAGAAACTGCAGTCACTTTAGGAAGAATTCTCCAAGCTACTGAAAATTAAACAGCATTGAACTTTGTTAGCTTCATCAACCAAACTGCCTGCCTGATGTTCTACTGCATCTCTTCCTGCTGATCACCACAATGCCATGACCATCCTACCAGATGCCCTTACAGAATAACAATGGAATTGATTGGATTTATACTGGGATTCATGGAAGAAGGAGGATAGTGGGAAAAATTGGATATTCATTTGTATGCTTGTAATTTTGGCATGTTCTAATAGATGCGATTATTATTGATGTACCATGGATTCCACAATGCAAAACAAGACCTTAAATGAACCCCCATCCAGTGAAACTCCAGGGAAAACGTGCGGAAGACTGGGCGTGGCAGATTGTGAGGGTTGTCACTTGTTGGGATAACTGGTCTTGTATCAATGCTTTTAAATTATTTTCCTTCCAGAATAATTTCTCAGTGTATAGAACATAGGACTGCATAGCTTAAACATTACATCATTGTATTCCTTCCAACAATGTTAATTAATAAAAAACCGCTTCCTAAAGATGCTTCCCTTATGATGTTACAAATAGACAAAAGGTATGGTTATAAACTACACCCATTAATTGTGTGTGTGTGCGCGTGTACGCGCGCACGCATACACACACACACACACACAAGGAGATGATTGTGAGAAGTTTTATAACAAAATTTATTTGTTATACTGTTTCCATCTTCCCTTAAAAAATTAGCAGAACCTGCAATGGTCAAGAATCAGTGTCTCCATTAGATAATTGATAGTTAAGCCTGAATCTAAATTAAACAAGTAAAAATAGGGTTAGAGTTAGGGTGCACTTCCCCAACCAGGTCATGCATCAGGGGCAACCAATGCTGTTTCTTCACAAGTCAGAATCCTGACTGGTAAGGGTGCAAAAAAAAAAGATCCTTGTGTCTTAAAGTAGTCTTGAGGACCAGCACTCTTTCAACAACTGAGAAAAATGGCCAAAGAACCAGATAGGGAATGGGTCTAGCCTACATGTGGTACTACAAGTATCGTACTGTCATGTACGATACTTACTGTTTTCATTCTATTTATGGCTTTCTGGTACTTCTTGTGTGTCTCCTTTAGCACCTGATATTCTCTTTCCTCGTCTCTGTCTGGATCGCCTGGTAAAAAAATAACAAAAGAACTAGAACTTGTACAGTAAAACTTAAGATGAAATAAATCACTTTTCTTTTTTCCAGTGAAAACAATTAAATGTTGTTAAGTTAAAATGATACTCACTTTCTAGATTTTCTGTCATTTCGTCCTCCATCTCCTTATTCTCCCGTATAAGGCGAACCATTTTGCTGGCTAAATTGTTGTTCTTTTCTTGCAACTAAGATGCAGAAATTACAAGAAGCAAATATCAGTCATATAATATAAAGACAAAAAGAGCTTAAACAGCATGGTAAGGGAAATGAATGTCTTACAGCTCTAATGGCGTCTTTTTGCTGCCAGCTCTTTCTTGCAGCAACTCTTTGGACCTCAGGGACTATCAAACTCATAATTTTAAATCCCGTGGACTACTAATATGAATTTTGACTGATGGTGGCTTGCTGATGCTGTTGAGAAAGTTGGTCCCATATTCCAGAGCTGCAGTAGTCACAGGACTGGCCCTTTGGTCATCCCGGAACAGCTGCTCCTCCACCTGGGTGCACCAACCTGCCATGGACTGGAGGAGCTGCTCTGGGATGACCAAAGGGCCAGTCGTGTAACTACTGCAGCTCTGGAATATAGACCGACTTTCTCACAAATGTCAGCAAGCCACTCTGGGGTGTATTTCCCTCCCCTGCCATTAGTTTTACCTTCCAGTTCCAGCTCATGTGGCTCTATTCAAGGTAAGGTTTGCGCTTGGCTGAAGGGTGGGGGCCAGCGGGTGGGCAGGCCATGTGGGTGGTGCAGCCTTGTGTTCCTGCACAGCCTGGATTAATTGCTTTGGAGGGAGTGCTTGGGGGGGGAGACATTTCTCTGCAGACCACCAAAATTTTCTTGCGGACCACCAGGGGTCCCCAGCCCACCAGTTGGTGACCACTGTGCTAGAATCTCACACGGGTGGGATTCTACTGGTTGTTATGATTCTGCGCAGTTTGGAGAACTGGCAAATCATGCCCCTGCCTGGCCCTGCCTCTCCCTGCCCACCCCTCCCCTCCCTGCCCAGTCAGTCTTTATCATGCATGCACGACATTGCGTGCATGCCCGACATCGCTGACTGCATTCTCCCGCGTCCAATCACTCCTTAAAGTATTTCTTTTATTGTTTTCCCTCCCGACGATCAGCTGTTCCGATGATCAGCTGTGCCAGGATCTTCCTTGCTGTCTTACTGCTTCATCCAGGAGGCTTCCCTGAGGCCCAGAAAGCCCAAAAATGGAGCATGGGGGGTGTCTTGCGCCCCCCGAAGCCTCCATTTTTTGCCTTCCTGGGCCCCAGGGAAGCTTCCTGGGAGCAAAAAAATGGGGGGGGGATGCTGCAAAAAAAGAGAAGAAGCCACACCTACCAAGTCTCATGACCATGCCCAGCTAGCCATGCCCACAGAACCGGTCATTAAAAAATTTGAATCCCACCCCTGTTCTCACACAAACACAATAGTTGGCTACTTACTTTGGTCTCTTTGATGTTTCTGGTATTTCTCCAGACATATCTGCCAAAAGAAGACATTTTGAACAGCTGAGTACAAACCAACTTGAGGGGGTGAATTTACTAAGTATTATAAATCAGTCTGGATACAATCATACTGGCTGGAGACTTATCTAGTTGCAATGCCCTTTGGCTGCCCTCTGGCCATTTTTTTAAAAACACTTTGAAGTAGTTCTGGCAAAATGCATGGACCATAAAGCCACCTTTTGAAAAGCAAGGTAACTACATCAATCTATTATCAATCATCCATTGCAGCATCTTCATGTTTTCAGTGGAATTTATATACGCCTCCTCTAAGAAAAATGTTAATAGTTGTACTTGGGACAAAGTATGGTAGATTTACTTTTTGAGTAGCAATCCTTAAACAGGCTGATTACAGATGAAGCTGCTGAGAATAATTATTTTGCTGACCTTCCCTCTATTTCTAAAAATCTGTAAGGAATCCTCTAGCTCTAAATCAGGGTCCCCAAACTTGGCAACATTAAGACTTGTGGACTTCAACTCCCAGAATTCTCCAGCCAGCTATGCTTGTGTATAATTCTTATAATTCTTCTGTGATACCTCAAAACTGTGGTCTGGAAGGAACTATATTAAAAATGGATTATATATAAATTTATATATATATATATATATATATATATATATATATATATATATATATATATATAAATGTTCTGGATAGATCTGACGAAATGCTTGTGAAATAAATTAGAGTTGGCTGTGGTTACTCAACTCCACAAACCAATCAAGAAGTAACAACACAGCCAACTCTAGAGTTTAAAAGGGAAAAACAGCCACATCACACACTTCTGGAGAACGAAGCTGAAGACACCAGCCTGAAGATGACGGATGAGATTAACGATATTCAATCTTATATATATATATATATATTTATTTATTTATTTATTTATTTATTTATTTATGGAAATGTTGCTGCTTGGAAATAATCACAGCAGAGGTCAACAAAAACTGCTTGAATTAGCGAAAAGGGATCATTTTTACCTGCTCTGCCTCTGCAGCTAGTGGAACATAATAGATTGTTTTCTCTAAAATTAAATCAAGCTGATAAGATAGGAGCTAAAACTGAATTTGCTTGGGATTTTACTTATTTCTTTGTTGATTTATGGGGAGGGGGCATGCCTCTATTGAAGTCAGTGTGAGAGAAAAATAACAGATTTCCATAGGCTACACAATTTGCCAGTTTGAACTTTTTTTAAAAAAGTATATTGTTTCTAATTTTCCACACAATAGATTAAAAAACAGCACTGCAAGAAGTAATCCCTGAATCTGTTTTCGATTTTCAATGCTGCATCAGTGAAAATGGTGGGATTCACATGTTAAGGGATCAATGTCCTGGGATTAGGTTTTCAAAGAAGCTGATCATCTTTGCTGATTCACATGGCAGAGCAGATTGCCGCATCTCAGCTGAGCTAAGAAACAGCTCAACTCACTGAGGGTGATCTTTGAGTCCTGTGTGTATGCGTAAAATGCGTGTCAGGGGCATACATCCTTTATTCCATTGATTTTTAGCTCAGCTGATTCATGCGGATTGCTGCGTCTCAGCTGAGAAAAAAAAATCTCAGGCAATCTTTGAGAGCTGAGCGAGGGTGATGTTTGAGTGCATGTGTAAGCACGCACACACACGCAAACCAATACCATGTAGAACCGGTAGCTTGCAATTTGGAATCCCACCACTGTTTGCAATGCTGCATCAGTGAAAATGCTGGGGTCCATGTTAAGGGATCAATGTCCTGGGATTAGGTTTTCAAAGAAGTTGGTCATCTTTGCTGACTTGCTTTGCCGTCTTTCCAGAAGTCAAAAACAACATGACTCCTCATTTATGTTGAACAACACATATTTCAGATTTGAACATGGCAAGCTATATTCCATCCTTCCAAGATGGGTAAAATGAGGACCCAAATTTGGGGGCAATATGCTGACTCTGTAAACCACGTAGAGAGGGCTGTAAAGCACTATAAAGTGGTATATAAGTCTAAGTGCTGTTGCTATTGCTATATCTGTATAACCAAACAAGAAAATCCAGTGCACATCATGCTTCTGGCTTGTACTTCTGAGGAAAAATGAAATGTGTGCAGGCAGTCCAGTTTTCAATTAACTTCCTTTTTGGGGGTATTGTTTACTTCTTGATTGCTGGTTTGATGTTTGTCTTGTTAATCTAAGCTCATCAATAATATAGATGCAAAAAGGCAACCTCTGTTCTGCCCAATAAGATCGTGCAACATTTCTAGGACAGAAAACCAAGCATTGCCTCATAACCTTTCTTTTTCTTATAAAATCCTGTCTCATAATTAGAACCAAATTTAGCATCACTAGCTCAGTGTTTCTCAACCTTGGCCACTTGAAGAATTGTAGACTTGAACTCCCAGAATTCATGCTAGTGAGAAAATTTTTGGAGTTGAAATCTACACATCTTCAAGAGGTCATGGTTGAGATATAGTGCCCTAGTTCAGGGGGCTCCAACCTTTTGGACCTCAGGGACCACCAAATGCATAATTTTAAATCCTGCGGACCACTAATATGAATCCAGCATGCTGCTAGGTGAAACCTTCAGAGGTTACAAGCACATTTGTAGCTCAAGCTGAACCTCAAAACACTGGCTGTAGAGCAAAAGCATTTCTCAGTTATAAGTGATGCCAATTTCACCTAGCATCTGGGAACCAAAAAATGTGGTAACCTAAGGAACAGAAAAAGCAGGCTCATGGGCTATCATAAATTCAATAAGAAATAATGACACAGAATGAGAGATTAAACCCAATTTTCAGGCTGAGAGGAAAGCTGCAATATTATGATGCCATTTTCTATAAAGTCATAATTTAAGTATCAGTTGTACTGAGGAGACGCTTCAGATATTTTTTTAAATTCTTTTATTCTATTTAGCTCACTTCTTCAGTGACACAATTCCATTTGAGTTGCTATTATTATATTTATATCATATATACCCATATTTATAGCATCCAATACATAATAAAACCTTTGACTTTTGCTAATGCATCATTAAAACCCAGAGACTTATTTTCCAAGATTTAAAATATTTTCCATAACACATTATCCTCCTTAAGGATTAGATATTTAATTAAATCATTAATGAATAATTAATCATTATTCTCACTGACTTTCTGTTCCATTCAAACTTTAAGCTTTTGGTACATTATGTGTGTGATAAGATAGATCTGTCCTTTTTCATTGTTAATTGTGCACGTAGGGTCATTTCCTAAGGAGCTTCAGACTGCACAAGCTTTAAAGGGGAACTTTGCTTTGACTAAACTTTGGGTGGCTTTCTGAAGTCATGTACCCATTTAAACCATAATAAAATTATTGCTGTATTGCTGTAGAGAGCAGAAAACCTTGAAGATCAGAACTGCTATTAAAGCAACGTTCAGATATGAAGGACCTAAATCTCCTGAGAAGACCTGTGTCAAAAAATGGCCTTGCCTTCAAATTGCAGGCTACCTTGTCAAGTGTAGTACCACAAATTCATACAGATCTAGTTATTACAGGAATTAGTAACAAATTTAGTCATGTCATGAATGTGAGATGAGTGGTCTATAAATGTATTAACTAAATAAATACATGAGGTGAACAAGTAAGACGCAAGTACCTTTGGATGCAGTAGTAATTTTAATGCAATATCATTTTAACCTCACTTACCTGGAATAAGTGAACTTTGACCCTTCTTTTATTGTGAAGGAACAGCCATGCCTAGAGTGGGAATCTGCTCTTTCCTTTTGCCAGTTGAAAGATATGACCTACTTGAGTATGGATACATATCACTTTATACAAATAAAAAAAAATTCCAGATGCAACTAATTCTACTGCTATCAAATTATGAAACTGTATAATAATATCCACTTAACTGCCACAGAAAAATTTCTATAATAATAAGGAAGGAAATGTTTTTATTGTGGCCATTCCTTTCATATTTTGACAGATCATCTGGCCAGTTACCAACATGGCACCAGTGATGGCATGTTAATCAACTTCCTACCATCAAATAATGATTAACAAATCATCATGGACAGATATGGCTGGTATATTTTAAGAAAATGAAAATTAATCAAATTCACACTGCACATAATTCTGAGAAAAGCGGTACATTAAAAACATGGAAACACCTGAGTCTTAACATTGTTTTATACTCACAAGATTCACTTCAGTGAGATTTCCAAAATGGTGTTTGGGAAAGGTGAGCAGAAACAAATGAAACCAGGAACTTCTTTACCATAGACCCCTTCAATAACAAACTAGTTTTCCATGTAATTTTTAGTTTTCAGGTGTAAGTACAACCAGTGGTGGGATTAAAATTTTTTACTATTGCTTCTGTGGGTGTGGCTTGGTGGGCGTGGCAGGGAAAGGATACAGTAAAATCTCCATTCCCACCCCACTCCAGGGGAAGATTACTGCAAAATCCCTGTTCCCTCCCCACCCCACTAACCTGCTTTCCAACTCTGTTCTCCTGTGCAGGGCAACAAAAGAAGTCCCAATCAGCTGGGACTCAGGAGACAGAGAATAGATGGGGGTGAGGTCAGTCAGAGGTGGTATTTGCCAGTTCTCCGAACTACTTAAAATTTCCGCTACCGGTTCCAGAACTGGTCAGAACCTACTGAATACCACCTCTGGGTGCAACCAGCTGCTGCAATAAACCATACTAACAGCAAAATAAAGATGTGTGTCTTATCAACACACAAAAGATACAACAACAAATTTTTGTCACAATAACTGGTGCAGGTTTGCAAGTCATGTTATTTGTGTCATGAAGTGATGGCATGCTTGTCTTTCTTGTGGATGACTATGGTTCTCTATATGTAGCTTAGCTTCTGGTAGATTATAATAGGAACATTCCCAAAAGTATTAACCATTTTGAAACATTCCTATCCTATTGGAGAGATTTGGCAACCATTGGGATGCACACTGGATGAAATTAATACTGAAGTGTGTGCTTTATTTCACTATATTGGGAGTTATCTGAAACTTAGATGTAGGTGGTGATATTTGTATATTGTTTTTAAATTCAATATGTTACTGTTCTTAGTTATAGAATGTCACTAATTAGTGATGGAGAGTGATGTTGCTTAAAGCATAAAAAGTTATAAACACAATTAGATGGCTTTACTACTTTAAATAGAGAATCTATCTACCAACGATAGATCAGTTCTATCTAGAATAGCCTTGGTCTCAAGGGATGCTATTTCATTCCTATTCTCCATATGTGTCTGAAAAAAATATTAATGACTCAACTCGTTGAAATAGCTATGCTTTTTTGTTCAGACTTGCATGTATTCCTGAAAATAGACACGTCTACTTTAATGCCTAGCAGGGAACTGCTGATCTCACTTGCACCTGAGGTCCAAAGAATTTCCAGTGCTACCCAATGAAGGGAAGAAATCAAACTCTGCAAGAAGGCCAGCAGGGCACCATAATTAAAACCCTACTTTAATGTCACGCACACCCTAACAAATGGATAGTACTTTGGATTGCAATTCACACCAGCTATCTTGCAGATATACCTCATGACTGCTTCTGAATAATTATTGAAGCATACCCAATCTTACTTATACACTATTCATATAATTCCAGGAAATATAAGATTCTCTTTCAAGCATTTGGTCATATGAATGCTCTGAAGGCCCATTGTGGCGTAGGATCTGGTTGTTTTTCCTGATCTATGTTAGCTGTGCCTATACAGATAGTCCTCAACTTACAACAGTTCATTTCTTGACTGTTCAAAGTTACAACAGACCTGCAGAAAGTGACTTATGATCATTTCACCATTTCAACAACCGTTTCAGCATCTCCGTGGTCACATGATCAAAATCCAGAAGCTTGGCAACTGGTTTGTATTTTAGAGTGTTGCTGTGTCCCAAGGTCACGTGATCCCCTTCTGCGACCTTCTGACAAGCATAGTCAATGGGGAAGCCAGATTCACTTAACAGCCGTGTTACTAACTTGACAGCTGCAGTGATTCACTTAGCAACTGTGGCAGAAAATGTCATAAAATGAGGCAAAGCTCATTTAACAAATGCCTTACTTGACAACATAAATTTTGGGCTCAATTGTGGTCGTAAGTCGAGGACTACCTGTGTCAGATTTGAAAACACCCCATGAGAGAAATTCCGTGGGCTGATATATAGGAATTCAAATGGTTTGCAAATTGTGGGGAGAAAGAATCCGCATGGGCAGGTTTAGATTATTACAATGCAGGAGATGCAGGTTCTCCTTCTTGTTAAATCATCCTATTTATATTTAGTCTGAGGATTATGTGGGAGAAGAGGCCACTTTGTAAATAATCTTTCTTTCTCCCACCCATCCCTCCATTATTCCTTAGCATGATAGCATTTTTATTAATGCAATCCTCCAGCTCTTCGTGAAGGGGCAAAGGACAAATGGGAAGATAATTCAATCTGGTGCCAAATGAAGACACACGCAATTATTTATCTTGCTCTGGTAGATAACTGCCTGCTAAAAGGAATCCATGGCCTATCAGGGTGGAAACAACTGGGCTTAGTTTATGTTTTGTTAGAAGATCAGGATAAGCAAACTGCAAACAAACAGCAGAAGTGAAGGCTTCCTTTTATGAGATGGAGAATTAATCTCAGATGGATTACCTGAGGAACAGGCATAGTAAAAAAAAGTATGTGGGAGGATGTTCTCCCTTCATAGAGTTAAAGTGCACTTTCATATCATTATTTTTATACAGTAGTGTAGAGGAATATGAGCAGACAGGATATCGATCCCTGTAATAAATACTGAAATACCTATTTTAAATAAAATTTCTTTAATTTCAGCTTTTGAGAGAGAAAGAGAAAGGGAGAGGGATGGGAGAATTTCATAGGGTGTGTTCAGTGGAACCTATGAAATTCTATGAAGTGCACTCTCTCTAGTCATTTCTTTGGAACAATTTCTGTACATATACCAATAAAGGAGAATATTTGTAGCTCAGGATTGGAATTTGGAGTTTTGGGTGCTCTCTGACCTTGGCTGTTTTCTTGCAGATGTAACATCAGTGAACTGATGAAATTAGCTAGTTTGGGTAATGAAATGTCTGCAAGAAAACAATCAAGCTCATAAAACACCAAGGGTGGGATTCAAATTTTTTTACTACTAGTTCTGTGGGCCTGGCTTGATGGGCATGTCAGGGGAAGGATACTGTAAAATCTCCAGTCAGAGGTGGGATTTGCCGGTTCTCCGAAGTACTCCGCTACCAGTTCTCCAGAACTGGTCAGAACCTGCTGAATACCACCTCTGGCTTTCTGTACATTTTTCAATTACAGACCCTTGAAAAGGGGCGCTTGGGTTGGTTGGAAATGCATCAGGCCACACAATCAATATTGCAAGGACACTTTAAGGATTTGTCTTTGTTTGTGCTGTCCCCTTGCATTTCATTTCTGTGGTCATCGGTTTTTCACATTCCTTTCATTATATTCAGTGCTAGTATAGTTGGGCTGCAAAAGTTCAGACATCCATGGGGTAATGTAGAAAAAAACTAGTCTTTTCAGCCTTTCAATACATGTCCAGCTTCTGCAGCTCAGGTAAGTTTACCCCTTTATATTTATCTCGAATATTAGAATATCTCTCATGGTGCTAATAAGATTCCAAAAATGGTCCTCAAGAGGAAACACCAATGGTTCCCCTGTAGAGATGCTATTTCAAGTTCCATAGACCTGTCAGCAAAGGTGCTTCATCTTGGGAGGAAAAAGAGCTATCAAGGTTCAAAAACCTATTTTTGTATTGAGGTGGAGGCTGCAATTCTACCACCACTTTTTAATATGAGTCCTTTATTCAACATCATTTATTCCTGAATGGTAATTACTAGGATTTTTGGTAAAAAGTGCATTATACTTTTAAAATGCACATTGGCTTCCAATGTGCATTTCTAGCCTCAATACTTGCTCACCCATAAAAGTCTGATTTGAAGGGAGACAGACTGCTCACATTGTAGATTGTTTTGTGTAGAGCTGCAATTGGAGAGAGACATTTTAAACTAGGAATGCTCTGTTCACGCAAAGCTTCTGTCTTTAATTTTAGGTGAACTCCCTTGCTATTATAGATACAAATCCAACATTCCAACTGTACCTGGAATGGAAGACATACAGTTTATTTTATTTTATTTATTTATTTTGTCAAGCATGCATTTGATAATATATATAAGTATAAACATGATTATTAATACATGAAATAGATACAAATAAAAGGAACATTAAGACAGGGATGGTAGGCACATTGGCTTATCCACGCCCCTTACAGACCTCTTAGGAATGGAGTGAGGTCAACAGTAGACAGTCTGAGGTTAAAGTGTTTGGTGTTAGTGGAAGAAACCACAGAGTCAGATAAATATTCCAGGCATTGACCACTCTGTTGCTGAAGTCGTATTTCCTGCAATCAAGTTTTGTGCGGTTTACCCTGAGTTTGTATCTACATGTCAGGTTTCCAAATGATGAAGTCCATTTAAAAAGAAAAGAGTAGTCCATCTTCCAAAACAACTATTTTATTTAGGAAAGCATCAAATTGGCAAAGTCCATGGTAATTCCGGATCTGACAACCCGGAATTACCCCACATTATCAGACATTAGAAACAACCCCCAAAAGTCACATTCTCCAATAGAAATAATTCAACATTGCTTGATGTCATAAATCTCCACCTAAAGGGGCCTGAACATGGTCAGCTCATTTTCCCACGAGAAGAAGAATCACCAAGCCTAAACAACTCTCCCTATCTCCACTCCTCCCCCCTTAGGAATGTGGCAAGCCCAAAACCCTTCCCCCATGACCGCCAAAGAGAAAATAAGAAAAAGAATATACTTTATACTAAGCCTAACTAAAATGGCTACACATATGTCAATTTCGGGCTTGACAGTATTGTGTGCTCGTATATTGTTGAGGTTGAAGCTGAAGTAGTCATTGACAGGTAGGACATTGTAATGGATAATTTTATGTAGTGCGCTTAGGTCAGACTGAAGGCGGCGTAGTTCTAAGTTATCTAAGCCTAAAATTTCAAGTCTGGAGGCATAGGGTATTCTGTTACAAGTAGAGGAGTGGGGGACTTTGTTGTGAAATACTGTAACTGTATTAATGTCAGATATGCAATGCAGATTCCAGACAGATGGGCTGTATTCAAGAATTGGTCTAGCAAATATTTTGTATGTTCTAGTTAGTAGTACAATATTACCAGAGAAAAAGTTTCTCAGGATTAGGTTAACAACTCTTAATGCCTTTTTGGCAATGTTGTTATAGTGGGCTCTAGCACTTAGATCATCAGAGATGAGAACTCGGATAACATCTGAGATGAGAACATCTCTGATGATGTTATCAGTACCTCTTAGAAGTGAATAGTTCCAAAAATATTAAATTATACAACCCACATACACCCACTCAATTCTAGATATACTCTTAGAAGAAAAGGGATGTAAAATAAGCAGTCTTGGGTACAAAAGCTTGTTCAGGGTACATGACAATATCTAATATTTATTCAAGCCCACATTGCATAGATCAAGGACCAAAATGTCAGGATTGCTGTAGCAAGAAACAGGGCCAAAGGTCTTGTGATGTTCTCCTTGTTGGATTGTATCTAATGGAATAAAGTGAAGTGCCATTTATGAATATGATGTTATCATATCATGATATGATAGGAAGATGTCAATGATCCATCATGCTGGGTCTACTATTGTCTAGAATCTCACAAATTATTATATGGTTAAATGTAATATGTTATTATATGGTTTAAAATAAAGCTGATTTCCTTTCATCTGTTCTGCTGGATGCACACAGCATCCACACAGTTCTTAACCATCTTTTAACTTTGCTGTTGGGATCATAGTTGTAAGATTGCACAAAGGATCATGAATAAGGGCACACCACTTGTGTCCATTGGAACTTGCTCTCTCACTGATATTCTTGCATTCTTTATTTTACTGTCTTGTTGAAGTTATACTAGAGCTGTAGAATTTAACTGATCATCTTATTTATTTATTTATTTATTTTTGAGACTTGTATGCTGCCCCATCTCAAGACTCGCCACTCACAACTAAAAACAGAACAATAAATAATTAAAAAGAAATTAAACAAATTTACAAGCCCAAAAACGAATTTATAAATCTTAAAAATATAAAACCATCCCACCCCAAGGGTCACAGCCCGGTTGGTCAAACAACCAGGTCTTTAGATCATGGCGGAAGGTGCGGAGGTCAGGGGCCAGGCGGAGTCCCAGGGGAAGTTGATTCCAGAGGTCCGGGGCCGTGACAGAATAGGCTCGTCATCGGGGACCGCCAGCCGGCATTGGCCGACCCCAAGGAGTCCCTGCCTATGTGCTCGCACAGGCACTCGATCGCAGTCGCTCCTTAGATATTGAGGACCCATGTCGTGAAGGACTTTGTATGTTAAAACTAAAACCTTGAATCTCACCCGGAGTGCCACCGGTAACCAATGCAGGCAGCGCAGGAAGGGGGTAACATGGGAGAACCGGGAAACTCCCATCACTGCCCGCCGCCGCATTCTGCACCAGCTGCAATCTCCGGATGGTATGCAAGGGCAGTCCTAAATAGAGAGCGTTGCAGTAGTCAAGTCTAGAGGTGACAAGGGCGTGAGTGACTGTGCGCAGGGCATCTTGGTCCAGGAATGGGCGAAGCTGACGAACAAGGCGGAGCTGGGCAAAGGCCCCCTGGCAACGGCCCCCACCTGCTCCTCCAACCAGAGCCGTACATCCAAGAGGACCCCCAGATTCTGTGCCCTATCCATAGGGGGCAACACCTCTCCCCCTATGGCCAAAGATGGATATTCCTGGCTGGGCCGAGATGCCGGTATGCACAGCCACTCAGTCTTGGCCGGGTTGAGTCGAAGCATGTTCCCGCTCATCCAAATCCGTACTGCATCCAAACACCGGGACATCAGGGAGAGGGCATCACTGATCTGGTTTGGGGTGGAGATGTACAGCTGGGTGTCATCTGCGTATTGATGGAAACTCACCCCAAAACCACGGATGATCTCACCCAGCGGCTTCATGTTGATGTTAAATAGAAGAGGGGAGAGGACCGACCCTGAGGGACCCCACAAGAGAGCACCCTCGGGTCAACCTCAACCCCCGCCAACACCGACATACCCCCAAGAGGTAGGAGGTAACCACTGACAAACAGTGCCCCCACTCCCAACCCCCAAGGCCACAAAGGATACCATGGTTGATGGTATCGAAGCCACTGAGAGGTCTAATAGGACCAGGACAGAGGAAAACCCCTGTCCGAGCCCTCCAGAGATCATCCATCAGCGCACCAATGCCGCCTCCATGCTGTAACCAGGTCAGAAGCCCGATTGATACGGATCCAGGTAGTCCGCTTCATCCAGGAAAAGTGGAAACTGCTGAGCCACCACACTCTCAACAACCTTCGCCAAAAGCTAAGTTTGGAGACTGGACGAAAGTTGTCTAACACGGTCGGGTCCAGGGCAGGCTTCTTCAGGAGGGGTCTCACCACCTCCTTCAAGGCGGAGGGAAAACACCTCTCTTAATGAAGTGTTGACAACAGCCCGGAGCCAACTGCAGGTGGCCTCCCTGGCAGCATACGCCAACCAGGAGGGACACGGGTCCAACAAACATGTGGTGGAACTTAGCCGCCGCATAGTCCTGTCCACTTCATCCTTGGAAACAGGATCAACTCATCCCAGATCACACTGGCCAGACTGCTTGCACCCGATCCTCAGACCACTGCAAATCAGGGACAACCCGCCCAATCCGAAGCTCTTATCCGACAGATATTGACCAAACTCCTCAGCCCCTCACATGGGTCCCCTCCCTCTCAGACGGAGGAGAGAGCGGTAACCCAAACAGGGCGGCTGGGCGGTTATCTGCGGACGCTATGAGGGCGGAGAGATAAGACCTTCGCCACTCATAGCTACCAGGTAAGTTCTAATATGGGCTCTTAGCTGGGTCGATCGGATTGGGAGCGGTGGACCTCCACCTGCTCTCTAAACCCCTCCGACGACGCTTCATCTCCGGGCTCCTCGGTATACCAAGGAGCCATCCGGATCCACGGCTGTGAGGGGACGATGGGGACAACCCTGTCGAGGGCATCTGACGCAGCCTGTTGCCAAGCTGCCGCCAGATCCTCGGCAGAGCTGTGGGCAAGGGAAGAGGGAAAAACCCAGTTCCGCCTGGAACCTCTCAGGGTCCATCAGGCGCCTGGGGCGGAACCATCTAAGTGGCTCCTCATCCCAGCAGTGGGGGGCGCCTGTTGGAAGACCAGCCATAGGAGATAGTGATCAGACCATGGAACGGGCAACGCCGAAAGGTGGCTTGCCCTCTGTCACTACACCACTGTTCAGAGACAAAAACTAGGTCAAGAGTGTTTCTCCCTCGTGAGTCGGGCCTTGAATCAATTGTCAGGCCCATGGCTTCCATAGAAGCCATGAATTCCTGGCCAACCCGACGCCCCAGGGAAGGCAGATTGAAGTCCCCAGGACTATAAGGCCCGGGAACTCCACCGCCACCCCTGAGAGGAGATCGAGAAGCCCAGGCAGGGCCGCTGCCACACAGCTGGGGAAAGGTATGCAGCAGCAAGCCCACCCAACCGTTAGGCCCCACCTCAAGAGGAGGGTCTCACTCCCTATCTCTGGAACCATGACCTCCCTTGGAAACAAGGTCTCCCGAATAACCACGGCCACCCCACCACCCCTTCCCTGGGCCCGTGGCCGGTCCAAAACCCGAAAACCTGGAGGGCACAGATCAACCAGAGGGACACCTCCCTCCGGGCCCAACCAGGTTTCGGTGATACAAGCCAGGTCCGCAGCCTCCTCCTCAATGATCTCACAGAGGAGGGAAGACTTATTAGTCACGGACCTGGCATTAAAATACACCAACCTAAGCCCAGGGGTCCCGGTTCCCATGCCCCCTAGGGAGGAGACCACAGGGTTGGAGCGTGTCACCGCACAAAGATGGCGGGTATGCGCTCCCAGAACATGATATGGCCCTGTGCCTCGACGTCTCCTGCCAATCCCAACCACCCTGGGAATCGCGGTCTCCACCTCACACTCCGGGGCCCCACTGGCCCCAACCCCACTCCCCACACACACCAGGCTGAAAGAAGACCCATCCACCCCCCTCCCTAACCCCTTAAGCCCCTTCCTTATCCCATTAAAAAATCAAATTAAGAAATTTAAAAGGCATCCCTTAAAACCAGATTTAAAATTTAACCCTTTGGTCGCGCCATGCCACCTCTCGGGATCCCAGGATCCGTCCCAAGGTAGGCTTTTGGTAACCCCTTGGGCCATCCCAAAGACAAGGGAACAGTCTGGAGGGCCCGTAGTTCCAGCAGCGAGTAAGTGAGCATGTTACAAAGGTGGAAATCGATGGAGAAAAGGAGGAACATTCGGTGAAAGATGGTAAAATAGATGTAAAGTGCATAGATGTAAAGTGCATAAAGGGAGAGGTCCAGGCAAATATGTCCACAAATGTCCACAAAAATCCCACACACCCCAGCTCTCTCACAGCTGTTGGGGAACCAGAACCGAATTGGCCAGCCCACTGCACTCCCACTGCAGTGGGTCAGGTCTTAACACTGAACAGATAGTCAACCCCACTGCCCTCTTACAGAAGTGGAGTCGAGTCCGTTGACATCATGACAATGGGGCCGGAGGCCAGACTCTGATGGGGGAAAAAGTCCTGAACAATTCCAGGACCGCCGTTACGTATCCAGGACTCGATGAAATAGTCCGGGCAAATGGAGCAAGTCACAGACATAATAAGGGGTAGGGCAGAAGAGAGTCAAGAATAACAAAAATCTGGAGATGACATAGGGACAGTGATGACAGCATAAGGACAAACAAGAGCCCAAAAGAAGGATCCAAATATGGCATGATTGAGAATGCCCGGACCCCGTGACAAAAGTCCAGAGTCCAGAATCCAAAAAAAAGTCACAAAGACACAAAAAGCACCAACTTTCCATGGGGGGGAGGGGGCAGTCACTCCCCCGATGACACAGCAAAATCCAACATCCCCCCCCACTAGGCCGGCGCCGGCTTGTTCGTTCCAAATAATGGCCAACATAGCAGCTATCTCATGAGCTATATCCATGGAGCTCTTCTTCCCCAGAGCTCTCACCTCCGAAGCTCTCATCTCCGAAGCTCTCACCTTCAGGAGAGGGGGGGGCAGTGACTTCAAAGATAATCCTGGGGGGGGAGATACCCCAACGATGCCGCAGGCCCCACTGATGTAATCCGGGCTCCCGCCGAAGCTGCTGAGGCCGCTGGGGCCGCCGAGGCCTTCAAGACCCGCCCCCAGGCCGGGCCGCCAGAAAAAACTGCCGCCACGACCATCCGGGCAGTCGATCAGCCATTCGGAGATCTCCAGGCAAGCCCCCATGGCTCCCACGGATTGTTGGCACTGCAGCCGCCCTTCCCGAGGCCGGCCGCCACCACAACCGGCCTCGACATCGTCTGCGCTGCAACCGACGCCACCACCATCTCTCTGCCGCCCGCAGTTGCCTCCAAGCTGCCGGGGAAGAAAACCTCTCCGGCAGCATCACGCCGCCGGCCAAATTGAACCGAACGGCTCAACGCTACGCTTCCGACCCTCCGGAAAAGAACCCGGGGGGTCTAGCAGTGAGGTGGGGGGATTCCCCGCCGTAGCCACCGAATGTTCTCCAACCACCCGAAGAGCCTACTCTGCGCAGACCGCCATCTTGGGCATGCGCAGACCAAAATCTTGTCCATAGCTTCATCATAACAACACTGGAGTGAAACCTTGTGTGATGTTGTTGTTTTGCCCTTTCCCAAATGCTTTTATACTGTTGAGAGACATCTCAATGCTAGTCTACAATTTATACATTTATTTTATTTTATTTTAATTACATTTATATGCCGCCCTTCTCCAGAGACTCAGGGCGGCTTACAATTTTTGGGATACAACCCAGTGTGCTCAGCAATAGCCTTCATTCCATTGTATATGCCTGCTTATTACTAAGCGGCATTTTTACAAAGTCAGCTTATTGCCCCCAACAATCTTGGGTCCTCAATTTACCTACCCTGAGAGGATGGAAGGCTGAGTCAATCTTGAGCCTGGTGGGATTCGAGCCTACAGCAGTTGTAGGCAGCTGGAACTTAAGTGCAGGCAATTAACAGCCTGAGCCACCAAGGCCCTTATGTTGCTTTGCTTCTCTAATGAAGTTCCACAGCTACAATTCTCTCAAATGACACCTCAGTACAAATCCCAGATGGATCCAATCTGTTCTGCTTCCTCATCCAAGGACAGATATAATTGGCTCAAATTCCTGCTCAGATGAGATTATTAAACATCAGACTAGCATGACCAACTGGGATTTCACAGTTCTTTGGTTAGGGCAGCTACTGCATCTCCATCTAAAATGCAAATATGGGTAAATGTGTATTGTATTGAGTTCAAATAAATGTTTATTTGGTACTATGAAAATTCTTGTCAGAAACAAATTACTAAGTTATGTCCTCCAGTCTAAACTTAAATATAAGTAGTCCTTGGCTTATGACTACAGTTGAGCCCCAAAATTTCCTTTGCTAAGCAAGACAGTGAGTTTTGCCCCAATTTATGACCTTTCTTCCCACAGTTGTTAAGTGAATCACTGTAGTGGTTGAGTTAATAACACGATTGTTAAGTGAATCTGGCTTCCACATTGATGTGGCTTGTCCAAAGGTTGCAAAAAGAGATCACATGACCCCAGGACACTGCAACTGTCATAAAAACATGCCAGTTGCCAAGCAGCCAAATTTTGATCATGTGATCTCTGCAACAGCCGTGAAAAACAGTCATAAGTCATTTTTTGTAGTGCGGCTGTAACTTTGAACAATCACTAAATGAATGATTGTAAATTGACGTAACTACATGTAGAAGGAAAAACATTAGAAGCGACATGTGGGAGCAATAAAAGCAACCATGCTTCAGGATGAGATAAAAGGGAGAAAATGCTAACAAAGATATTACGGATAAAGGACTGAAGCTTAAAATATCTTTATGAAAAATGATGTCAGGCCACAATTTGATTCTTTGTTGTTTTTTTAAGTTTTCAGATTTAAGTTAAAGGAAAATAAATTATTTTCATATATCTTGTTGGAAGAAATATCCTTCTGGGTTCAGTTGCAAGTGGGGAAAAAGACACTGGAAACATGGAGGCTGTTTGGGAGGTTTAATGGTGGACAGGACTACATGGCCTGGAGCTCCAGAGTGAAAAGGAAGGATGATCACATGCTTCAAGGTGAAGGAGGAGATCAAGAAGGGCTGAGATGCTGAGAGTGCCTTGGTCCCATAACCTCCTTTGGGGATTTGAATTGAAGCTTGTTTCTAATTGGTTGTCAGATTCCCATGAAGGGCAACTCTGTAGGCTGTCCCGAGCCCCAGGCCTGGCTGAGCGCCTCCAGATGACGATGCACTGAAAAGGGCTTCTGGCAATTGCCATAGCTCTACCTGGAGCTCCTTGCTATGTAAAGTATTCTGGCCCAGGCCTTAATGGCCCACCCATTAACAAAGGTGGGGGTGAGTTTCTACTTCTGAGCTGAGTTTCTGTTTCTGAGCCTCCACTCCCCTTAGAGGAAATATTCTGCCTTTTCAGTAATTCCCAGGAGAGGGGTGGGTGCTAACTTCCTACTCTCCTAGAAAGTTGAAATATCCTGGGAAAGCCCTTTTCATTTGATGCTCTACTCAAGATAAGTTCACCTATTGCTCCTTTCCAAAATTTTGGGCTTATGAGCTTAAGGGATTTATATAATGCCCCTGCAAGACTATACAAATGTAATTATCAGTGAAAAGTCAGAGATCATTGTATTTCTTAACTTGAGGGTTTTGATTCTTTTTTCTTTCTTTTCCTTTGATTTGACTTTGACTCTTTAAATTTTTAGAAATAAATATAAACAAAACAAAACAAAAACCTCTGGTTAAAGTCGTTCCATTTCCCCAACTTCTTAATAAACCCTTTGACTGATTTTAGTCTCGCATAAGATTTAAATGCAGAATATCAGTAATATAAATAATTAAAGAAACAAGATCATTAGATTAAAAAGAATGAAACACCATAAATAGAGATTGCCACCCCCAACATATTTATCAGGCAGAAAGTTTTAGTAAACTGAATGAGGTTGACTTCAGAATGGAAGCTGTGTAGAAACGTATTTGTAAATATGTGATATGAGGATCCACAGGGTATCAAAAACAAATGAGTAATATTAACACTTTGCTAGAGAGAAGTTCCCTGAAGATGGGCTCAAACATGAGTCCAAAAGCTCAGAAGACTAAACCTCTGAGCAACCAAGATTGGATCCTGCAGCATTATCCTGGGACACATATATTCGCCTTCATTCCTAACATTTGTATTAAATGAGATATTATGTAAACTGTGGACTTCATCTATAAACCCAGGGCCTCATGGGGTCCTTGTCTTCATTTCATGAAGATATCAGGGTTTTTTGCACACTCCTTCTCCAGTCAAGTGTTTCAAGCAAGAGAAGATATTACAGAGAACGAATATACCAGAGTGGAAAAGAAGAGTGCTGTAAGGAGAGGATGGGAGGTTACCTCAGCTACTTTGAACCTTGTCCCAACTCATGGTTTCTGCAGCTTTAGCCACAAATTGTCCTCTTGGGAATGTAGCCCTCATTGAATGGTCTGTTTCTGCCTGGAACAGTTTCATGAATCAGATGGCTCCATCTTAGTATATTCATACTAGAATTGCTATGAATTTGAGACTGAATGAGTGAATATCCAATAATATCCAATACTAGTCACCTAGAATTTGGAACTAAGCCTGCTGGTAAAGAGATAAATATCAAGACTTACTTCAAAAGGTTGATCAATATGTGTGTTCTTAATAAATGTAGAGCTGTATTAGCACATTACGGCATTATGCTGAATCATATTTAGTTGATAATATAGTGACAATTTTTAGAATATATATTAGTGTGGATTTTATGGATGGTTGGAAGCACATTGCAAACTCTTTGAACTTCACATGCAATGTTGTGGTTGCTCCAGCTGTAACTTTGCTGGTGTCACTCGGTAATGACCTCAGCTGCAGTGTGCTTAACAATGTATCTTTTCACAAAAAAAAAGAATGAGTGGCAAGTATCTCTAGCCTGACACTTCTTGATAATGAATTAGGCAGCCCTTTCTTCTACTGATAAGCAGTTAATTAGGACTTGAATCTGAAGTCCAAAGGGATTTTCATTCATTTACATTGACTTTTAAAGCATTATCTGAATGCACAGCTAGCAATAGATGTCTTTATAATTGTTTGCCACCCAGAGTCACTGGTTTGAGATAAGTGGCTATACACGTTTTTAAATAAATAAAAATAAAACTAATAAAACTGACCTATTTAGAACTAAACCAACAGAATATATATTTCTAACTAGCTACATTAAAATATTAGCATCAGCCTGATAATATTTTCTAAATAAATCGTAAGTCCTGCCCCCCCCAATTGAGTTTCTGTATTGTCAATTAAGGGGTAGAGGAATGTATTCTGTAATTAAACTAAAGACCTTCTTTTACTCTTACTGTATACAAGATGGGTTACTCTGCATTCTTAAACAAGTTTTCTTTATGTTTATCCTTGACCTCTGATTTTAAAAAATGGAAGCTATATCCTGAGCAGAATTGCACTAATAGTATGACAAAAGGTATTATATTATGCATTGTTATCTGCTTTGTTAATTGTGAACAGACTTGAGCTTTAAAAATTCTCATAATAATCACAAAACGTGTAATGCACACACTTTTTGTGACACTATAGTGTTTGGTGGAAGGATTATGTATATGGTTTAGGAAGGGGAACATTAACATTAGTTGGAATACCTAGGAGGTTGAGATCTCTCTCTCTCTCACACACACACACACACACATATCTGCCTTACATTCAAGTTATCAGATTATCAGATATATTAGTTGTCCTTTACATTTACCAGTTGGCCTTCTAAAGAATGGGCATTTATTCAGTGTAACAGTAAATGTGCAACCTCTAAACTTTCTCAGTGCCTCAAAAGATTGTAGACAATGGTGGAGACCTTAATGCTAGCTGTATTTAAATTGCCTACTAATACCCCAAAAGAAAAAAACATAAAAATATTTAGATACTTCAGAAAATGAGCTATATACTAAGATAGGTCATTAGCTGGCCCTTTGATTTTCACACATTAAGTGTGAAAATAAAAACTAATACTTTAGAATTAGATGCTGTAGAACTACTGTCTTTGGGCTTGTCAGTTATGTTGATGATGCTAATATACTATACATCATGTTCCACTGTAGATAGTCTTTACATATCAAAGGCGTACAACTTGATTTGCAACTGGGCAGCATTTGAAAACCTCTGGTTAAATTTATTCTGGAATTCAGTGTATCCCTTCCCTCCTCCCCAAAATAAGACAGAGTTTCCTCTTGATCTGACAACACATTGACAAATATATTCTGAAATGTGGCAGTGTAAGAACTACGGTAGCATCTTGACTGGGAAAATTGTCCTCTAACAAGGCACAGAATTTATCAACTTTAAATTCAAAAACAGCAAATGAAGCAATGAACCTAGTAATAATATCCTTTTGTGTTACTTTGTTGGTCAAAGATCAGAACAAACATAATCATACATATTATTTGCTCTCTTCTCTTAGTTCTAGTGAATCAGGTCTTGCTTGAGTAAAAAGTAAGAAAAAAATCATGGTAAAGGGAATGATTACAGGCAGTCCTTGATTTACAGCAGTTCATTCAGTAACTGTTCAAAGTTACAATAGTGCTGGAAAAAGGTGACTTCTGGCCCTTTTTCACACTTACAACCATTGCAGCCTCTCCATGGTCATGGGGTCAAAATTCAGATGCTTGGCAACTTGACTCACATTTATGAAGGCTGCAGTGTCCCAAGGTGATGTAATCACCTTTTACCACCTTCTGATCAACAAAGTCAATGGGAAAACCAAATTCACTTAACAAACAGGTGACTAACTTAATAACTGCTGTGATTCACTTAACAGCTATGCCAAGAAAGGTTGTAAAACAGGCAAATTCACTTAACAAATATCTTGTTTAACAACAGAAATGTGGGGCTCAATTGAGGGTCATAAGTTGAGTGCTATCTGTATTAAGCATTGTAATGCTGCAGTCTGCTGCCAGATCTTCCCTTGGGGGTGACTTTTTCTACTCAAATGCTATTTCATGGTCTGCTGGCATTCAGTAGAAGAAACTTACTGTAATAAGCAATTCCATTTGCCATCCTTTGACATGAATTGGCCTCCCTCTATCAGCCTTCCATTGTTCTGCCAGCTGGGTATCTTCTCTCATGCTCCAGCAGAAGGAAAATATAGTTTGGTTTTAGGAACATTACCGATAATGACCAGTCCTTTTATGAAAGAATATTTCAAAAGCTTTCTTAACTAGAAGAAATGTGTTTATTTATCCTGGCCTCCTTTAGAAGTGTAGCACATTTTGTACAGATTTTATTTCCTCTTTTCTTTCACTGGAGTGCTCATTCTTTGACTTCACAAAATTTGAATCCAACCCACAGGGACATAGATAAAAGGTAACAGGCCAATTTTCAAACTCTCACTCCCATACTGTAAAGCACTGAGCTTCCTTTGTTCATATTCATCAGGCTAAAGATGTTGTGACTCCTGGCAATACATTCTCTCTCCGAGTTTTATCAGGGCAACAAATTAAAACTGCAGGAAAAGGAGTGAAAAAAGGGACAATCTGCTCTTGTTAAGCTGCATAAATTTTTGATACACAATGCTCAGTTCTCTTTTTGAAAAGTGTCTGGTACCTTATGACGGTACTTTATCAGGTGCAATATTATAATTTAAAAAGAAAAGAAAAATGTAATTGTTTAAAAAAAGCATCTGCTGGGTTTCAAGCCAAGAACCTTCTTCATGATACGTAAAGGTTTCAACCAGTATGCTATTTTAGCAATACTATTAAAGTGAGGTGTAGAACCTATTTGGATTTATAAGCAGCATTGGCTTAAATGAAAGGGTGGCTCTTCTTCTTTGGTCAATGAACTGCTGACACTATCTAGAAACAAACTGAAGTAAGGTAAAGGTAAACTTCCCCTTGCACATACTTGCTAGTCGTTTCTGGCTCTAAGGGGCGGTGTTCATCTCCATTACAAAGCCGAAGAGCCAGCGCTGTCTGAAGACATCTCCATGATCATGTGGCTGGCATGACTAAATGCCAAAGGTGCACAGAAAGCTGTTACCTTCCCACCAGGGGTGAAATTCAACCACCTCGCACCACCTAGGGAGATGTGGTAGGGATGATTTGAATCAGTTGGCCCCGCCCTTGCCCGCCCACCTTCTTCCTTTTAGAGGCTGAGTCCCACCAAGCCATGCCCACAAAGCCAGTAGGGAAAAATTTTGAATTTCACCCCTGCTTCCCACCAAAGTGGTCCCTATTTTTCTACTTGCATTTTTACATGCTTTCGAATTGCTAGGTTGGCAGAAGCTGGGACAAGTAACGGGAGCTCATTCCATTATGTGGTGCTAGGGATTCGAACCACCAAACTGCTGACCTTTCTAATCAACAAGCTCAGCATCTTAGCCACTGAGCCACCATGTTCCCTTGGACAGCCCAAATGGACAGGATCCCTCAAGGGAAAAATGCCTTACTTTAAAAGTAAAACAGAAAAACATGTCCTGAGGTATCTTTATAAGAAAGAGGGGGAGGTGTTAGCAGAGTTGTCTCTATCCTGAAATTGTTGCTTACCCACTCTAGTGATAGGGCCAATGAGCAGTGTGAATAAAACCTTGGAGCTAATTGTATCTTTGATAATTCCATTATTTATGAGCCCTACCACATAATGCAATTCCATGTTCATGCTTACATTTATTACAAATAGACATTAAATAAAAAGAGATGAATCCAATTGCTGGAATGCAAATAGCATTTTAGTAATTTGCAAGATTTGGGACTGTAGCTTGTACTAAATAGCATGAGGATGGCTTGACATAAAACTGGACTTTGCTTGTGCTTTTGATATACTGGCCAAAATATGTGCATAATCAAGTAAAAGGATTTGAATTATGGAGTTTTGAGATATGGGGTTAAAAGTTGATTGTTGAATATGACAATTCATAAATATGAGAGAACATGAGAGAATTATCCTGGGACACGTATATTCACCTTCATTCGTGAGAGAATTATATTTTGAAAGTAAAAACATTGAATGCTCAGCTTTTTATTTATTTAGGGATTGGTGTATAAGAAATGTTTATACTAACGTGATGTATCTTGGATGAAGCCATGAATATGTATAAGCTTTGTATGCAGGCAAAATTACATTGCTGGGCTGAGAACCACTGCAAATTTTGCTGCAAATTTTAAAGATGCACCAAAAAGTATATATCTAAAGCATAATGTATCAGAATAGTATCTTAATGGTCAGAGTAGCTGTGTTTTAAAGACAAAAATAGAGTGCCCAATTGCAAGCTATACATAAATGACAAAAAAACCACCTCAGTGCTAGTAAATGAAAGACAGTGCATAAAGAAATCTTAAGATGTACAAATGCTGGTAGAAAGTTAGTATCAAAATAAGTAAAAACAATTGTATATAAGAGCATGGATTCTGTCCACTGTATTATATGAAAGTGAAAGGAGAAACATAAAAGCAATTGAATTCAATGGAATGGGTTATAGAAGAATTGATGTGCTAAAACATACAGTAAAAATGAACAGGTGATACCCTAACCCTAACCCTAACCATTATGGAAGCAATATCTACAACTGGCTTAATCAAAGGCAGTGAATGAATTAGAATCAGTTTGCTAACAAACAAGTTATTACTATTATTAATTAGATTGATATTCTCCCTTTGTTTTGTACAATCCAAAGTGGAGTATAAAGCATATGAAAGAATGGTGAATGAGTTGAAGGAAAAAGGAAATAAAGATTTGGTTGGATGGAGTTGATGAGATCTCTGAAATGAGAGAGAACACCCAAAGGCAGCGTGTGATTTGGTGGAAGCAAAGATCTTTGCAACAATAGAAAAGTAAAGAGGGATATTATGAATGTTGCAGGTATAAAGTAGCTTTAGTTACTGTGATGATCTGGGGCATGGCATGATGAAGGCAGCACAGCCAGAGAACAGATATGAGTCCCTTTATTTGCTCCAACTTGCCCCCAGAGAAAAGCTCTCCCACGAACATGCAGCAGCCTCTGGCTGCAGATACTGCAGTTCAAAAGCTGTAAGCAGACTGACTGCAATCAATCACTCCAACAGGGCAAGATAATGAGTCCAAGAAGAATCACAGCAATAATTCCAGCAAGGCAAGATAAGCACACAGAAACACAGTAATAATTCAAACAGTCAAAAAGAAGCCAGGATTGCAGGCCACAGCTCTCAACACTAGATGAATTCAGCATTTGTTCCCAGCAAATGCCCCTCCCAACTGCCTCTCCTTTAAACTCCATCCCCAGGTGTGCCTTATGAAGGGAATCGGGGCCCTTTTCTTCCTCATAAGCCACACCATCCACATTGCTCTCTTCTGTGTTCTTCCTGTGTGCCCAGGATGAACCCCCTCTCCCCTGTTCTACCTCTTCCATGCTCTGCCCAGCCTGACTTTGCCCTTCACCAGTTTCCTCCACACCCAATGGAGCCACTCACTGTTAGCTGTTCATCTTCCCCCTCAGATTCAGAGTCCAACAGGGGCATGACAGTTACATTTCCTTTTTCCCATGTTTTGCATAATATTTCTTATGTTAAAGGAAGCAGCATAAGTATAAGTTATGTTCCAATAATTACAAGTAATCCTTGACTTACAACATTTAGTGACCATTCAAAGCAGTGGTGGTATTCAGCTGGTTCGCACCGGATCGAGTGAACTAGTAGTAAGAATTTGGCATGGGTCGCCGAACTGGTAGTAAGTTTTGGCTGGCCCCACCCCCAACCCGGTCACCCCCCTGCCCAATGCTCACTCACCCCGCCCACCTGATGTTTGCCTAAGATATTTCTTTCTTTTTTTTCCCCTCCCGACAATCAGCTGTACATAGATCAGCTGTGCCAGGATTCCCCTTGCTGAGGCCCAGGAAGGCAAAAAATGGCTCAGCCCCCCCCCTCTATTTTTTGCCTTCCTGAGCTTCAGAGGAGCCTTAGGGGAGCAAAAACACCCTGCCCAAAGGCTCTTCTGAGGCCAGAAGCTCCCAAATGGAGCGTGCTCCATGGTCTGTTTTTTTTTCTTCCTGAGCCTCAGAGGCACCTTAGGGTAGCAAAAACACCCCCCAGAGGCTCCTCTGAGGCCCAGAAGGCCCCAAAAATGGGGAGGGCTACAAAAAAGCAAAAAAGCCACACCCACCCAGTCACATGGCCACGCCCACCAAGCCACGCCCAGAGAACTGATAGTAAAATATTTTGAATCCCACCACTGATTCAAAGTTACAACGGTACTGAAAAAAGGAACATGACCTTTTTCATACTTGCAACCATTGTAGCATCCCCATGGTCAGGTGATCAAAATTTGGATACTTGGCAATTGTTTAATATTCATGATGGTTGTAGTGTCCTGGAGCGACCTTCTGACAAGCAAAGTCAATGGGGAAGCCCGATTCACTTAACAACCATGTCAGTAACTTAACAACTGCAGTAATTCACTTAACAACTCTGGCAGGGAAGGTCATAAAATAGGGCAAAAATCACTTAACAACTGTCTCGTTTAGCAACAAAAATTCTGGGCTCAATTAAGGTTGTAATTACCTATATAAGTATCAATATATTTGAATCACCATACCGATACAAAACAAGCAGGCACTTTTGTCAAAGTGCCTGGACAAAAATTGTTCATAAGCAGTGAACAAATATTACTTATACACATATCCCCTAGTATCTATAAAATGCAATTTTTAGTACACATATTTCCCTTATGTGTACATTTATACACACCTTTTCCAAAAAAACCACCCCACAAAACCTATAAGAAGGTAAAAAGGATATGTTCACAGTTTAATAAATCTAGAAATGAGAATTAACATAGATATCAACCAACCCAATTGTGGTCCTTTGTTTTGAATGTATATTTCAGTTTACAGATGTTAGCATTAACTTGGAGTTATTCTGTCCAACATATTTTATGAGTTTGCACTTGACAAGGAAGAAAAGAGAATCATTTTAATTTCTTGGCTTGGGAATAGATAAAAATGAGCAGTGTGCTAGCAAAGCAAAGATGAGATTAATCCAAAGAAGGAGCAACGATACACCAATAAGAAATAAACCTTATTCCTTAGACAACAAAGATCAGAACTGTTAAAGCAAATGGCTCTATACGACACGGAATGTTGGATGCTGGGGGAAAAATGATAAACAGCTTAGCATTCTGGAGATACTTGCTAAGAGAGTAGTGGTGGGATTCAAAAGTTCCCACCACCGGTTCTGTGGGTGTGGCTTGGTGGGTGTGGCTGCAGGGGTGGGACCACACACCTCACGCACCTTGCGCTATTGCATGCTTTGCGCACACATTAAAACAGTAAAAACTAAGCCACTGCGCCTCTCAGCTGTTTAGCACAGCAATCTGCACTGCTGCGCCAAAGAGCTGAGAGGTTAAAAAGCAGCAGGCATGGGCAGGTGGGCAGAGGCTCGGAGAGAACCGGTTCTCTGCCAGCTGATCTTCGGCACTACCAGTACACCAGAACTAGGCTGAATCAGTAGAATACCGCCACTGTAAGAGTGCCATGCAAGGAGAAACAGCTAGTCAGTCCTGGACACAATAAAGGATGATCTCACCCTTTCGGTAGGAAGCAGACCTCTTGTTCACATGCTTTGAGCATATGAGGACTAGAAACAATAAGTATGCTTGGCAAGGTTAAGGGAAGTAGAAGTAGCAGAAGGCAGGTCGATCAATGGCTGGTTCAAGGTGACAGGCACCAGATTTACATAAAGTCTTCTGGGGTTAGTCTCCACTGAATGGTACCTATTTCACCTTTTGAGAGCTAGGTGGATACAATAATCTCCACCAATCACACCCTCTTTGAAAGGCATCTGAATAAATATGATTTATTGATTCGCTCAACAACCATGTCACTAACTTAACACATGAATGATTCACTTAACGACAGTGGCAAGGAAAGTCATAAAATGGGACAAACTTAACAAGTGTTTCACTTAGCAACATAATTCTTGGGCTCCATTGTGGTCATAATTCGAGAACTACCTGTACAGTGTTAAAAGGTATAGCCACATTAAAGAAAATAAGAATGTATCTTCTGGGCTGGTTTTTTTTTAAATCAACAAGGATATTTAGGTGGGAGTAATTACTGAATATGTTAGGCCTTCCTCAGCAGCTGTCATTTTAGCATGATCAAAGAATGCAGATGTCATATGAAATATAAATGTGCCTCTTTTTATAAAAAAAAAACTCCCATTAGAGGAGAAAATGAAATATGCTTATAATTTGGCAGAGAGGCAGAGTTGATACATGAGATGTCTGTTATCTTCCATTTGTCCTTGTTTTAATGAATTGCAACATCCATGGCTAGCATACGGATGTATTAATTGGTGTTTGACATGGTGCGGGGGGAGGAGTGATGGCTCTCATTTTTAGCGAGACAGAAAGATGTTCTATGCAGCCTAGAAGCTCTGATTTGATAATGATACAGAAGGTGACAATTTCATTGTAGTGCAGATGGCTGTGTCCTTTGCTTGTTGAGAGGAACTGAATGCATATAATGTTTATTTGGTGGTTTTAAAAAAATGCCCATCCTGTTATTTGCTGCAGCTTCTGAGCTACAAACTAAATATCTGCAATCAAAGCAAGGACAGTTCTATAATGCTTTGGATGAAATTGAAAGACAGGAGGAACGGAGGGAAAGAGAAGGTGGAGGAGAGAGAAAAGATATGAAAGGGTTTCTTCTTCTACTTCCTCTTCCTCCTCCTCCTCCTCCTCCTCTTCATCTTCTTCTTCTATTAAATATATTGTACTAATAATATTCAGGATTAATTATTTATTTTGCATAAGCGCTATGGGCTACCAAATAAACTGAATTGCTATAATGAAATAAATGGGAAAGGACTATTTATTAATATTTCTGATGGAGTGGCTCAGATTGACAGGCTAATTTTTCATATTGTCTCAGGAACGTATCCATGACAAGAAATGATAGAACCAAAATGACAACATGCCTTAAGATACCATTACGCAATAATAATTCCACTGTATCACCATATGATGATTTCTGAGGCAAGCATGTAAAATACTCGATTTGCATGATGTCACAATTAATTGTGTCCTCATTTCCCCATCCTTCCTCTGGACAGCTGCATATCCATGGCAACAATTCTTATGTACATCGGCTGTGAAAATCTTTGGATAGCTGATTAAAGGTGATATACCTTCTTGGGCTTTTGACCTTGAATGCATGAAAAAAGTCACAGTTCCAACTGTGGTTAGGAAAAGGCAAAGAAGCGGGAACCAGGATAAACCCTACATTTGATTATCATAATTTAAATTAAATAAAACATGATTAATATTCATTTCCATTTACTAATGTCCTTCTGTATTAAAACCATATTTCAACAGCGATTTTAGCTCTAAGGGCTGCAAATAAAGCTTGATGGAATTGCATACAGCTATGCAATCATTTATGCAGTCTGGAATTAGATGCTAGTGGCTTGGAATGAACATGTATTGTGGAATATCATCCAAGACTCACTTTGAAGTTCTAAATTAAAAATATTGAACTATGCAAATGAAACATTTCAAAAATGTAGTTTTCAAGTTGCAAAATTAAGTTGCAATTAGGGGACATAGTCAACAATAATACATAACAGACAAAGATGGATGGATGGATGGATGGATGGATGGATGGATGGATAGATGGAAGGAAGGAAGGAAGGAAGGAAGGAAGGAAGGAAGGAAGGAAGGAAGGAAGGAAGGAAGGAAGGAAGGAAGGAAGGAAGGATAAATACCAGCTTATTACTATTGATTGGTAATCACCTGGGTAGGTCGATGCATTGCTATCTTTTATACTGGCCATGCTCTATTAACATTATTTTTATTTTTGAAAAGAAAACAAAACAAGAAATATAACCACATGTATGGAAAAAAAAACCTCACATTTACAATTAATTTGTAAAATAATTCAGTTTTCACACAACAAATTAAACCTCACCACATACATATATTTATTAGAGGTTTTTTTTTCAATAACATACATGTTCCTCACAGGACATTGTAATCTGGTATAACTGGACTGTAACCAGCTAGGATGTTAGAATTAGCAAATATACATCTTCCATTCAAAAGCCAAACTTGCTTCTGCTGAAATATGGAGGTTGAATCTAGTCTATTGCATTAAAACATCCATTGCATGCTCAATAAAAATTGAAACTCGTTGATTCAATTGTCACTCATTTTAATTGCTCTTTTGATTTTAAGATTGCTGCTTTTCTTTTCTGTGATCAATATTCAGGAATTTTAAGAAGGTTGCTGAATTCCTGCTGATAGTCATGTTTTTTAATATGGCCTTGTGCCTCTTTCACATTATTAACTGTTCCAAGGATTTCATTTTATTTCATTATTGTTTTATATTATGTTGTGTTATATTATTTATATAATAAATAAAAATGAGACAAATTCCTTGTGTGTCTAATCACACTTGCCCAAATAAAGTATTTAGTTTTATTATATTTGCTGTACTTCCCTTTTATGAATGGCTTTCAATCGTAATTAAACAAATCAAATAGATCTGTCTTTCCACTTTGTCAGTAAAGATCTGCTTCAAAGATGGACATTGAACACATTTTTTATCATCCATAATTGTATGCCCAGAGTGATAATATATTTTCAACCATGCAAAAGTATTTGTCTTGTTATAATCCAAATCCCAAAAATCCAGAGTTTTTCATAAATCAATATATTCTATTATTTTGTTATATGGTTTGATATCACATTATGTTCTGACCCAACCCTGATACCAGCAAGAAGATATCAAACAAACTCAGTAACTCAAACCTTCACAGCTTTAATCTACAAATAAACTTCTTTGTAGATAAAAGATGACACACAATGCTGGGTTTTTCAAACGTTTTTGCTTTCTGCAAAAGCAAAAACGCTTTGAAACCAGGCTTATATTCTCTGGAGGGAGGGGCCATTACATTTCATCCTTACTCCTGAGTCGCTTGTGCTGCTCCAGCTGTTCTCTTCTACGAATCATCCTGCGCTCACTCGCACTTAGCACAGGCTCCTCGGGAACCTCTTCCTCACTGCTGCTGGCTAACCACAACACATTAACAGATATAAACATTATTCCCCATCCCCAAACAATGTTAACAACAATATGAATATTGAACCAAAACATAACAACCAAAGAATAAGTCCAAATGGTATTTTTCCAAGTCCCATCAAATATTTAACATCTATGGCATAAAAACAACAGACATACAATTTTTCCTAAACATCTGCTGAGCTGTGTAAAGAAATACACGTTGGTAAATTAGTCTCAACTTAAAATCGTAAGAAACATTTATTTATTTATTTATATTTTATTTTATTTTATTTTATTTTATTTTATTTTATTTTATTTTATATTGGGATTTCTATGCCGCCCTATCCCCCGAAGGACTCAGGGCAGCTCACAACAATAAAAACATACAATACAAAAATTAAAAGCCAATTAAATTAATACATCCCAATATAACGAATTAAAACTAACACACTACCAGTAAAAAAACCCTCCCCTCCATCAGTCCAGGTCGGCAAGTTGGAAAAGACATGTTTTTAGGCCACAACAGAAGGATTGAAGGTCAGGGGCCACCCAAAGCTCCAGGGGCAACTGATTCCACAGGGTGGGTGTTCCCACAGAGAAGGCCCTACCCCTAGGGGTTGCCAGCCGACACTGTCTGGCCGACGGCACCCCAAGGAGGCCCTGTCTGTGGGAGCACACAGGACATTGGGAAGTCGTTGCTGGCAGCAGAGGTTCCCATAAATACCCTGGCCCTAAGCCATGTAGGGCTTTATAGGTGAGCACCAGCACCTTGAATCTCACCCAGAAGGCAACCAGCAAGCAATGCAGCTCACGCAGGAGAGGTGTAACATGGGAGTATCGGGATACTCCCATCACAACCTGTGCAGCCGCATTCTGGACCAGTTGAAGCCTCCGAGTGGTCCTCAAGGGCAGCCCCATGTAAAGAGCATTGCAGTAGTCTAAACGGGAGGTAACGAGTGCATGAGTGGCCATACACTAGGCATCTCGGTCCAGGTAGGGGTGCAACTGGCATACCAGGCAAACCTGGGCAAATGCCCCCCTGGCCACAGCTCCCACCTGATCCTCCAAACTGAGCCATGCATCCAGGAGGACACCCAAGTTGCATACCCATCTATGGGGGGCAACACCTCTCCCCCTATTACTAAAGATGGAACATCCTCGGGAACCCGAGATGCCGGTATGTACAGCCACTCGGTCTTAGCCAGGTTGAGCTGAAGCCTGTTCCTCCCCATCCAGATCCGTACCACTTCCAGGCACCTGGACATCACATCAAGGGAATCACTGGGTTGGTTTGTGGTGGAGATAAAAAGCTGGGTATCATCAGCATACTGATGATACCTCACCCCAAAACCACAGATGATCTTGCCCAACGGTTTCATATAGATGTTGAATAGGAGGGGAGAAAGAACCAACCCCTGAGGCACCCCACAAAGGAGGGGCCTCAGGGCCGATCTCCACCCCCTGTCAACAACACCTGCGAACGACCCGAGAGGTAGGAGGAGAACCACCATAGAACAGTGCCTCCCACCCCCAGCCCCTCGAGATGCATAACTTTCATAATAGGATAATTCCATTGAAATTGGCAATATCCATTGTCAGCTCTTTCAAAATAATAAATAAATACATAATTTTTTTAAAAAAATACCATGACTTTCAAAGCACTTTCTTACTCAACAATTAATTTGGGAGTTTTAGAAAGTTCTACAATACAGGTACAAATAACTTATTTTAATTGGGAAAAAATCATTCTGAAGTATTAGACAGCACATCAAATACTTTTTAATGAATCATTAAGAATAAGATAATCTTAAGTGTTTTTCTGTCCAAATACTACTACTACCACCACCACTAATAATAATAATTATCTATAACACCATCAAACATCCATATCTGCCTACCCCAGGTCCTTGGAAAGAATAGGTAGATAAAAATGTCAAATGCAATCTGAACATCAGGATGACTATGTGACAAACAACAACAACAACAACAACAGACAAAGCAGATTATAAGATCTGGCAATGGCTAAGAGCAGCAAAATTGAAGAAAGAAACAGGCTAATTCTGGCTGCCTAAAACCAAGCCTTAAGAGCAAATGAATATAAAGCCAGAATTTAGAAAACAGCAACAGACAGCAAATGCCACCTCTGTAAAGAAGCTGAGGAAATGATGGGCCTCCTAGTTAGCTGCTGCAAGAAGATTGCACAGAGTGACTACAAACAACAGCATAACAAAGTAACAACAATGGTGCATTGAAATATCTACAAGAAATACCATTTGCCTGCAAGCAAGAATAATCTATTTGTCTATAAAACAGACAAAACAATAGAAAATCATCTTCTTTTAACAACCCCATAATCCCTTGCAGGGTGGCGTCTCAGCAACCGAATGGAGCTAGCAGAGTGTTTTAATGGCCAGATGCCCTTCCTGTTGCCAATGCAGAGTTTTGTTCAGCAGACATATTCTCAGTGTGCCCAGAGAGAGAAATACCTGCCTCTACCTAGGATTGAACTCACAGCCTCCTGATTGTGAGGTGAGAACTCTGCCTCTAGGCCACTGTACCCCTCTTACAAAATAATAGAAAATGAAGAAGCTAAATTGCTCTGATACATTTGGAATTCATATGGGTAGGTACCTGCCACATAGCACCCTGACTTAAAAATTTTTGGTAAGGAAGACAAAAACTTTGGATAGTGGACATACCTGGAGACAGCAAGAATAGAAGAAAAAGAACTGGAAAATATCACAAAGTACAAAGATCTATAAATAGAAGTAGAATGGCTAGCAAAAAAATTTTAAAAAGCAAAAATAGAACCAATACCAATAGGTGCCTGGGGTGCAATCCCAAAACATCTGGAGCATCACTTGAACCCAATCAGCATTGACAAAATCACCATCAATCAATTGTGAAAGGCATATTTACTTGGACCAGCTTACATCTTCTGACAATACCATTAATACCATCAAACAACAGTATTTATCTATCCCATTTCTTTGGAAAGGACTCAATTGATGGATAAAAATGCCAAATCCAATTTGGCTGACTGTGCAGCCAACCATAATAATAATCTATTTACAGTGTTTAGAGTGGGATTATCCCTAAATATCCATTTCTCTGTTAGGAGGAATAAATCTTCAGCTTTCATTCCTGAATCTTTGAAATATCCTTGCAGACTTTTATATGAGAACATCAACTGGATTCCAGCCAAAAGAAGTAGGTAGCCTCACAAATTATCAAAGTCAGACAATAACTTTCTAGTCTTGCCCTTAGTGGTCTTGCAATAAATCATTTGGACTCCACAATAAAATATAGGAAAAGATATAAACCCAATGATAAAGTTTACAGACTCTTCTCTTTTGATGGGCATAATAGGTGAAACGGTTCTGTTAAATGCTGCAGAGGTGTGAAGTGTTCATAGTGCCCCTTTAAAGCACAAAAATGAATTAATTAGTACTCTTGAAAGTGTGACAGCCCTTAATTCACCTTGTAAACCTCTCCAAAAACTTCTAAATGAAAAATAAGTCCGATAGTTTATCCCTTCCCATTAGGATTATGTCCAATCTCACCCACCATGGTCTCTTTGAACCCCAGGGTGACCTTAAAATATATGTTGCTTACCCCTGTGCTAAACTAAAGTATTTGCTAAGCCTTTGGTAATACTTTTTCATCCAAAAAACCCTACAGAATGGTAAGTTACTTTTTCAGGAAATCAGTCTACTGAGCTAAAAGACAACTTGAACCTTCTAGATCAGGGGTGTCAAACTCAAGGTTCATGGGCCGAAGAGGAAAGATCAGGCCAGCATGGCTTCATACCAGTCTACTCAGTGCAAAGAGGAAACATGCCAGCAGTTTGGGGAGTGGTGTCAAGCTGGCCATGCCCATCCAATTGGTCACACCCACCCAGTCAGTTACACCCACCAGGCGCCATGCCCGCCCAGCCCCCCGAGGTCAACCATAGCCCTTATGTGGCCCTCAATGAAATTGAGTTTGACACCTCTGTCCTTGATGTTTTGGACTGTAATCCCCATCTATTTCAATATGTGAGAGAATGATGGGAACTTCAGTCCAAACCAGCAACACTGTCTTTGATCATACACACAGAATATATTGAAACTACATATTTTTATAAATTTTATAGGATTCTGAGCTTCTCAGATTCATGAAGCATCTCTTTCTTTTAAGTAAACAATTTATAGGTTTATTTAAAAATTAAACACTTACATGAATAAATTGGAATCCCAAATCCTCCAAATTGCGATAGAAACAGAAATCTTTCTTCAAAATTTCATACAAGGATAAGGACAGTAGGCAGGAGTGGGATTCAAATTTTTTAACAACTGGTTCTGTGGGCATGGCTTAGGTGGTGTGCATGGCTTGGTGGTCATGTGACTGGGTGGACATGGCTTGGTGGTCATGTTATTGGCTGGGTGTGGCCAACTCAATATCACTCACATCGAGGCACGCATCTCCTCACCTGGCCTCTCATGACTGTGGGGATGCTGCAACAGTCATAAGTGTGAAAAATGGTCATGTCACTTTTTTCAGTGCCATTGCAACTTTGAATGGTCACTCCACACAAGCAAAGAAGGGGTTAAAAAACTCCAGAGACGTTCCTGAGACAGGACATCTAGTCCTGCCAAGAATGTAATAAGGGTTAACGGAGAGGCAGTTTCTGTAAGCAACACCAGAATGTTTCCTTCCTGACTTCCTTACAGGATTAGGCCAATAATTTCTACTAACAAACGGTTCTCTGAACTGCTTAGAATGTTAACAATCGGTTCTAGCGAATAGGTGCGAACTGGTAGAATCCCACCCCTAATAGTAGGGACATTTTTTTCTGCAATAAATTCAATAGCATAGCAACCATTCTATTATAGTTTATAATTTGTAAAATAATTCAGTTTTCACACAACAAATTGCACACCGCATGACTGGTCTTCAGAAACTTATTTTTATCTTTTTGACAATATTTTCATGAAGATTAAAATCTCACTCTTTTGAGCAGGCTTTGGAGACCTTCTTAAAAAAGGGTTTCAGGGCTGGAATGTTTACCAAGAATGGAAAAGTTCTCTACAACCTTGTTGGACCTACTAGCCTGACTCTGATATTTACATGTTGAACTGGACAACCTACATTCTGCAAGCATAAGGGATCTGCCTGTTATGTCACAAGACAAGTTGAAAGATGTCTGCAGGAGTATTGAAGCAACAAAATGGAAATAAATCTCCTGCCATCTGTCAGACTGTAAAAGCTTATGAGTTCCATAAATTCAGGGGTGGGATCCTGCCAGCATAACAACCAGTTCGGTGAATGTGCAGCTTTGTGCGTGCGTGCGCAGTACTTGCAAAACAACTTCTCCTGAAAGCAATCACCATCTCCTGCTGATGTGCAGCACTCAGCTGTCCCGCGCAAAGCAACAAAGGTAAAAATAAAGGACAGCCTAGAGCCCAGGGAGGCAGGTAGGCCCAAACAAAGACAAGAAGATCTTCAGAGAGAACCGGTTCGGTGTCAGCTGCTCTTCAGAGCTCCTGGCTCTATAGAACCAGGCCGAACCAGTAGAATCCCACCCCTGAATAAATTCTGTTTCAAGCTCTAGAACAGGGTTATCTACCCTTGGCAACTTTAAGACCTGTAGACTTCAACTCCCAGCATGGCTGGCTGGAGAATTCTGGCAGGTGAAGTCCAAATGTCTTAAAGTTGCCAAGGTTGGACAACCCTCCTCTAGAAGAAATATCATAGGTCTCCTGGAAAGCAGAGAACTGAAATTAGGAACAGAATTATTGTTCTTTAGATTGGGGGGGCGTTAAAAATGCAACTGAATTCTTGGTCCTTATACTAGGAAATATTTGTTTCTTTAGGTTCAGTAGTTAATTGTTTATAGAGCCAAACTGAGAGGGGAATCTCAATTCCCCAACTTGTAAAGCAGCAGAAAGTAAAACCACATTCTCAAGGAGTAGAGAATCATTTCAGTTTCTGGATAAATTTCCTTTTTTTCAAGCCCAGACCCAAAATGCAGAATCTCACTGTAGACTTTCATATCCTGATCCATCCCCCATTTTGATTACATAAGGTGTGAGTCACACTTCATTCATAACTAATAAGAAATAAGAAACCTTGCCTTACATGCTAGTCTTATTATGAAACAGATGCCAGGATTGTGCTCCATATATGAGGCCTAGATCACATCATTTAACTGCCTCACATCATTCTGAAACAAATCCATGAAAATGCATTTTAAAAGAACAATGGAGCTGAGAGGAGACATAATGAATCATGCTGTTGTCAACAGAAGAACAAAAATGTATTTTGAAAAGCACAAAGGTTTGCTTGCTGTAAATTAATGTCTGAGAAGGAGTTCCAGACACAAAGGAACATTGCCATCGCTGGCCTAGAATCAAAGCAATATCTAGAGCCTATAATAGCCACACTGATTTGGGAAAGCAGTTAATTCCAATGCTGTACAAAACAGATGTGTACACATTGCATTTTATGAAAATTATGTTGATTATATGGGCTGGCCTGTTAGGCTCAATTTGGCTTTCTTCGTGGGAAGAAATCAGAAGTTTTGTTACACACAGAAATGTCATCCATTAGGTAAGTGGAACTTCAGGGAGATTCACACAGAACATCAAAAAAAAATCAAGATGATAGATACAATCACACAATGAACGTGCCATCCCTTTAAAAAAAAGTGTGTTACACATGCAGCATGCATTAAAAAAGAGACAAGTCTTCAATTGCGCAACCATGGCTAACTCTGCCATGGGTGCCCCAGCACCCCTTCCAGTTTCAACCCAGCCATTCCAGAAGTTTGAAGAAACCCTGATATAGATTCTATCCTATTTATTTCATATTCCTTATTAGTATTTATTTTATTTATTTATTTATTTATTTTAGTTTGTCAAGCGATTATAATATAACAGGTATAAGAATAAACGTAGTTATGAATACATGAAATGGAAGAAAAATAAAAAGAAACAATAGGACAGGGACGGTAGGCACTTTGGTGCGCTTATGCACGCCCCCTACAGACCTCTTAGGAAAGGGGTGAGGTCAATAGTAGACAGTCTAAGGTTAAAGTTTTTGGGGTTTGGGGAAGAAACCACAGAGTCAGGTAGAGTATTCCAGACACTGACCACTCTGTTGCTGAAGTCGTATTTCCTGCAATCAAATTTGGTACGGTTTACCTTGAGTTTGTATCTATTGTGTGCTCTTGTATTGTTATGGTTGAAGCTGAAGTATTCACTGAAGCTGAAGTAGTGATGTTTCGATTCAGGGATGAGGACACTTTTCTTAGCGGGCCTCATTTCTCCAAGGGTAGAAATTCTCCAACTACCAATTTAATGGTAGCTAAAGGTAGGCACTGAATGGGATCATATTAACCATGGTTGATTATGTATAAAAGCATCTCCTTCTCTTTCTCCTGCCATGTCTCATTCCTTTTCCAGTGGGCTGCCAAAAGAGACATAGATTGCACTGAAGTGATCAAATAGCCACAGGTTGCCAAATCATAATTTAAAAGACAAATGTGATACTTAGTGGTTACCTTTTGTATAAAAATATTAGGGAATACCTTATTTTTTATGAGGATAAACACATTTGCCATTATTTTGTTTTCAACATGGTCCCTCCGTTCATCAACATATTTTCTTCCAGGCTTCCAGGAATGTTTGAATAAAACCTGAATACAGTTTTGCTTTTCATGTGGGTTTATGTGTGTATTTCCAGATATGGCATCTGTATTCAGCAGCACTGAAAAGCATTGATGGGAAGTCAGTATTTCCCCGAAGAAGTCTCCCAAAGGTCCAATTTCACTTTGGACTACTTCATAAACCTTCTGCTTCATATCAAAGAGCTGCAGAATAAATCAGGAGCAGTAGAAGCCATTTTAGAATTAGAGATTTAACTGAATCTGAGGCATATCTCAGGTCCTTCTGCCCATATTGAAATACGGAGAGCTGCTACTTTGAATGTTAGCCATTCAAGATAGACCAGGCAAATATTATTTTTATTATAAAGGGATAGTGACAGAGTCTTGCAAGCCTGAATGTGCTTCCCTCTTTCCTTCTTTTATCTCTGTGAGAACTTTCATCAGATCACAGTTCTTCACCAGACTCAAGGTTCTTTTATCAGTCCATTGTCTTGTTAATACCTCTTCCTTCTGTCTCTCAAAGTCATTCCTTCCTATTACAATATAGTAATAGCACTTAGACTTATATACCGCTTCACAGTGCTTTACAGCCCTCTCTAAGCAGTTTACAGAGTCCACCTATTGCCCCCAACAATCTGGGTCCTCATTTTACTGACCTTGGAAGGATGGAAGGCTGAGTCAATCTTGAGCCAGGTGAGAATCGAACTGCTGTACTGCTGGAAGTCGGCAGTCAGCAGAAGTAGCTGCAGTACTGCATTCTAACCACTGCACTACTGTTATGTATGCAGGTTTAAAGTCATTGGTTTAGTTTGAACTGTTCTTGTAAAATGTAAGAAATGATTGGTTTAAAAAGTGCAGGAAAACCCTGCACTCTGATTGGCTGGCAACTGCGGCTGCTGGCTATAAGTAGCAGCCGCAGCCCAGCCAAAGTGGGTTTGTTCTGAGCTGTAGTCACTAATAAACAAAGAGCTTGAAGCACTCCGCGTCTGTCTCTTCATGCAAACTTAACACTGGCGACAAAGGTGGGATATCCCTGAAGAAGAAGGCAACGCAGAACAGAAGAAGAGAGAGATGGCTGCGCTGAACACCTCCCCAGCCCCATTTGATCCGATGGCAGAAGACTGAGAGACATATGCAGATCATTTCCAAATGTATCTGGAAGGAAACAATCTTGCCGACATTTCCGAGAAGCGGAAGAGGGCGGTCTTTCTCACACACTGCAGTCCGGCAGTTTTCAAGATGGTGAAGGCATTGGCGGGAGCTGCAGACGTGAAGGTAATGGAATGGCCTGACTTAGAAAAGTTGTTAAGAGCCCATTACGCCCCACAAGTATCGGGCCTCATTAAGAGACACAAGTTTTACCATCGGGATCAAGGGGAAAGCGAAAATGTAAACGACTTCATGGCAAGTTTAAGAACATTGGGGGTGCATGTGAATTTAACAATTTAGAAGAGGCCATCTTGCGATCGATTTGTTGTGGGCCTTAAAGACAAGGTGCTTCAGAGCAAGTTATTACTAAGACCTAAGATCACTGAAGGAAGCAATAGAAGAAGGCCTCTTCAGCAGAAGCTACCAAGTCCTCAGCAGCAGCATGAAGAAAAGAAAATCAACAAGGCCACAAGCCATCCTGATGTGGAAAAGTCCACAACAACTCATTGTGAGCAAATAGATTCTGAGTCAGACTGTAGTGAGGTGGAGGAAGGAATTTATAGACTCAGAATGGAGCAGAAAAAAGAAAGACCTGGGAAGAAAGAGGCAAGATTTCTACTGCAGAGGTTGTGGGAAGCCACCCCCACACTGAATGCAAGTTCCTAGATGCCATCTGCCTCGTTGTGAAAAAGAGGACACCTAGCAAGAGTCTGCAAATCATCCAGAACTCCACCCAACAGAAGGAAGTTTCTGACAAAAGAATTCAAGCCCAACAACCTCAGTGAAAATGGGGCACAGCACAGAAGCAAGGAAGAATGAAACTCATCAGACAGTAACTATTGGTCATTCTTA
>CM019148.1:154255796-154265873 GCA_009733165.1 Naja naja
AGATGAAAATGAATTAAAAGCCTAGAGGGAAATTAGGACAATTATGGAGACAACAAAGACAAATGAGGAGAAAATTATACGATTACTTGAAAAGAACAGATCAAACAGGAAAGAAGGTGGAAGCTATAGAACAGAAAATCAAGACCAGCATAAGAAACCAAGGCAGGCGCTTTTAGACATTTCTGAATTGGACAGAGCCTCATTACTTAAGGTTCCAGAACATACAAGAGGAAAGAGGGGAAAACTTGACTTTTGTAATGGCAGAATTATTGGCAGCTATTCTGCAAAAAAGATAGGATCAGATGGTAATAGAGATCGATGAAGCTTATAGAGTCTACACATCTTATGCCAGAAGACATGGACTCCCAAGGGAGGTCATGTCAGATTTGCTAGAAAAGGGTTAGAGAGATAATTTATAGAATGACTAGGATGAGACAATAAAAACATAACTGTAGACAGGTTATAATATTAAAGCAGATCCCAAGGAGAAAGTAGACCAAAGAAAGGAATATAGATTCTCACAAATCATCTAAATAAAAAAAAAAACATTCTATTCAGATGGAACCACCCAGAAGGATATTAGTAACATGAGGGTAGAAGAACTAGAATTGACAACTAGCGAAGGCTCAAAGATTTTACCAACAAAACAGAGGAGGATTAGTGGAGGAATGGAGTAGCAGAGAAGAGTCGAGGAATGCGCCAGGAAGATTTAAGAGAACCACGGGAGTGAAGAGGAGAAAGGAGAAGGAAGGAGGGGACAGAGAACCAATGGCCCGTGAAGAAGGAAGGAGAGAGGAGGTGGAGGAAGACCAGAAGTCAGACAATAGGGCAAAACGTAATATTAGTGAGAAGAGAGGAGACCAAATGGGAAGGGGAATAAACTATCAATGAACATCAATGGACTAAATAGTCCAAACAAAAGGAAAAAATATTTGCAGATTGGAAAGACAACAATGGGATATAATATGTTTCAAGAAGTCCACATAAAAGAACAGGACAAAAGGTATCTTGAGAACAGAAACTTGAAAAGAATTTATATTTTAGCAGTGGAAAGAAAAAGAGGAGTAGTATTATACATAAAAGAAGATTTGAATGCAAAAACGATATACAATGACAGAGGGAAGAATAGTAATGGTGGAAATAGAGATACATAATAAGAAAACTTTAGTTGTTGGAATCTATGCCAAACAAAAATCAAAAAGAATTTTACAAAGGTTATAATGGAGAAACTGATAGAAATTGCAAACCCAAGGATTTGTCTGATGGGGATATAAACTAATATCTGATAATAGGCAAGATTATGAATCGGAATGTAAACAATATCAAAAGCTAAATATACCAAAAATATTTTTTGAAATGGCAGATGAATTTGATTGGAAGATATGGAGGAAAAAGGAATCCAATGGCACACAGTATACTTTCCACTCCAGCCCCACAAATCCTGGTCCAGAATAGATATGATTTGGATAAATAGTGAATTAAATAAAGAAATCTTGATACAAAAATCTTAACAAATATATGGGCTGACCATAATCCAACATCCTTAATTTGGAAAAGAAGGGGAAGGAAAGAACGAAGATGGTCACTAAATTCTCAGATCCTGAAAGAAGAAAAATATTTGCAAAAAATTAGAGAGGAATTAATAAGCTTTTACAATTTTAATAAAAAAGAAGATACATCCCTACAAAACATGTGGGATACAATTAAAGCTTATACCAGGGGAATATCAATTGCATATCTATCAAATAGAAACAAGGAAAGATGGAAGAAACAAGATGAATTAATAAAAGAAATTACAAAATTAGAGAATAAACAAAAGAGAGGGCCAGATAGTGAGCAAACTAAAGATGCATTAACCAAAAAAAAACATGAACTTAATATACTAGAGCAAGAGGAACTCCTCAGAAAATTACAATATACAAAACAAAATTACTTTGAATATGCAAATAAACCGGGGAGATGGTTAGCATACAAATTGAGGAAAGAGGAAAAGAAAAGAACGATACAATATTTAGAGAATGAAAATGGAGACCTTGAGGTTGACCTGGAAAAAAAGAAAGAAATTGCAAGAAAATACTTCGAGGAATTATATAAACAAGAAAAGGTAGAAGTGTTTAAAATAAAAGAATACCTAGCAGAAGGAAATATACAGGAACTTACTGATGAAGAAAGAGATCTGTTAAATAAAGAGATAACAATAGATGAATTAAAGAAAGCAATTCAGAACCAAAAAAATAATAAAACACCAGGTCCAGATGGATATCCAAGTGAATATTATAAAAAGATGGGAGACATACTAAATAATACTTTCTTAGAAGTATGTAATGAAGCATTGGGAAAAGCCAAAATTCCCAATTCTTGGAAAGAGGCATATATAACACTCATACCCAAAGAAGATACAAACAGTAATCAAATCAAAAATTATAGACCAATATCGCTTTTAAATACTGACTATAAAATTTTCATGACAATTATGGCACAAAGATTAAAAGGAATTATTAGTGGGAAAATTAGCACAGACCAAAATGGATTTTTACCGAGAAGACAGATTAGACATAATATAAGAATAATAATAAATATACTAGAATATTATGAATGCCACCCAAGCAACCAAATGGCTCTAATCTTTTTAGATGCACAGAAGGCATTTGACAATTTGAACTGGGACTTTATGAAACAACAATTTAATAAAATGAAATTTGGACAAAATTTTGAAAGAATGATAAATGCAATATATGATACCCAAAAAAGCAAATATATTAGTAAATGGTAGACCACTAAAATGTTTAAAATAGAAAAGGGGGTTAGACAAGGCTGTCCACTATCACCACTACTATTCATTACAGTCTTAGAAACATTATTAACGAGAATTAGGGAAATGAAAATATAAGAGGAGCAAAATTAGAAATCAAGAATATAAAACACAGGCATTTGCAGACACATGGCTTTCATAATAGAAGAACCTTTAGAGACAGGCCCGATTTTAATGAAAGAAATAAATGATTTTGGGAATTAGCAGGCTTAAAGGTAAATAGGGGAAACCAAATTGTTAGTTAAAAATATGACAATCTCTAAACAAAAGAGGCTTGAAGAGATTATGGGATTACAAATAGTAAATAAAATAAGATATCTAGGAATTTGGATAAGGGCAAGAACAATGATGCTGTGGGAGGATAATTACATAAAATTTTAAAACAAATCAAAAAGGATCTAGAAAATTGAATAAATTGCAAATATCCTTCCTCGGGAGGATTGCAACAATTAAAATGAATATTCTTCCCAAAGTTTTATTTTTGTTCCAGACTATTCCAATACTAACAAATAAGAAATTTTTCATGGAATTGAATAAGATGACAATGAAGTTCATTTGGATGGGAAAAAGGGCAAGGATAAAGAGAGAATATCTTCAAGACGATAGAAGTAGAGGAGGACTGGGACTGCCAGATTGGGAAATCTATTACAAAGCCATGAGTCTGCTATGGACAAAAGAATGGGTCAGATTAGAAAATAGAGAATATTAACACTTGAGGGGCATGACCTACAGATAGGATGGCATGCACTTCTATGGAACCCGACGATAAAAGACAAAATCATACTACAAAACATATAATTCAAATGCATTGATTAAAAATTGGGCTGAGATAAGAAAGAAAAATTATTAAAATACCAAGGTGGTTTTCAGCAATGGAAGCAACCTTTAATCCAAATACAATGGATTTGAATAAAAACTTAAATATTACCAGATATTGGATACAGATGGAAAACTAAAACAAAACAAGATTTGGAGATGGAAGGCATATCAATAGATAATTGGGTCTATTTACAAATTAAATCAAGATATAATAAAGATATAAAGGAATATGGGATAGAAACAAAAATACAAATCTGGACAAAATATTGTTGGGATTAGAGGAAAAGTTAATATCCAAACTATACAAATTATTGTTAGAACAGGAAAGAGGACAATTAGTAAAAGGATCAATGGTAGCCTGGGAGAAAATATAGGATACAAATTAGATTTAGATGATTGGGAAGATATTTGGGAAGAAAACTTAAAATATACTAAGTCAGTGCATAAAGAAAACCAATATAAAATGATGTACAGGTGGCATTTGGCCCCGCTAGACTGGCAAAAATATTCCCCGGCAAATCCAAACTGTTGGAAATGTCAGGACAAAATAGGAACCTACTACCATGTGTGGTGGACATGCCCAAAAATTAAAAATATTGGACAGGAATCAAAAATTGGATTGAGGATGTGATGGATTGTGAGCTGGAGTGGAAACCAGAACTGTTTCTACTTGGAATGACAAAGAAAAAATTTCCTCCAAAAGACAAATACCTGATTGCACACTTGTTAACAGCGGCTCGAATTGTTTTAGCGCAAAAATGGAAAGAACCTATAATTCTATACAAATTGTAATAAACAAAATGTATGAATGTGTTGAAATGGAGAGACTAACTCTCAAATTAAATGGAAAAGAAGATACAGATTATTACAGGATATGGGAAAAGTGGTATGATTGGATGGAACACAAAAATGAAGGAAATGGAAATGGAAATGTTGGAAAATAGAGTGTTATTTGAAGTATTAGAATATTAGAATTTATAGAAGTAGGAGATAGAGACGTAAGGTGACAGAAGAACGCGAAAAGAGGTGATAAAAGGAAACTTCACAATAGAGATTAAACCAAGCGAATATTATAAGAAGAAATGTTTATGATTATATAAGACTGTAACTGCTTATGGAAAAACACTTCCATCTGCAACTAATGTGTGATGTATTTTTATTCATATGTGACTGTATGTTTGTATGTTTGTATGTCTTTTATATTGTAAATAAACTTTTCTATAAAAAAAAAAAAAAAGAAAAAATGTTCATTGTTGTTCCTAATATTAAGCATACAAATTCCATGATGCATCACTGCATATTCCCCTCCCACTAAGTATAAAAAGGTACTGATTTCTGGTTTTTAGCTCTCTCTCCTCCCTCTCCTGAAAGAATGATGTACCTAAGAGAAAACATAGACATGATGTAAGTTTATATTTCTACAATAAAAGGATTATTCTGATCATAAATATTTTTGAAGATTAATTTTGGCTAGATCCATTAAAAGTTATCAACAAGTTTCTTTCTGGGGAATATTGTGTGGATGTTGTTAAGATCTCTCTTTTCCTCTTCCCCACCCTCTGCCTCTCAATATGCTTATTTAGGGATGCATAGACCAGTATAACTTCAAGTCATTCATTCATTCATTCATTCATTCATTCATTCATTCATTCATTCATTCACCTGTTGTAAATCATTTTATTCAGTGCCATTGTAATTTCGAACGGTCAACAAATGAATAGTTGTAAGTCAAGGAGTACATGTACTAGTCTAGTAGCAAACAGGAAGTAGTCATGGTGTTCTGGTTTTGGTCCAATCTCAAGATACCAGGAACAATTTATTATTCTAGATAATTTATTTCCAGAAAACTGAACCATCTCCTTAATGGCCAGATTGACATACTGTGCAATATTGTTACAATATGTTCCACCCTTAGAACCAGAGGTGGTATTCAGCAGGTTCTGACCAGTTCTGGAGAGAACCGTAGTGGAAATTTTGAGTAGTTCAGAGAACTGGCAAACACCACCTCTGATTGGCCCCATCTCCATCTGTTCTTCATCTCCCAAGTCACAGCTGATCGGCTGGGTCTTCTTTTGTTGCCCTGCACAGGAGAACAGAGCTGGAAAGCAGATTAGTGGGGTAGGAAGGGAATGGGATTTTGCAGTATCCTTCCCCTGCCACGCCTACTAAGCCATGCCCACCAAGCCATGCCACATCCACCAAGCCACGCCCACAGAATTGGTAGTAAAATTTTTGAATCCCACCACTGCTTAGAACTGTAGTTTTTGCACATGCCAAAAATGCTGTAATGCTCCCAGTGCTAACAGTGCTTGTTTGTGTCATACGAACATAAGCATTGAATCCTATTGGATCAGATTCATACCCCTCCAATCCAAATGTCTGTTCTTACAGTATCTGATCAACTGCAGAAGGAAGCCCAGTAGTCTTCTGACAGATGGTCTTCGGAGGCCATCATTGCCATTACAGCTATTAGCCATAGATCCCCATGACTTCCACAAATTCACTCAACTTCTTTTGAAAGACCATCAAGCTTCAAGGGTAAGTAATATCAATGGCTATCAATTACAACATAGTCAGCTTTATGGGGAGCTGCCATACTTACACAAGAACTCTTATTAGCTCAAATATCAAGTAGAGCTGAGTAAGTTTGTATTAATTATTTGCTGTCAGCCCAACAAAACCTGATTTCCATGTTGCACATAGTCATCATATCAGCTCATTAGTTGTTATTCAGGAAACATTAGCTATGAGTTCTGTTTACATGGCTTAATGTTTTTATAGTCTGTATTAATGTATACAACCTGCCTTTTGATCAGATTGTGGACCATAAAAATAATTTTTTAAAAAATGTTTGTATATCGTTATTTGCCTCTCGAATAAGTTTGAACTGAACACAGCTTTGAGGATCATTGTTGAAGAGAAAGTCAGCATATAAATCAAGTCAATAAAAAAGTAAGTATGACAAACAAAGTAGGTTAAGAGGAACTGATGGACTGTGGAGAGCACTTACATCTCATTGTTGGCTTTGCCAAATCTTGTGGATATGCTCAGACTTCAGATTCTCAGAATATAGCACAACCTATTTTGTTTGAGTCTTTGAAGGTTCTGTGATTAAGTCCTAGCTTAAACACAAACTTAATCCAGTCTTTCGTAGCTGCACTTCAGTGGGTAATTATTATTCTGACCAGAAATCTCTGTGTTGGAACATTGTTGTCATTGTTACAGTTAAACGGCTTAGCTTAAAACACACATTTACTGAAAATATAAATGGAGATGAAATATTGTTTGCATACTTATGTAACTCAAATACTATATAATGCAGAACATATATCCTTTATATCTACTATAATTCTTAATTCAGTATTAACAGCTACCTCAATGGTAGCAACCATTCCAGTGCTTTATGAAGAAACTCAGTAGCATTCAAAAGAGCCTTGGTGGTGCAGGCTGTTAAACACCTAGGACTTAGTTCCAGCTGCCCACAATTAGTGCAGGCTGGAATCCCACCAGGCTCAAGGTTGACTCAGCCTTCCATCCTCTCGGGGTAGGTAAATTGAGGACCCAAGATTGTTGGAGGCAATAAGCTGACTTTGTAAAAATGCCACTTAGTAATAAGCAGGCATATACAATGGAATGAAGGCTATTGCTGAGCGCATTGGGTTGTGCTCCAAAGATTGTAAGCCGCCCTGAGTCTCCGGAGAAGGGCGGCATATAAATGTGAATTTAAAAAAAATCATTTCTAAGTTTGAGTCCCAGCAACTTGGTTTTGAATTGTGAAGCAGCATCTTCCTTTACATCCTAGAGAAAGATGCCGTTCATCTCCCTTCCAGAAAGGAGAACATGCCTTTCTGGCAGAGGTGGTTTTCAGCAGGCTCTGACCAGTTCTGGAGAACCGGTAGTGGAAATTTTGAGTAGTTTCGAGAACCGGCAAATACCGCCTGTGACTGGAGATTTTACAGTATCCTTCCCCTGCCATGCCCACCAAGCCACGCCCACAGAACTGGTAGTAAAAAAATTTGAATCCCACCACTGCTTTGTGCTAGGTAGAAGGTTACAAACAGAGGACACAGGTATGGTTTCCTGCAAATTTTAGAGAAATGTATGGAGGTTTCACAAGTCCACAAGGCTGATCCAGTCACCAGTTCTACCCCTGAATCATATCCTATGGATGTTCATAAATTCACTTTATATATAATTGTAGGCATGGATGTACCTAAACTTGAGGAAGTATTATACTTATTTATATTCCAGGATTTATATCCTACTTTATCAAACTCTGGAGTACTTATACAATCTCCTCCCTTAAGAAATGCACATAGCACTAATATTTATTTTAGGTGCTAGAGAAAACTGACCTGATTAGGTCAAGCCTTTTCAATATGATTGACATACTTTTGTTTTTAATAATTATTATACATTGGTTTTAAGTAATGATGGTATATATACACATATCTGCATGTACTAAACATACACACACACACACACACACAGAGTTTTTTGGGATTGCTGCATGCCACCCAGAGTTACTTTCCATGAGATGGACAGTTATGTAAATTTGATTAATAAACAAACAAACAATTCTATTTGCATCATCTTTTGCTTGATATGTGTGTGTGTGTGTGTGTGTGTGTGTATGTACTGGTATGTATGTATGTGTGTATAAGAATACATGTACAAACACACACACACACGCAGACACACATACACACATACAATGTCCTAAAATCAATGTTGATAGAGAAACAAAAGAAAATGTACATTGTTTACATTTACATTCATTACATTTACTTTACATTAAATCCTATTAGGATTGTCTTTAGCATCTTGAATATAAAAGTATATATTATCAAACACAATTTAAATCCTCCAAGGAAAACTATTATTTACCTTTATTTGGACCACCAGATTTGATCCCCCCTCCCCCCCGCCAAGTCCTGGCAATATGGACAAATTTCCTCTTCAGTACCTGAATTTGAGAAGTCCTTCCTCAAAGTAAAATATTATATACCAATAAGCACAGAGGCTAAATGATGTTCCTTAGGAATTATGTCCCTAGTCATTCTCCACCATCTGATGTCCTCCCTGTCATATAAGAAAATTTACCCTGCCATTAATTCCAGAAAGGAATTGAAGGAGAGACATTAATGGGAAAGTGAAGAATTAATTCAGTATGCCTTAATGGCATACAAATCCATTTATATTGAGTTGTGAATATATGAAGCATACACATTCCTTTATGTTAGAAGTATAATTTATATTTTAGGCTTGCAAAAGCTATTTCTGGCAGGCAGTATTTCTGGAATATAGATAACGTTGCTGCAGTTACCAAAACCAGGCCTAATGCTTTTGACAATGCAGCTTAATGTCTATTTGTGACTTGTTGCCATGGAAAACTCCTAATAGGAAGATAGGACATGCTTAATATGCATGCAGAGGTTTCTCGGAAACAAACTATGTGCAGTATTAATCATAATGAGTTTATTGTTCCAGCTGCCTGCATTGTATGTTTTATTTCCCTAAAAATTATATTTAGTATACACTATTCTTTGAAACTTTGTATTTCAAAATACTGAAATATAAACCTACAGAGAGATATTTGCTAATCCAAGTACTACAGGAAATGGACACTACTCATGACCACAGAACCATAATCTGGGAAGGAGTAGTAGCTTCCACGATCTGTTGGATTCTCTCTGTGTCAAAATTTCCAAGTTGGTGGCTGCAGTATCGTGCCATTTTGTACATTTTGATGATTCCCTCCTTCTTTTTGTGAATATCCCTGAGGAAAGAGTTTATTTTATTTTATTAGAAGTAAAATTTAAACTATGTCAGATTTCTTATTGAAGAAAAGCAGGAGGATGAAAAGTCGAAAGAAGATTTGTAGATGTTTGCACTGTGGTAGTTGTTAAGTTTGCATGAAGAGACAGACGCGGAGTGCTTCAAGCTCTTTGTTTATTAGTGACTACAGCTCAGAACGAACCCCTTTTGCTGGGCTGCGCTGCTACTTTAGCCAGCAGCCGCCGTTGCTAGCCCAATCAGAGTTGCGGGTTTTCCCCGCACTTTTAAACCAATTATTTCTTACATTTTACAAGAACAGTTCAAACTAAACCAATGACTTTAAAACCTGCATAAATAAACACCCCTCCCCACTAGGTTCAGTCCATACTCAAACCCCAGCCTATCTAATGTATTCTTTTAAAAATAGGTGGGCTCTTACGTGTACGTTGAGACCTATGTGGTTCAGATGTTTTAAGGTTCTCACCTTGTGAGGGAGGAAATGTGTCTGCTGACATTTCCTTACTAGGACTTGTAGTAGGTAGAACCTGTTTGGTTACTACAACCTGGTTCTCTCCTCCCAATCCATCTCCAACCCAATGTCAGCACCAAATCAGGTAGTGATGTGCAATCTTCCATTTGTGAAAATGTTGTTGGTATTGTGACAGGTT
>CM019148.1:154266873-154471239 GCA_009733165.1 Naja naja
GAATACAATCCACCTGTGTAGACCATGGTTTTGGGTGGATTCAGTATTATGAGGAAAAGGGCATTTTCCTTCATTAGTGCAATCTGAAATTGCTGCTGAATTACCACATAGCTTGGGAAACCATTAGGTAAGATGTTGTGCTGGACAGGGTGATATTCAGAAAATGCTGTTGTTGGTGCTCTGGAATATGTGCATTCTGGCAGAAGGACATTGGTATGCAGCTGTTAAGTTTGAAAAACTTACTGTTCTTTTCTTTCAAGATGACTGGTGCTGACTGCATATGCATGGTGTTTTGAATTTGTGCCATGTTCATTTTATGTTGGTTTCCTGTGGAGGATGTTCCCTGAAGAGCTGCTGCAGGAGGTGAAGGGTTAAAAAATTGCATTGGAGCTGTGGTTTCATTCTTAATTCCTGACTGGGGGGCTGTAGCATCCTGAAGCAGTGCTATTTGTGGGGCTAGCAGTAATCTGGAGGCACTAGGACCGCTGCGGAAGTCAGGGAAGCTGTCGGGAGCGAGAAGTGCTTAATTGCTTGGAGATCGGCTTCTGGGAACATTGCAGCTGCTTCTGGAGCCTTTGGAATGTTGACTGAAGGTGCTGGGAGACTGCCTGTGGTTGCTGGGAGTTCGATGCTCATTGTCTGTGATTGTTTTGGAGTCGGGGTTGTGAATGAAGCCCCAATTGCTTCTGTGAGTGTTTCAATCGCTCTTGAGATTTCCTGTTCTGAGGGAGGTTTCTTGCTGACACATTTATTTTGGGTGTTAGTCTTTGGTTCTCTGTTATCTGGTGTTATTGGTCTTGTCAAATGAAGAACTGACCAGCCACCCTCACAAAATAGTTCATTAGTTTCATGATCATTCTGCCTGTTTCTCCCTTCCTCATTCTTTTCAGGGTTATCCTTTTCCTTTTTCCCTTCCATTTTAAAATTCCTGCAGTGATTGGCTGCTGGTCGGCCGTTCTATTGGCTGTGGCTCTGGCTGTTTAGATCTGAACATGGCGTCTCAGCATGTTTTCCCGCCTCCAGTAAGTTTAAACAAGATTGTAAAGGACTTACCGGTTCAGCTTGCTGTTTTATTTTCTTTCTCTGTTTGCCTTTCTTCATTTTGAGGGTTGTCTATATTTTGAAAAAGTGCTCTTAATTCTGCGATCGGGTCCTTGTTGCCTGTTGACATTTCAATGTTTCTGAGTAGGGTTGATTTTAAATCTTCATTTTGTCAGTTATTTTGTCTTTCTCCTGGGTTTCATTTCTTTCAGCTGTAGGTGTTTTACTTTCTTCATCCAAGGCAGTTCCTATTATTGCTCCCATTGGTGTCAATTGAGCTGCCATCTGTCTAGTGAAGGCTCTTATTAATTCTGGATTTTTTTCTGATTCTGACATGTTTTGTTCAAGTTAATTTGGCAACCGATCTCTGCTACCATTTGTTGATAACTTTTAATGGATCTAGCCAAAATTAATCTTCAAAAATATTTATGATCAGAATAATCCTTTTATTGTAGAAATATAAACTTACATCATGTCTATGTTTTCTCTTAGGTACATCATTCTTTCAGGAGAGGGAGGAGAGAGAGCTAAAAACCAGAAATCAGTACCTTTTTATACTTAGTGGGAGGGGAATATGCAGTGATGCATCATGGAACTTGTATGCTTAATATTAGGAACAACAATGAACATTTTTTCTTATATGAATAAAGCAGTTTGGCATTTTACCTTAACAAAACTACATATAAATGGCAGTGTTTACCAGTGACAGTTACAAGAAAACAACCATAAATAAGAGACAGCTGGAGCAAAGTCTGCATTGCAACAATAGGGTGACCTGCCACATCACTGTTCTGTTGCTCCCATTCCTCACCATTGTCTGTCTAACAAGTGAGGAAGCGCTACAGGCATAAATGTTTTGCTGTATCAGAGAAAGGCTTCTATAGCTCTCAGGGACTCTCCAATGATGATCTGCTTTCAGAATTTGAAAAATGGGAATGCTGTTTCTATGGATACACCAAAACACTTCCATTGACTTCCTTGTCATCCTCAGTGCTAGCATGCACATCTGAAAAAGTGGGCATGATGATTGTGGAGGACACATTTTGGATCGGGAAATAAACACGGCCAAGTATTGCTAGCTTTAAAATGCCATGGCATGCCACTCCATGGGTCACTCCAATAAGTGGCCCAGTGTTTATCTTCTGGTTTTGTTTCTGTGATATTAGCAATGGAAATACCAGCCACCTTTTTCTTCTTTTCCTTTATGTCTTTTTTCTTAGTCTTCTATATGTAATATATAGTTTCATTTAAAGCCAAGTCTCCACAGACAGCTTCTAGTTATTGCAGCTCCTTTGCTGAGCTCTTTGGAATAAGAAAAAAAAAAGAATCCTATTCTATACTTCATGTATCATCTATCAAGGTTCTCCCCTTTCCAGAAATCAAACATGATGCCAAGTTGATGCATCATGACCCCTCTCAAAATAATGGGTCTAAAATAAGCAGTTAATGGAGAATAGACCAGAGCTGTACAGTGTGAATCGGCTCAGAACTGCCAAACTCTATTAAATGGAATATAAATTCAAATCCCAAAGAATAAATAAATAATAAAGCTGCCTGCCAAATCTTGGATCTCACCTTCTTATTCTTTGATCAACATAAAATTCTGCCCAATGCCAGGAAATAGGAAGATTGTGTACTTCAGCCTGGCAATATCCATATTTGGATTCCCATGTTTAGTACACAGTTTAGCATCTTCCCAAAGAAATATAAAGCAAAAGAATTTAGGCTATGCTCTGAGCAACAATATTTGACATCCTGCGTTGGTGCGACTTCTTTGATTGCATATTAATGTTTGCTGCTCTTTTTGCTTTTGGCAAGATTTGGCATGGGCAGAGAAGGAGTGGAAATCTAGCAAAAGAAAGTGTGTGTGTGTGTGTGTGTGTGTGTGTGTGTCAAAGCTGCAGGGAAAATAAAATTCCCCCAAATTCTCCCAATGTTTCCATATGATGAAAAGTAGTCAGGCAGCTCTCAGAATGTTGTGACAGTTCTGTTCTAAGCCTGCCTTCTTCCCCATGCAGATAGTCCTTGACCTATGACCACAATCGAGTCAAAATTTTTGTTGCTGAGCAAGAGAGTTGTTAAGTGAGTTTTGCCCTATTTTATGACCTTTCTTGCCACAGGTATTAGTGAATCACTGTAGTTGTTAAGTTAGTAACTCGGTTGTTAAGTGAATCTGGCTTTCCCACTGCCTTTGCTTGTTGGAAGGCCGCAAAAAGCAATCACATGATCCTGGGACCCTGCAACCATCATAAGTATTTGCTAAGCATCCAAATTGTGATCGTGTGACCATGGGGATGCTGCAATGGTCATAAGTGTGAAAAATGGTCACAACTCACTTTTTCCGGTGCTGTTGTAACTTTGAAATGGTTGCTAAATGAACTGTTGTTGAGTCAAGGACTCCCTGTAATGTAAGCAAAAAGTAGGGTACGCTCGGCCCTCCCTGGGCTTTTCAGTGCAGAAATACATGGGAAGTCACCCACAGGCAACACAGGGAAAGAACAGAAACATACGCGCAAACAAAGATGCAAAGAATGACTTCATCACACAGGAAAACACAGACATGTATGCTTTCTCTATTTGTGTGTATGTGTGTGGGGGTGTCTTTAAGAATTCTTTAAGAATTTCTCTTGTGTCGTCAAACAGAAGATGCCAGCATTAGTGTCTCCATGCCTTATAATTAAAATTTCTAGAAAATTGCCTGATGTAGTCAAATAGGGACATGGGGTGATTGATCACTGAGTAGGAGTTGGCACACAGGGTGGCTGCCTTGCCCGAAAGCTCAACACTCTTTCGGTCAGCTCTTAATCCGAAGTGCCAGTGGCATGCATAAATGAACTGAAAGGTCTCTAGTATACTTGGGTGGGTTATGCCTGGAAGATGATGGGGTCATTCAACTTTTGTATTTTTGTTCTGTTTTGAGCTGAAGGCTCTAGCATACTCAAGGGCTACGGCAGCAAGAGCCAGGAGAAGCAAGCCGCATCGTGACATTTGACACACTTTCTGCCACTTTGTGTCTCATGTTCCAGAGAAGTGGTGCTTTCAGCACAGCAGAAGTCAGTTGCATAATGATTACATTTCTTTCTCTCTCTTTTTTTTACATATTTAAAAAAAATTAAATGTAAGATAAAGTAGAAATAGAAACAAAAGTTAGAGAAGTTGAAGAATAAGAAGAAAGAGGGCTACAGAGAGACAAAGAAGAAGAAGAAATATGACTTTGGATTTCTTTCAGTGCAGTAGAATACAAAAAAAGTTATAGATGTTGTAAATGTTTCACGCCCATTTCTACAAGAACAAAGTCATTTTAGTTATAATCATCACATTTCATGGGTTGCCCTCTTTGGCCTGAAATATGAAATGACATTTTCCAAAAAAACCTGCATGCCTAACTAATGTGACTATCCTTATTAGTATATAGAATTCTGTCCTGCATGGAACATTAATGTTCATGGAAAGTTATTAACAGCTTCAAGTAACTTCAAAATTAATCACAAGAAAAAAAGAGAGAAAGGGAGTTCTTATATGGATAGGATCAGAGGTGGTATTCAGCAGGTTCTGACCAGTTGTGGAGAACCGGTAGCAGAAATTTTGAGTAGTTTGGAGAACCAGCAAATCCCACCTCTGACTGGCCCCTCCCCCAATCTATTCTTTGCCTCCCAAGTTCCAGCTGATCATCTGGGTCTTCTTTTGTTGCCCTGAAGAGGAGAACGGAGCTGGAAAGCAGGTTAGTGGGGTGGGGAGCGAATGGAGATTTTGCAGTATCACTCCCCTGCCACGCCCACCAAGCCACACCTACAGAACTGGTAGTAAAAAAATTTGAATCCCACCACTGGATAGGATGGGGTGGGGTGGGGTAAAGTGGGATTTTTTAAAAAATTACATTTATATGCCGCCCTTCTCCGAAGACTCAGGGCGCTTACAATTTTTGGGATACAACCCAATGCGCTCAGCAATAGCCTTCCTTCCACTGTATATGCCTGCTTATTACTAAGCGGCATTTTTACAAAGTCAGCTTATTGCCCCCAGCAATCTTGGGTCCTCAATTTACCTACCCCGAGAGGATGGAAGGCTGAGTCAACCTTGAGCTTGGTGGGATTCGAGCCTGCAGTAATTGCAGGCAGCTGGAACTTAGGTGCTAGGCATTTAACAGCCTGTACCACCAAGGCACTTATCATATTTATATAGCCTTCCATTTCACAAAACCTGATTCCAGGTGGTGTTCAATAAAAGAGCTATACAATAACAATACAAAAGACAATTGACAACTGAAACATTAATGTTATAATTAAAAGGAAAGGAGAGAGCATCAGATATTACAGAAAATTGAACCATCTATCAGCTCATATATTGCTGATATATTGCTCATAATATAATTATATTGGCGCAGTGGTTAGAGTACAGTACTGCAAGCTACTCCTACTGCAATTTCCACTAGGCTCAAGTTTGACTCAGCCTTCCATCCTTCCAAGGTGGGTAAAATTGCTATATGTATCATACATAAATAATAGCTTGCAAAAATAGCTTCAGAGGATGTAGAGTGCTAACACACCTGTCTGCAGTTCTTTAAAGCAGCAGCATCCTTTCCATAACTGGAATTGTGGAAATCCACTATGTCAGTTTTAACAACAAATTAAGGAATGTATGATAAAATAGGTTAACATTTTGGACGTAATATGCATGCATGCATGCATTCGTTCGTTCAGTTGTCTGTGGCCACCCATCTCAGTGGTTCTGGGCATCTTATATAGATGAGACAATGGGAAAATATGTTGTTGAAAGGACTAAAATTTACACTATGTCATAAACTTAAAGAAATTTTTTATAAGATGATGTAATATTGGTATATGTCACCATAAAAAGTCTAAATCTAAAATCTATAGAGGTACTTCAAATTTATGTTGGAAATGTGAACAGCAAAAAGTTTTTTTTTTAAATCTTACTTTGTGGATGTGCAAAAAAACTAGAAAATGTTGGATTCAAATACATAGGTGATAAGTGATACATAGGATTTTAAAGATTAACATTCAACTGAAAGCAAAAAATTTTCCTCCTGGAACTGATAGATAAGCAGTTGGAGGAAAAGTCATGGAAGATTATTTTTATATATAATTGAAACAGGATTATTGTACATATACACATGCATACATATACACATAAACACACACAAACACATACATATATGCATACATACATATATATGTATTTCATTTCATTGATCTGTCATCTTCATGTATATATGTGTGTGTGTATTCTTTATATCTTTTCCCCCTATTTTTCTGCTATTCCTTTGCTTTTTTCACTTTTAAGTTTCTCTTTCTTTTTTTCTGTTTCTCTTTTCCTTTTCATAGTTTTTTTAGCTTGTATTAGTCTTATTCTTATATTTAAAAATCTGTGCATCTATCTGCTTGTCCGTCCATCCATCTATCCATCCATCCATCCATCCACCCACCACCTATCACCTTGCAGACCAAGTTTTTGTTCCCTCCCTGAAAGTATCTACTGTCCTACTAGATCAAATAGGGTAAGCAATTGATGGTGAACCCAGAGGGTCCAGAGGTCTGGTGTATCACATGTGACACATGTGTGATAGGTTCGCCCTCACTGGGACAGACACACTCCAGCTGCCTTCACTGAAATTCTACCATCTGGCATCTCAAAAGTAGGCCTTTCCTAAAGCTGACTCCAAGGAACATCCCCCTCTGCTAATTTGGCAGGCTCCCACCTTTCTACAGTAGCATTTTGTGTTAAGTTTGCATGAAGAGACAGACACGGAGTGCTTCAAGCTCTTAATTTATTAGTGACTACAGCTCAGAATGGACCCAATTTGGCTGGGCTGCGGCTGCTACTTATAGCCAGCAGCTGCAGTTGCCAGCCAATCAGAGTGCAGAATTTTCCCGTACTTTTTAAACCAATCATTTCTTACATTTTACAAGAACAGTTCAAACTAAACCAATGACTTCAAACCTACATACATAACACCCCTCCCCACTAGGTTCAGTCCATACTCAAACCCCAACCTATCTAATGTATTCTTTAAATAGGTAGGGCTCTTACGCAATGCTGAGACCACGTGGTTCAGATGTTTTAAGGTTCTCACCTTGTGAGAGAGGAAATGTGTCTGCTGACATTTCCTTACTTGGACTTGTAGTAATGGTAGAACCTGTTTGGTTACTATAACCTGGTCTCTCCTCCCAAATGGTTGTTGGTATTGTGACAGGTTTTGGGATGGTTCCTGTCGTGTTAGCTCGTTACACATGGGGTTGATTCTTACTTGCTGATTACTCTCATAATCCTCCCTTCCCCTAAAGAGGCAGTAGGTATGGGAACCAGAGAGGAGCAAAAGCGATGCTCCTGAGACAATCTGGATCTTAACTGATCAATGTGCCTGCTCCAGAGGACACCATCCTCCGCTTGTACCCTGTAAGACCTGGGGCCTGTGATTTGGGTTATCTCAGCAGGAATCCATAATGGTTCACCCATAAGGTTCTTAGCATAAACAGAATCACCCACAGTGAATGTGCGAATTTTACTAGTGGAATCCAGTGGTGCTGGGTGTAAGTGGGATGAAGGCGGTCAAGGGGAGACCTGAGTTTCCTACCCATCAACAATTCAGCTGGGGTTAAATTAGTTGAGGGGTTGGGAGTGATATGCTGAACACTGAGAAGTTTTTCAACTCTCTCAGTGATATCCCCTGGACCCAATTGCTGAAGTTTTTCCTTGGTAAATCGTACCATACGTTCAGCCGGCCGTTAGCCAAAGGATGCCCAGGGGCTGTCAGGGCATGTCTGATACCCTGTTGTGCTAGATATGATTCAAAAGGTTGGATGTAAATTGAGGGCCATTGTCAGAAACAAGCACATCAGGTAACCCGTGAGTTACAAAAGCTTTTAAGCTGTTTGATGACAGCTTCAGTTGTGGTGGATGCCATAGGATAACCTCCAGCCATTTGGAATATGCATCAACTATAATAAGGAAAGTGTGCCCTCTGATAGGGCCAGCAAAATCAATGTGAATCCTGGACCATGGGCCCCTAGGACATTCCCATTCCTGTGTGGGGGCGAGAGGTGGAGCAGGCCTGACTACCTGACAGTTGGGACAAGATGCAACCCAGTTTTCAACCATTTTGTCAATACCTGGCCACAATACATAACTCCTGGCCAATCCCTTCATTCTGACAATTCCCAGGATGACCCTCATGTAACATTTCCAAAACCTCTTTTTGTAGTTTTGCAGGAATAACCACCCTGTTACCCCACAAAATACATCCTCTTAATACAGATAATTCAGTTTGCCTGGATTTAAAAGGTTGGGCGAGTTGAGGTAGATCTTGAAGTGGCCAGCCTTTCTTAATCCAGCCTATAACAGGAGCCAATAAAGTGTCTTTGGCAGTCTCTCTGGCAATTTCAGCAGCGTGTACTGGAAGTTTGGCAACAGTTTCTAGAAAAAAGGTGTGAGTCTCAGGAACAGGGTCCTCAATGTGTGAAGGAAGTGGGCAGCAACTCAAAGCATCTGCATGCCCAATGTCTTTACCAGGCCTGTGGATGAGTTTGTATGAATAAGCAGCAAGAAATTCAGTCCATCTCAGCATTCTTGGTGACAGGATCGTATCTGTGTTGTGACTCAGTGCTACAATCGCCAAGGCTTCCTTGTCCAGTTGGCTGTAGTTCCTCTCTGCTTTAGTCAAGGTGCGAGAGTAAAATGCAATAGGAGCTTCCCTCCCACTGGGAAGCCTGTGGCTCAAACCCCGCCCCCACTCCAAAAGGGGAGGCATCACAAGTCAGAACAACAGGAAAGTTCTCAGAGAACTGTATCAGCACAGCATCAGACGTGATTAGTCTCTTGATATTGTTAAATGCAGCTTGTTCCTTCCTCCCCCAGACCCAAGCAGATTTTTTGTCCAGCAACCTATGTAGGGGTTCTGCAATGGTTGCCTTCTGAGGTAGAAACATATGATAGAAGTTAATGAGTCCCAAGAATGCTTGCAAATCTGTTTTGCATTTTGGCCTGGGGGCTTCCTTGATTGCCTGAACCTTTGCTCTGTGGGGTGGATGCCATGTTTATCAATCATGTAACCCAAGAATTCCACTTTATCTGTTCTAAGTGTGCATTTTTCTTCTTTGACTTTTAACCCTGCTTTTTAATCTAGTTAAGACTTCCCTGAGTCTCTCGTGTAATTGAGTGTCATTTTCAGCAGAAATTAAAACATCATCAAAATAGGGCACCACCCTGGCAACCCTTGTAACATTCTTTCCATAAGGCTTTGGAAGATGCCTGGTGCCACGCTTACTCCAAATTGCAATCTTTTGCATTTGAAGGCACCTCTATGGGTCACAATGGTTTGGGCTTCAGCAGTGGCATCATCAACTGTTAATTGTTGATATGCCTGTGCCAGGTCCAACTTGGCAAAAACTGTGCCCCCTCCAAGAGAGTATAATAAATGATGCACTACTGGAACTGGATATGCGCTCTGTTGTAGCGCATGGTTCAATGTCCCCTTGTAGTCTCCACAGATTCTCACAGACCCATCAGCCTTGACTGGTGTGACTATGGGTGTCTCCCACCTGTGATCAGTGAGCTCTAAAACCCCTTGGGCTATTAGTTTATCTAATTGTGCATCAATTTTTTCCTTTAAGGCAAATGGGACCCTTCTGGGTTTTAAACGGATTGATTGTACCTTGGGATCTAGGTTAAATGTGTTGCCTAATCCGTTGCTGAAGACCTCTGGAAACTCAGACTTCAAGGCCTCTTCCCACTCAGTGTTGCTCACGTGATTGATGCCAGTCACCTCGATGCCCAACGGGTTGAACCACTCAAGGCCCAGCAGACTTGGGCGGTCCTTGTCCACGATGGTCAGTGGTAGGCGTTTGGTGTGACCCTTGAATTTCACGTTGAATTCTCTTGTACCAACTACTGGAATCTTGTTCCCTTGGTAGTCTTTAAGAGTCAATGCTTGCTTCTTGAAGTGCTTCTTCTGGATGTTGGGAAGAAGTCTGTGAATAGTGTCCCATGACACCATAGATAGGTATGAGCCTGAGTCCACTTCCATTTGGCAAGGCCTTCCTTCAATAAGTACCTTGACATGCACTTTTCTGCTTCTTAAAGGTGATAAATGACCAATAGTTACTGTTTGATGAGTTTCATTCTTCCCCTTTGCTTCTGTGCTGCGCCCCATTTTCTCACTGAGATTGTTGGGCCTGAATTCTTTGTCTTTGCTTGTAGCAAACTTTCTTCTGTTGGGTGGAGTTCTGGATGATTTGCAGACTCTTGCTAGGTGTCCTCTTTTATCACAACGGAGGCAAATGGTGTCTAAAAACTTGCATTCAGCAACCTCTGCAGTAGGAATCTTGCCTCTTTCTTCCCAGGTCTTTCTTTTTCTGCTCCATTCTGAGTCTATAAATTCCTTCCTCCACCTCACTACAGTCTGACTCAGAATCTATTTGCTCACAATGAGTTGTTGTGGACTTTTGCACATCAGGATGGCTTGTGGCCTTGTTGATTTTCCTCATGGCTGCTGCTGAGGACTTGGTAGCTTCTGCTGAAGAGGCCTCTTCTATTGCTTCCTTCAGCGTGATCTTACGTTTCAGTAATAACTTGCTCTGCAGCACCTTGTGTTTAAGGCCCAGAACAAATCGATCGTGCATGGCCTCTTCTAAATTGTTAAATTCACATGCACCCCCAATGTCTCTTAAACTTGCCACGAAGTCATTTACGTTTTCGCTTTCCCCTTGATCACGACGGTATCTCTTAATGAGGCACAATACTTGTGGCGCGTAATGGGCTCTTAACAGTTTTTCTAAGTCAGGCCAGTCCATTACCTTCACGTCTGCAGCTCCTGCCAATGCCTTTGCCATCTTGAAAACTGCCGGACCGCAGTGCGTGAGAAAGACCGCCCTCTTCCGCTTCTCGGAAATGTCGGCAAGATCGTTTCCCTCCAGATACATTTGGAAACGATCTGCATACGACTCCCAGTCTTCTGCCGTCGGATCAAACGGGGTTGGGGGGGTGTTCAGTGCAGCCATCTCGCTCTCCTTCTGTTCCACGTTGCCGTCTTCTTCAGGAGAATCCCGCCTTCATCGCCAGTGTTAAGTTTGCATGCGGAGTGCTTCAAGCTCTTTGTTTATTAGTGACTACAGCTCAGAACGGACCCAATTTGGCTGGGCTGCGGCTGCTACTTATAGCCAGCAGCCGCAGTTGTCAGCCAATCAGAGTGCAGGGTTTTCCCGCAGTTTTTAAACCAATTATTTCCAACATTTTACAAGAACAGTTCAAACTAAACCAATGACTTCAAACCTACATACATAACACTTTGGAAGGCCATCAAGATCTGGAATTTCACCTAGGTGCTGGCATAGAATGAAGATATCAGGATGAGGTTGTGGAGCACAGTTTTTTTGTCTTTATCATTTTATGGTTTATGACTTCATGGTTATCAGCTTTGTTGTTGTGAGTGAGCCTCTCAGAGTTGTATTTCAGATGGGTGGCCATACAGATCTTTTAAATAAATTAATAAATTGCAAGAATACAAAAAAAAAACCCCACTTGATTATTGCTTCAGGTTTTCTGACCTTGTATGATGTGTTACTCACTTAAGGAAAATTAGGTGTCTATTATTTTTTAAATTAGACAGATGATAGTTTCATTGTTGAAGAGAAATTGCATAACCAATTTTAATGAATCAAATGGCAAAAAATATATGGAATATCTTCAGTACACAGAGTTCAGTTTATTATATACTGAAGAGGCAATTTTGAGCTTAAATTGTCTTGTATGTGTTATTCATTTCAGTTTTGATCTTTCAATATGATGAGACATTATTCCCCTGAGCAAAAAAGAGCAAAACCTATGATTTTGAATTAAGATGAAATATATTCACTTGGTAAGTTATGTAAGAATTAGCTGCAAATAAATGTGACATCTCTGCCTACTTGGGAATGAAAAATTCTATCAGATGTGGGTAACAAATGAATTTATTCTCTCAAAATTGTCTCATTAGGAATATTGTTTAATGTTGGTTTGTCTCTGACATACAGTCTGATTTTGTCTTTTGAATTATTTAAAAATTGACTAGTAGAGAACTGTGATAAATATGATCAAATTTAGGACTGCATACAGTCTTGTCCTTCTGAAAGATGGTAACTGAATCTATAGATTGACTTAAAGGCACTCATTTTCTATGTATATTCAATGGTCTAATGGGGCTGAGGTAAGAAGGCAAGGCTGTATTTATTTTTATTTCCAAAAATGTTCAGATTAGAATGAGAATTCAGTTGTAATGCTGAATTCTCAATAGCCATTTTAAAAAAAAGTCCTTTCAATCAGAAGAGTGAAGGGTTTTCAAGATGTACTCAGTTCAAATAAGAGTGGTTACAGCTACTGTTTCAAATCAAAGGAAGTTTTTACTACGGCATAAATGAGATGTTTGTAAATAACAGGAGCAACATTTCTATCAGGGCAGGACTGGAACATAAGTGGAACCAAAAAACATCCTGTTTCACATTGCTCTGAGTATTGTAGCATCAGGGCAATAATGGACAAAAGACAGAAAAAGGCAAGAGTGGGGAGAGAAGCAATAGCAATTGCATGTAGACTTATATACCACATCACAGTGCTTTACAGCCCTCTCTAAGCAGTTTAAGAGTCACCCTATTGTCCCCAATAATCTGGGTCCTTATTTTATCGACCTTGGAAAGATGGAAAACTGAGGCAACCTTGAGCCAGTCAGGATTGAACTCCTGGCAGTGGGTAGAGTCAGCCTACAATACTGTATTCTATCCTCTGTGCCACCACACAGAAAAGGGAGGGAGGGAGGGAGGAGAGGGAAGGAAGGAAGGAAGGAATTAGTGTCCAAGAAGAAAAATTCAGAAGGAGGGAAGGAAGGAAGGAAGGAAGGAGGGAGGGAGGGAAGGAAGGAAGGAAGGAAGGAGGAAGGAAGGAAGGAAGGAAGGAAGGAAGGAAGGAAGGAAGGAAGGAAGGAAGGAATTAGTGTCCAAAAAGAAAAATTCAGAAGATACGATGGCATCCATATGTACAAACAGCTGGGATACTAAAGGAATGGGAACAATATGAAAGAAACAGTTCTAAAGAAAGAGGTAGACCAGTCCGTACTAGAATTCAGCAGTGAGTTTTGTCTCTCCTGCCTGGATGAGAAGGGCAAGAAGCAAGAAGGCAACCAATGAGCTCTTGCAATGGCAAAAGTTTGGATTGAGTACCAGCTCAGTCCCAGCACCAAGTTCTTGGAATCCAAACTGAAATTTTGAAGTTGGCTTAAGCACACAGATTCCAATGACAAAATGCTCCACCTATCAGCAATTTTCACTCATTCACAAAATGAATAATTACAGTATTAAAATATGCATACTGTTGAAAAATTGGAACTTTTGGCAACAGGCAGTTCATTTCCAAAGCTTTCCAGACTGGTTCTATTTTAATTCATTTCTGGAAAGTTTCTATACATGGAGTCAGTCTGGAGGTCATTACAAAAATAATTTGATATTTCAATATTGATCAGCTGGTATGCCAGCTTAGATCCATGAAAGATCCATGTGTCTATTGCTGAGCTATTGCTTCTGCAATGTTTAAGAGTTGTAGGGAAGCATCAAAGTCCTCTTCCCCTGCCCTAAAATTTTGGTTGATTAACTGATGTTCTGTATGATTAAAACGTCCATACATTGTATGGATTCTGTTGAAGACAACTCGAGAATGGATGCCTCAATTATATTTTTCTCCACCACAGTTATTAATCTGACAGCTGTCTGTTTTAAGAGACCTTTCATCAACAAAACCATTTGATCAAATAAGAAAGCGAAATATATTGAAATTACTATAATTTGAATTCCTTTCTATCCTAGTACTTAATGGAATCACTGTACATTGATTGATTTTTTTAAAGAAATACGTGACTTTACAATATGGACTCCACTTTAAAAAAAAATCCTAAGGAATGCCCACAGGCCCAAATACCCACCTCACCATCAAGCGACACACCTGAATACCTGCAAAAATTTATAAAAATTGAAATAATTGAAAATTTATAAGGGCAAATTTAAATCTCAACCATTGCAAGCCAATGTTTTGCAATGAGGATGTAGCGTAACTGAATGATCTTGACATAAATATGAGTTATAGTTCTTGCTGGGTCTGCCTTAGAAACAAACGTATTTATGAATGTCAAGCTTGCTGTATTTCATGACTGCAGTCCTTAACTAAGAGAATTAGACTGCCCATAATACAGATGACTTTCTTGCCACCTTTATTACATTCATGTCACACTGATGAGTGATGGTCGCAACCAATTTCCTACATGTTCCCTTCTTGACACACTTTCTGTTTGAGAAATTGCAATGTCCCAGGCTCTGCTCTCTGCTTACATCCACATGTGCTGTCTCATCACTTCATATTCTCTTTGTGGGTCCCTCGCATTAATTCAAATACTGAGGTTCTTGATCCACATCTGAACTAATACTTCTGAGTAGCTCTGAAATAGTATCAGGGTATTTATTTAAATAAGTATTTAAATAAGACAATCCAGGAATTAAGAATATGACAGATTTGATAATGCTTTAGAAGTAAAGCAGACTTTTAAAAATAGCCAATTCTTCAAAGATTTCTATTCAAATCCTAAACATTACTCAGTGTAATTGAGAAAAGCTTCCTTGAGTCTTTCTGACTGCTGTAATCTCCCAGGATAAATTGTAATTTGACCAAGATGGGGCAACTCTAGAAATTGAATAAATAAAATAAATAAGTTTTATTTGGTCTGTCCCAGATGATCTTTGTCATTGATTTTTAAGACTGGAAGGGGAGATAAATCCCCTATCTGAACCTCTAGCTAGTATTATTCTAACAATATCTATCTAAATATATCTGAGAGACACATTTAAATAAGCCTCTAGAAAAGTGTGTTTTATGGATGGTGGGAGCATACCTTTTTATTTTAAGAGGAAATAATCCAAAATGATTCATTCCTTTCTATCTGTATCCTGACAGTGAAAAGAGAGCAGAACTTGGAAACTCTGCAAAATTAAAATAGAATTTGAGAAGGTTAGAATGCAGACTCATGAAGACATGGATCAACCAAAGAGCAAAATCTGTAGGCACTTCCATCCTGCTGTGCTTTCACCACCATTTCCATGCTCCAGTTTCTCAGGCGCATGAAAAAGCTGGCCAGCCATTTATTGCACCCCTGAAAATCTTGAAGGCTGAGAAGAGTGAGAGAGAAGTGAGAGAAAAGTTGAAAGAACAGAAGTTGGATAAATGAAAATTCTCTTTGGGATGGAGCTGATCTCCCCAAAGCCCTGCAGAAGAGAAGCACTTGGACGAGCGAGGAAATTTAGCCTTGCTACAATTTCAAAGGCATCATAGCATCAGCAATGGACCAGCTCAGCTCACAGGGAAAAACAATGTTAAATAAAAACCCTTGATTGTGGTTTTGATCAGCTTTTACAGTAAAAAGAGAGGAATGGTTTGATGCAACAATTTGTTATTAGAAAAAAAAAGACAATAGGACAATAAAACAAGATATCTAATTAAAGATTTTCTGCAATTGTGTGACTTGGTGAAGATATTTGGTGAAGTAATAAACATAATATTATCAGTGTGACCTTCAAATTTGGAGAGGATTGGGGAGATCAAAGCTAATGTGCTGTATCAAATGGCTCTGAATAAACCCTGCTAAGGATTAGATTCTATAAATACCCCACAATGGAGGAATTGTGGCTATCTAACATTTGGTGATAGAATATAGGGGCACTGTTGGTATCGTTTTGATTATCTGTGTCCCTCTTTGACTATTGATTTGGTCTTGTCCAGGTTTAATTGGCCTAAATATTCAGGAGAGAAGCCAAGATTGCCAAAATCAATATCATGAGAACAAGCAAATCAGGAACTGATTTTGAATTGCTGCTAAGAGCCCATGTGGAACTGCCTGAATCTGGAAGAAAATGAAGTTATCCAAAAAGAATATACATTTGTTGATTCAGAGTTACAGAAGGATGGGAATCCATGGGGCAAAGATTATTATTCACTCTCTTTAATGTACGCATCTCCCCTAAAAATACAATCACCAAAATGACCACAAATGAACAATGAAAACAATATTATGAAATTTTGGGGAAAGGTGGATTTATTGTAATATTGTAACTAAGAGGCTCTTCACACTTACCAAAGATTTGTTCTGCAACTCCACAAGGATCTCACCGTTTGGAAAACCCTGGTTTAGAATGTCCACAGTTCTCCAGCTGAAACTAAGGTCGAATTTGTCTGTGTCTTGAGAGACTAAGGAATTTCTCATCATTTCTTCTGACTTCCCCTTGATGTTTGTGGATATGTTCTTTGGATTGCGGCCTTTAGGTTTGCTTAAGATGTTTTGGAAAGATCTAACAAAATAACAGAGTTGGAAGGGACCTTGGAGTTCTTCTAGTCCAACACCCTGCTCAAGTAGGAGACCCCATACCAGGGGTGTTAAACTCACGTTGTTTTGGTGACATCATGTGACATATTGGGACATTCGCTAAACCAGGCATGGGCATGGCCAGCATATGACGCATCCAGCCTGCAGGCTGGGAGTTTGACAGCCCTGCCCTATACCATTTCAGACAAATGACTATCCAGCCACTTATTAAATGCCTCCAATGATGGAACACTCACAACTTCTGGAGGCAAGTCATTCCATTGTTTAATTGTTCTCACCATTAAGAAATCTCTAATTGCTTTGTGTGTTACAGTGATGTCAACAATATGTAATAGTAAAGGAAGGATTAGAATTAAGAAGGAAACTGCGCCAGCATATAATCCCTAACAACCAACACACAGATAAATAGAAAACAGCACCTGACAAACAATCAGGGAAGAAACAGTTCCCTTATCAAGGAACCCTTAAGAAGGAAGACACATACCCACCAAGACTGGCAGTACACACTACTATATATGAATAACAAGCAAGGCCCACTCTCCTAAGCACTGAAGATATTATCTAGCCTTGCAATGTAACATCTGCAGGAACCCAACTAAGCTCAGTGTGAGAGGACAAGCTGCCTACAAAATGGCCAGCACCTGTGTGGCTCTTGTCCTATCTCTTTACATCCTCTCCCCTAGCCAGCACAGCAATTGTTGGCTATAAAAGCTGAGAAGAAAGGCAGCTAGGTGTGGTGGTATTGGTGTGTGGGAAGGAGGGATGGGTATGTTACTGAAGCAGCCTAAAGCAGATAGGGATAGTGTTCTCCACTAGTAGGACTCATAAAGAGTAGTTGAAATAGCAGCAGTAGGAAGAGGTATAGTAGAAATGGGAAAAGAATGGAGTATTAGATTTTTAAGTGTGTGTGTGTTGCTTAGGGACCTGTGCAGTTGTGTTGGCTGTTTGGGGTTTTGAAGTCCACTGATGGGTATGATCAAAAGAACCCATGACACTCAGAGAACATCAAGAATCCAGCAAATGTTGCTGTCTCTGCTTTGATTCAACAATTTCAGTACATTTTAGAAGCTCTGCTCTAAAAATTTGAGAAATCGTAATCCAGGGGAACACAAACTGTGCCCAATGCTTTGACTATGGCTTCCAGAATCCTTTCCAAATTGCCACCAAACTGAATTTTTATATGATCAAAAAAGGGAACTCACTGACATGTCCATATGTTATCTTAATATTAGAACAGAAGTAATTTGCCCCTGCTTTCTTCTGTAATTTTTTTTAACCTTGAAATCTCTGGTGGTTTCTCATCCCATATTTCCCAAGTCCAAATCTGCTTAATTTCTTGAAAATTCTTCAGTGCCGTCTAAATTGAGTGGACTAACAATGAGAATGTTTTCCCGCCAGGATAACTTTTCCACAAGCAATCCAAGTCTCTGGCAAAATCCCAGCCAGACATGGTTCAGTAGAAACAAATAATAGTAATCACAGCTAAAATCCCATGGCTGTGCAAAAGCCTAAGCCTATTTATTTTTGTTCTGGGAGATAAACTGGTTTTTTTTTCTTTTCAGTATCCAAGTGGTTCCTTTAATTGAATTATTGATCTTTCAAGCAGGCTGAAACATGCTAAGCAGTCTTCAGTTTTACCACTGGATTTCCCCAGCCTTTACTCATCATTTATCAAAATAAAAAGGTCAAGTGCATACATTTGCTTATTTCTGTTCTATTCTATTCCATTTGTTAAAATAGACTTGCCGACCTGATGTGTCCATGTATTAGATGGCAGCTCGGTGATTCACATGTTTGGCTGATGTGACATGATGGCAGCAACAACAAACATATCTGGGGGAATGTTTTGATAAGGCCACTCTATTGCAATTTACCCTCTGTTCTAGCTTTTTTAAAGGATTTTTGAAATTGCTCATTTGTAACAATATTATTATATTCACGCTTTTTTTTTGAACTCATGTGGCTTTTTGCAAGCAACTGAAGGGCGAAAACTAATCAAGGGGATACCTCTGGGTTTTCCTTTGCGGTTTCTCCTTTGTGTAGTTTAAAAACGCCCTTTTTTTTCTTTTAACAAGCTTGAGTGCATTTTAATCAAAAGTTAAAGCAAGAGTCATCAATCTGTTCAAGCTTCGATGCTCTTCTTTCATTTCTTCTGCTGCGGCAGGATTTATAACTGCCATTTTTCCCAAAGACAGGTGGGCCTTTCTCTGCCCCTGAAGGCCATGTTAATGTCTTTCTGAAGTCTCTCTCTCCTTCTCTCTCACATACACTCAATCTTCTGAACACTGTCTAATGATGTAGATTTTCTGTTCTGAAATTGTCTCCCATTAAAATGGTGTTCCTTTTCTTTTTGCCTCCTAACCACTGTCAGTGGGACTGACAGATTTCTTTGATTGTTGTTGTTGCTTTTAGGAAAGGAAAGTGCATGCTTGAATGTTTAATGCAAGTATCACTACCAACAGCCACAACAAAAATAGTCACGTTTGTGGGCCCAAATTTATGAAAATTCTCTCCACTTTTAAAAAGTATTATTTTCAGGTCAAATCTGCATTGACCCATGTGAAACTTAGCATACCCCCATGTATAAATCATAATTCATGTGTACCATTTCATAAAAATAGAAGTAATTTTTATCAATTATTCATGAATACAATAATAACATGCTTATGACTGGAATAGGAAAATGTTAAAACAGTTCCACCTTTATATAAGATTGCTCATTCCTTAATACTGCTGAGGCCCCACCTTTACATAATGACTATTGTTATGATAAAATGGTGCACTTCCAATTTCCACTACTATATAGTGCTACCAGATCCCAAACTAATAATTTTTACAGTTGACAAATAAAAGAAGCTGCTAGAATGAATTAACCCATAATTAACCCATTAACCCATAATTTCACTAGATGTTCTGCTCTCTGCTCAATTTGGCTGAAAGTGGGGGTAAGGAAAAACAAAATATAATAAACATCTTCTATCTAGTCAAAGTACCAAATAAATAAAATTGCCTGGCTATGTGGGCTGAATAACAATTACCTCAGAGAGAAAACAGATATTAAATATTTAAAATATGCCTTTAAAGCTAAGCCTCACAAACATTTAAGTGGTTTATTAATTCCAGATTTATTAAGCTAAGAAGTGTTAAGAAAATCAAAAGAAAGCTCTAAAGATAGCTTTAAGTTTCCTCACAGTGATAAGAAATCAAATTAATGACACTTAAAAGGAATGAAACTCTGGTCAGTCTCAAAGAATTCTGCTTGGTTGAACAGCCCTAAATTCTTTCATGGCAGGTTCTGACTCAAATTAGTCTTGAACTTCTAGATTATATGAATCTTTTTCCAGCAATTTGTAACGATATCCTTCAGTGTTATAATGGACCAAGTCCCCTGAATAAGATTTGGAATTTGTTTTGAATTACAATTAGTGGAGAAATTTTTTAAAAGAGTAAGAAGAGAGAAATAACATTTTAGTGGTCTAAAATAGCTAACACATTTTTGAACATTCATATTCATTTCCAAGACATGCCCATCCTACCCATTTGGAAATCACAATGTTGATGCAGGATTAACTATAGGCTAAAGCAGAGTAGGTACTAGCCTAAGGGTGCCATGATGTTAGGGTGCTACAGTGTGATTTCAAAAACACCACTCTGTGCATGCATCAGTTTCCACTTCAGTCAACTCCCACTGTGCGCAAGCAGAAGGCTAGGAAAGTAGATGGCTTTCATGTATCTCCAGATACTTTGATTTGTTAAAAATATACAGATTCTCAAACTGATAATCACATATCCATCACACGCTACAATTACCTGATATATATTTTTAGCGGCTATGCATGTAAAGCATTTTGGAAATGTTTGTAATATAATACATACATGTGAATTATAGGCAAATTTCTTAAGAGGGGCACCATTGTTTCATGTGGTCTAGGGATGCCATATACCCTTGAGCCATCCCTGAATTTGACCACAGCAATAGTGCCAGTGGCAGGGAAGCAGGAATGCCTGCATCCTGGATTCCCAAAAAGTCCCCAGAGCCATCAATACTCCTACAGATACCTCTCATGGTACCTGCAAGACTTTTTAAAGACTTTTAAGACTTTAGAAGGGGTATATTAGAATATTATTAGGAAAAGGAAAAGTGCCACAAATTAGGAAATGCACAAGTTGTTGAGCTAGACAGAGGGGAATAATTTCACCAGATTCCCATTTAAGAAATTGGTATTTTTAATATTTTATTATAGTTTATTATAATATAAAAATCAAATAGGAACAAAGGTTAGACAGGAAAGGAGAAGGGGGAAAAGCAAGACTGCAGAAAGAAAAAGAAAAAAAGAAATAATTTCTGACTTTTTCCATTGCAGTACCCTACTGAAATGCAAATGGAAGCCAAGTAAAAGTAAAATTGGATATAATCAAAAGAAATTAAACGTCATAGTATATCACAGCAAATGTAAGAGAGAGCACTTTCTTGTTAGATCAAGCTAATGATGCGAGATGACAGATAGGATTATCATCCTCGTCAAATTTAATAATACAAATCAGGAGTAAACAATTTTTTCCCAAACTGAGTGGCACAAAACTGGCATTGGGAAAAAAAGTGAAGATGCAGTTATTAGTGAGTCTCCATCAGTCAATGCTCTGCTAAACCTCTTGCTGATGGAGGGACATCACCTTTTACGACTCCCTCTCCAGCAAAAACAGCTTCTGAGGAAAGAGCTGCTGACCTAATTGTGGGGAAATAAAGTTGGCAAGAGAAGCTCGGAACAGTGAGACTTGAGAGTGGTCCATCGAAGAAGATTTGTGCATTTATGCAGTAAATGAAAGGAGCGTAGCTGAATACCCTTTCTTATGTATGCAGGTTTAAAGTCATTGGTTTAGTTTGAACTGTTCTTGTAAAATGTAAGAAATGATTGGTTTAAAAAGTGCAGGAAAACCCTGCACTCTGATTGGCTGGCAACTGCGGCTGCTGGCTATAAGTAGCAGCCGCAGCCCAGCCAAAGGGGGTTCGTTCTGAGCTGTAGTCACTAATAAACAAAGAGCTTGAAGCACTCCATGTCTGTCTCTTCATGCAAACTTAACCCCCTTAATGATACATGAGAGGAGGAGGAGGAGGAGGAGGAGGAGGAGGAGGAGGAGGAGGAAGAAGAGGAGGAGAAGGAGGAAGAGGGAAGAATGAGGGAGCAGTTATTCCGAAAGTAGCAGAGCAGTCTCTTTATGACTTTATTACATAAAATCAGAAGGACAATTGCACAGAGCTTCATCGAATGAGATCTTCGTGACTGAAATGATTTATTTTTATTGATTTGATTTGATTTGTCAATTGCTTACAAGATAATAGATATAAGTATAAACATGAGTAAGAATACAGGAAATAGGTACAAATAAATGGGGACAATAGGACAGAGACGGGAGGCACGATGGTGCACTTATGCACGCCCCTTACAGACCGCTTAGGAATGGGGTGAGGTCAATAGTGGATAGTTTGAGGTTAAAGGAGTGGGGGTTTGAAGATGTAACAACAGAGTCAGGTAGTGCATTCCAGGCATTGACCACTCTGTTGCTGAAGTCGTACTTTCTGCAATCAAGTTTGAAGCGGTTAACATTGAGTTTGTATCTGTTGTGTGCTCTTGTATTGTTGCGGTTGAAGCTGAAGTAGTCATTGACTGGTAGGACATTGTAGCAGATAATTTTGTGTACTATGCTTAAGTCCAAGCATAGGCGGCGTAGCTCAAGATTGTCCAAGGCCAAAATTTCAAGCCTGGTAGCATAGGGTATTCTGTTGCGAGCAGAGGAGTGTAGTACTCTTCTCGTGAAATAGTTCTGGACTCACTCAATTGTATTAATGTCCAATATACAGTATGGATTCCAGACAGATGAGCTGTATTCAAGTATAGGTCTAGCAAAGGTTTTGAATGCCCTAGTTAGCAATTCAATATTTCCAGAGGAGAAGCTTCGTATGATTAGATTTACAACTCTTAATGCCCTTTTGGCAATGCTGTTATAGTGAGCTCTAGCGCTTAGATCATTAGATATGAGTACTCCAAGGTCCTTGACAAAGTGAGGGTCATCAACAAGGTCATATCCGCCTAGCTTGTATTTGGCGAACTGATTTTTTTTTACCAATGTATAGGACAGAGCAATTGTTGGTCGAGATTTGAAGTTGCCAAATGTTTGACCATTCAGACACATAATCAAGGTCACTTTGAAGAACAGTAGCATTGTCGGTGGTGTTGAATAGTTTTACATCATCCGTGAAGAGGATGCAGTTGCTTATAAGGTGATCGCAAAGATCATTTATATTATTATATTTTATATTTATTTATATATATATTTATATATATTTATATTTTATATTATATTATATATATATAAATATTATTATATATTATATATTATATATATATATATATTATATTATATATTATATTATTATATATTATTATATATTATTATATTACATTATATAATATATTATATTATAGCTGGGTGGATTATCTTCATTCTAAAAGTAATGTTAAAAGATGGTGCCTCAAGTTATTTCAATATGTGAGGTCTTCCTGCAGACATCTGTCTATTGCAGGGGTGTCAAACTCACATCGTCATGGCGTCGTCACATGACATATTGGGACTTTCCCCCCCTTTGCTAAACCAGGCAGGGGCGTGGCCAGCACATGATACATCTGGCCCACAAGCCACGAGTTTAGCAGCCCTGGTCTATTGGGTCATGCCTTTAGGGAAGCAAGAACAATTTACAAAAGTATCCCATCAGGCCCAAGATCTCTTGGCCTTTGTTGATTTCGGGACTGCTTTTGATTCCATTTCAAGAGAAAATGTATGGGAAACACTTAAGGTCTTGTCAGCCAATAGGTGTTTGCTCTTATTCCTATATAAATTATATGATAACAGAAACATATGAAAGATAGAATCTACAATATCAGCTTTCTAATCCAGTTTCAACACAGAGAAGTGTTAAATTGATATTAGTATCCTCATGTGTTCGTTTTATTTTTATAAATACATATAATTTTATTTTTATATTCACTCGCTAGTTTAATGTCTTGGAGCCTCTAAACTGGTTGGGAAGCATATGGCAATTTTACTGGATGCTTATAAAACTGGCTGTACCAGCCTACAGATGCCCTAGAAAAGCCTTAAGGGCTCTTAAGCAATATCGACCATCTCTGACAGAGAACAAACATTTTAATCTTAGCTAAAAGATGAACTATGTATGAATGGAGTACTGATAGCACCAGCTCTACAAATGGAACAGTCAAATGGGTCAAGTGTTTTAACTATCACGGTGTGGTATTTCATGACTGAGGAAGAAAGAAATCCAAAGTTCAACAGATGAATTTGTTCCTCCATATGAATATAGCAGCTGTTCCATTTTTTTCATTCGAAAAGAGGTAGCATTGTTCTAGCATTATAGCAACTATAATGTTGTTTACTCGACTTTTATAGCGTGCCCAACTAGTGACATACTTTAATTTTGTCTGAGAAGAGAGAGATCAGAGAAAAGCAACAAAGATGATTAGAGGGCTGAAGGCTAAAATATACGAAGAACAGTTGCGGGAACTGGGTATGTCTATGATAAGAAGGACTAGGGATGACATGACAACAATGTTCCAATATTTGAGGGGCCGTCACAAAGAAGATGGAGGTCAATCTATTCTCCAAAGCACCTAAAGGAAGGATAAGAAGCAATTGATGGAAACTAATCAAGGAGAGATTCAACCTAGAACTAAGAAGAAATTTCCTGGCAGTGAGAACAATTAACCAGTGGAACAGCTTGCCTCCAGAAGCTGTAAGTGCTCCATCATTGGAGATTTTTAAGAAGAGATTGGAGAGATTTGAGGGTCTTGAGTAGGGGTTGGACATGGAGACTTCTGAGGACGCTTCCAACTCTGTTATTCTGTTAATAGAACCATGGCCCACATACAGGGAGGGGCTTCAAAAATTTCAGCAACTGGTTCTCCGCCCGGTTGCTGGGTGGGCATGGCCATGGTGAGCATGGCCTAGTTGGCCTCCTGCACCATGGCAGGGGGGTTTTCACCCTCCCTGGACTCTAGAGGCTTTCCTTGAGCCTTCCGTGAGGGCAAAAATGGCCTCCCCAGGCTCCGGAGGCCCTCCAGAGGCCGGAAACGAGCCCATTTCCAGCATTCCGGAGATTCCGGGTGGCTCATTTTTCACCCTCCCCGAGCCTCCATGCGGGTCCTGTACTTACCTGGCATCCAAAACGGGATGCGTGGAGACTCCTGGGAGAGGAGGGGTGGGAGGGACGGGGCAGGGTGGCCAGGGCCAGCCAAGAGGGGGGTTTGCCAGTTCACTGAATGCACAGAATCTTAACTAGAGGATTGCCCGAACCCATGCAAACCTGTAGCAGCTGACCCCTACCCACATAGTTTTATGCTGACCCCAGTGTGCACATGTATCACCTCTCTTGCAGGAGCTGCATTGATTGGCGATTTGCTTCTAGGTGCAATTCAAGGTGCTGGTTGTCACCTTTAAAGCCCTTCATGGCTTGGGATCAGGTTATCTAAGGGACTGTCTCTTGCCAGTCACATCTACCCGACCCATCAGTGTGGGGAAGCAGGGAATGTTGCGGGTCCCATCCCCAAGGGAAATACATCTGGTGGGACCCAGAAGAAGAGCCTTCTCCATGGTGGCTCTCTCTGGAACATCATTCCCCCAGACATTAGAACAGCCCTTGCTCTAACACTCTTCCAGAAGGCACTGAAGACTGGTTCTGCCAGCGGGCCTGGGGAACCCAGAGCAGGATGGAGCCCATCAAATGGCTTGTGTGATCTGCTGTTGCTGGGGCGGGGGCTGGGAGTTGGAGGGTGATTTTGTTATATTATACTATATTAATTTATTTGATTCTTTTTGTTAGTTTTATTGTTTTAAATGTGGTTTTATATTCTGTAAGCTGCCTTGAGTTGCTATGGGCGAATAGGCGGCTATATAAATTCACTAAATATATAAATATAGGATCTATATTTTTGACAACCCCCTTTCAAGCTCCTAGATATGTTCCTAATGCACTTTGAATAACTTGTAAATTGTGTTACGAGGGCTGAAGGTAGATTTTTGCATAATTAATAATTAAAGTTAAAACTTCTCCCAATGGGACTGATTGTCATAATGCTTGCTAATTATTTTAAATCTAGCTGGATGAAAGCTTTCTGTCTAGGAGACCGTGAGTTCTATTCCTGCCCTAGGCAGGAAAGCCAAGCAGCCTGTTGTAAGGGGAAGAACGTAAGTGTGACTTAGGCATAATACCTGAAAAGTTAAAATCCTGATGGGGAAACCTCACTGGGAATCAGGCTACTCTTTTCCTTCTTTAATTGTCCTTAAATAGAGCATTTTCCAAGGCATGGTAAAATACTCATCCATCTGTTGTGTTTTATGGTAGATTTAACAACCCCCTTTTTAATGAATGTGTTTAATCTTGTGGCTTTGAAACCTCTGTAATGACTGTTTTTCTTTATTGTGTTTTCATGTTTTCTTTATTGCATATTTTCACAAGATGAATATGTACTCAAATAATATGGCCTCTTTTATTACCTTTTTCCTGTTTTCGATGTTCCTTACATTTTGGGGATACTAGTCTTACTAAGGCAACTCCATTTTGCATACTAATAAATCCACCAAGAAATTACCATGGATTTATTTCTTATTTGTCAACAGTCTTCAAATTCTATAGTTACAGTCTGTGCATTTTATGTCTGGATAATTATATTCCTGATCTTTGACTATTACAAAGTTGCAAAGTAAAAAATGGCTTTGAGACTTTGAACCTCTCTTAATTTTTGTTGTGTTTTAGGCTGTAATTTTTAAAATCATTTATGTTGCCTTTTGCTGATGTTTCTTTCTTTTGAGGGCCTCTTTCATTTGCCTAATAGCCTAACGCCTACCCTTATGTAAAGCCAATTTTTTGCTGTGGGTCTTTTTTTTCCCCCCATAGAGCTGTTAAACTCTGCAGACCTGATTCTCATGCAGAGCAACACAGCAGTCCTAAAAAGGAAGACAATAAGAACTGGAAGTCTCTGTTGGTCATAAAAGATATACTGAAGCAAAGTTCATATGTTGGTTCTGCAGTAGTGTGCAGTAATGACTTGCATACATAAGCAAGTCTTGGGTGTGAGTATTCCCACAGCTGAAAGAATCCTACTCAGGCAGGTAATTATGCTGCCATCACCTATTCGTAAATGTGAAGATGCTCTTCACAGCTGAAACCTAGATGGGCAAGAAGAAGAAATCTTTCTTCTCTAGATGTAAGCTTTTTTTTTAAAGGAGGGATTCCCACTTTCCTTTTTAACCAAGGTTACTAAGCCCAAACAATTCTGAAGTGCATACTGCTGTCTATAAACCAAATATTGGAATAATCAACATGGAGATTTAGTGGGATGGGCAGAAACCACTGGAGTGTCTGAGAAATGAACTGCAAATGTCTCCAGCAAATTATTTCATTAAAGGTATTCTCAAATCTTAGAGATGATTACCTCAGAGTTGTCAAAGGTTTCATTAAAATCATAGGCTGGATTGAGGGGAGAGCTGGAAGATCATTGATGTGCTGAAAAATAATTCCAGGCATATAAAGGTAAAGGTTCCCCTCGCACATACGTGCTAGTCATTCCCGATTCTAGGGGGCAGTGCTCATCTCCATTACAAAGCCAAAGAGCCACCACTGTCCAAAGACGTCTCCATGGTCATGTGGCCAGTATGACTAAATGCCGAAGGCACACGGAATGCTGTTACCTTCCCACCAAAGTGGTCCCTATTTTTCTACTTGCATTTTTACATGCTTTCGAACTGCTAGGTTGGCAGAAGCTGGGACAAATAATGGGAGCTCACTTTGTTACGCGGTGCTAGGGATTCTGATTTCTGATCAACAAGCTCAGCATACATACATACATACATATATATATGTACGTCTAACCAGCCACACAGGTTCTTACGAAAAAGCCAACCAATCTACAAACATCAACTCCATCAACCAATCAAGAAGTAACAACACAGCCAACCAACCCACTTACTACAGCACACCACACCTCCCCACCAGTATTTATAGAGAGACGACAGCTCCAATCATGTTTTGCTCACACAAGCACAAAGCCGAAAGTACCAGCCTGAAGATGGTGACTGGGACCTCGTCGAAACGTCGCCAAGATACTCTCAATCTTACATGGGAAAAGACCCAAACACGCCAAGACCTGCATACCTGTACCCGTGAAAATCTACGAAAACAAACAAATATATATATATATATATACACACACACACACATACATACATTTACATGTATGTATGTATGTATGTATGTATGTATGTATGTATGTATGTATCTGGCATGCTTAACTATACAAATAGAAAAAATCATTACTTTTTTCAAAAATTCAAAAAGCAAAAATGGGTTCAGCACAATCTACAACAAGCCACCATGACATCAAATAATTTAATCTCTGGGGCAAGTCATTTGCAACAATTGTGTTGTGTGATTTGCCTTTTCCCTTTGTCTCTCCCCCCCTCTACAGATGCCCCTGCTTCAGATTCTTTCCCAAGTATTTTAAGGAATTCCAGAACAGCTTGGAAAGCACAAGTGTAATTTTGTAATAGAGGAGTGCATATGCTTGAAAACATTTCCCAGTATAAATTTTAAAGTGTGCTGTGTTAATGTTGTATGACCAAAATTATGGTAGCATAGCACAACATTGAATATATAGAGTAAGCAAATCAGACACAAACTGTTTCTTTGCTGTGTCTCTCCTAAATATTTCTATAATGAACTTTTAAAAATTGTGTGCGTGCACAAACAAGAGATGGGATGGTATCACAAGCAAAAAGCAAGGGACAATCATAGTTGATCTTTATCATTTGCTTTTGTTTATGCTAAGAAACTTATGATGCTCCATTTAAAAAGATTAAATAAATTAAATTTTTAACAGGCATTTATTCATTCATTTTTATGTAATAAAATTACAGACTGCTCAGCTCCATTACAAGTTTGGGTGGTATGCAATTGGTACATTAGAAGAATTTGTGCTAAAGCCCTCCTGGCCACAGCTACCATCTGCTCCTCAATTAGGAACTGTGAGTCTCTGTGACCCTCAAATCGTGCACCATTCTCAAACATGGAACCTCCCCAGATCCTGATGTTCCAAATACCCACAGGTACTTGGTTTTGTCAGGCTTGAGCCTGTTCTTATTCAACCATAACCATACAGCCTCCAAATCCTAGGACAAAATCTTAGCAACCTCACCTGCTTGGCTTGGAGCATTGGTGACATGTGAGTCCAAATCAATAGATGATCTCATCCAAGTGGCAGCATGGAGATATTAAACTGGAAAGGTGACTGCCTCAAGGCTTAAGGCACCCCACATGTCTCTAGATTTATCTCTTCACCCTGCCAACCCTGATGCCCTTAAAGATAATCTGGAAATTACAGCTATTTCAGAATGCAATGGAATGAGCTGTGTTGGATATTTGTAGTTTGCCCGTGTTGCATTCATTGTGTAAGCTGCATTGGTGCTCAGTTTTTTTTATGTGCTGGTTACCACTTCTAAACCCTTAATAGCATGGGGTCAGATTATTTGTGAGACCACCTGTCCCCGAAACTATCTTTCCATTGCACCAGATTGGCTAGTGTGGGCACACTTCAAGTCTCTTCCCTTAAATTATACTATCTTGTGGATCTGGAAAAGGTGCCTTTTCCCTAGCAGCCCCAACCCTTGAGATAAAAACATTCTTCCTCTTGAGATCCATCAGATCTCTACTGTACTCTTAATCTTCCAGAAGACTCTAAAGCACTAGGTCTTCCTGCAGGCTCTGGGATAGGATTAGATCCAGGCCCAAACATGCTGGTATTATTTGCCTCAAAAATATTGGTTGAGGCACCCAGTTTTCTTTTATTAACTTTTATTTTTATTATTTTGTATGGTGGTGTGATTTTATCCCACTATTGTGATCCACCCAGAGTTTGTCTTTTAAGATGGGCCACCATTTAAGATAAATAAACAAACTGGACCCAATCTCATAGAGAGGAGGAAGAGCATAATCTTGCCTTCTACTCCCATTCCTCACCCTTATAGGTGGCCCAGAAGGATAACATGGCCAATAGTAATGAAAACTGCTGAAAGAACAAGCAGAAGCAGAAACATTGCTCAATGGATAAAAATTATCTAGGACTGTTGGATCTGGCAAAGATTACTCAGGGAAGGAATGTATCACTGCTTACTTCAAGCAGGTGATACCACCCTTTCCCTCAGCAAATCAAATATTCTCACATGGACACAGCCACATGTTCCCACACCCACACAAAACACACACTGCCCAGGTAGCCTTTGTCAGGATTTGCTTCTATCCCCTTGAGAAAACTTAGCCAGAGTCCAGCTCTGAGAGAATCAGTACATCTCTGCACCAGATCCTGCAGCTCATCCCTTTCCTGATGTGATAAGAGTGGGAAAAATAATTTGCTGGGCCTGGCAGTAAATATAAATTGATTAAAAATATATGAGAAATTGGGGATTACATAAAGAAACATTGTCAAAAAGGTGGTACAGTGAATCCCAAGTTCATATATCGCATTATATAAAAATCGTATTCAGGTCACTTGGGAATAATTTGCTTCCAGCAAATTCAAGAACAGTATATGTTCTTGATTGTAGAAGGAACAGCAGAAATTATATAAGATCATTGCAAGCATTTCCTCAACAATTTTCATTAATAAAGCAAAACAATTAAAATAAAAACTGTTCATTTACTTTTTTCCAAATTGCTTTTATTTTATGTTGAATTTTCTGCTCTGCACTATTTAGATTTTGACATTCATATCCCATAGCCTTAAAAAAGGGGGAGAAATGAGCTGTGTAATATATTAGATACTTGGGGAGGCGTGCAGCGGCTCAGTGGTTAAGATGCTGGGTTTGCCAGCTGGAAAGCCAGCAGCCCGGGTTCGACACCCAAGCACCAAGCAATGGGGTGAGCTACCGTCCTTGTCCCAGCTCCTGCCAAACTAGCAATTTGAAAATATGCAAATGCAAGTAGTTAAATAGCTACCACTTTGGTGGGAAGGTAACAGCATTCTGTGACATCATGCTGGCCACATGACCACGGAAATGTCATTAAACAGCGCTGGCTCAATGGCCTTGAAATGGAATTAAGCACCCCCCCCTATAGTTGGCCACAACTAACAGAGTAAAATCAACAGGAATTCTACCTTTTTAAAAAATATAGACAATATCCATTTGTATGGGGGAAAACCTCAAGGAAATCATTTTTAAAACAGCTATTGTAGAGAGAAGGTCTCAGATCACTTCTGCACACATACAAATATTATTTAACTTAACTATAATACAATATCCCTAGTTAGTACTTAATGTTAAGCCCACTGAATGATACTGAAAAATGTAAGTTAGTGAATGTGTAAATCTGCTGAAGAACATAGTATTTGAGGAGATCTTAAAGTTCACTCTTCAATTTACTATTTAAACTTACAACTTATTGAACTCAGTGGGGTTTTTTATGATTAGATATGTATAAAATTACATGAACTGCATTTATACATAATTCCAGACCACTATTTGAAAAAAAAGTGTTCACTGAACAAGCTGATTCCATCATATGCTTATCCTTGCTAAGCTAGAAACAGAAAATCACATTTTGATATTCAAACCACATTATGTCATTCTATTCTAATTTCCTCCACCATTTTTCACTTTCAAACTCGCTTTTACATTTCAAACCATCATTCCCAGCACTAGTTTGGAAGGCCAACGATGGATTGTTCAACCAGGAAATGGTGCAGGGGATCAGAACATGAGATAAACAGAAGAAGAGCACTAGGTTAAAGGCGTGTTTCTAACACCTTCATGGGTTAACTCTAGCCACAGTCTGAGAAAAAAATTATTGAACCACAGAGGAATTTAATTTGATGTAAATAAGGAGGTAGCATATCATAAACTGCATACAAGATAAACCTTGGCAGCTGTTCAGACTTGAGAGGAAGGGATTAAAATTAAGAATGTCGTAAGCAATTAATCAGGAGAGTTGACAAACATTAATATCTATGATTAATTGTTCCAAAAGTTGTCTGGTGTAAACATAACTCTGTTTTTAAGAGGCAAATAAAAAAATAGCAGGAGTGGAGGCAGTAAGCTCTCAACCTACTGAGAATGCACTGAATGTCTACCCTTGCTGGGCAGAAAGGCAATTGCTGAATAAGTGCTATTGATGGTTACGTGTCCTGAAGTCATTTTCAACTCCTAGTAACCACATAAATAGATCTTCTCCACAGTGTTCTACTCCAAACCTGTTCTTTTATGTCTACCAATGGCGTATTCATCACCTCTGTAATTGAGTCCACCCACCCTGCTCTGGTGGTCATCCTCTACTTTTCTTTCTTTCCACCTTTCCAAACATTAAAGTCCTTCTCCAGAGAACTGGATCTTTGCATTAGGTGTCCAAAGTGAGCATGGTCAGTTGTACCTTGAGTGAGACCTCTGGGTTGATTTAGTGTCCTTCTCATCTATGATTAAATGGATAGGTGTGAGGTTCGGTCAGAAAAGTTCACTTTCAAAGTTTAGGAGATTGTCATGACCATAAGGTAGATTTTACAGCAAAATTCAGGACAATTTTTTTTAATTACATTTATATGCCGCACTTCTCTGAAGACTCAGGGCGGCTTACAATTTTGGGATACAACCCAATGCGCTCAGCAATAGCCTTCATTCCATTGTATATGCCTGCTTATTACTAAGCGGCATTTTTACAAAGTCAGCTTATTGCCCCCAACAATCTTGGGTCCTCAATTTACCTACCCCGAGAGGATGGAAGGCTGAGTCAACCTTGAGCCTGGTGGGGTTCGAGCCTGCACTAATTGCAGGCAGCTGGAACTTAAACGCTAGGTGTTTAACAGCCTGCACCACCAAGGCTCAATGTAATTTTGCCATTACATTGGAAGCACTCCATCTTAGAAGGTGGCAAGCAGGCAAAGCAAAGGACTAACTTTCCATAACCCACGTTGAGAGTAAGACAAAGGCAGACACAGCCTTGGTGACATTCTACTGCAAACAGGAATGAAACCATCTTTAACTTGCATTTTGCTTATGCCAAGGACAAGAAGCATCCCTTGGAACAAATGAAAGCAGAGACAAAGGCCAGCAAGCCTAACTGCTGTGGAAGAAGCACCAAAGTGGCAAATCCCTAGCAAAGATAATCGCAGTGCAAATCCCATGCTAAATCAGAGGTTTGATTTACTACCTGCTTCTACCTACTCCTACTTCTACCTATTTACTACCTACTACCTTTGATTTACTACCTACTTCCAGCTATTTCTACTTCTACCTATTTATTACCTACTTACTTCTTCACGGAAAACAGAAATAGCAGATAATGATTTAAAACAGAATAAACCAAGATCCAAACAACAGTAGAGAAAGATTACAAGGATCAGCCTATATGAATGGAGGAGTTTGTACCATGAATATCCATTTTTTTTAAATGCTCAATCCACCTAAAATGCAGCAATTGAGATAATTTTTCCCATTTAAAGTTATTTTTATCACCTTCTTTTACAAGTAAATATAATATTTCCAACTCTAGAATCTCCCTGGATCTTTTCTCCAGCTTTTTTTGGGGTGGGGGGAACATCTAAGAACTGATGTGTTACCAAGATGTTCCTGATAGAATACTGCAATATGATTCACTGAAACGTAGGAAGGCTCATAATATTTATTTTGGACAAGGTCTCCTCATAGTGCTAAGAACAGGGGTGGGCCAGAGTTGGTATTTAGCAGGTTCTGACCAGTTCTGGAGAACCGGTAGTGGAAATTTTGAGTAGTTCAGAGAACTGGCAAACACCACCTCTGACTGGCCCCACCCCTATCTATTCTCTGCCTCCGAGTCCCAGCTGATTGACTGGGTCTTCTTTTGTTGCCCTGCACAGGAGAATGGAGCTGGAAAGCAGGTCAGTGGGGTGGGGAGGGAATGGAGATTTTGCAGTAACATTTCCCTGCCATGCCACCAAGCCACGCCCACCAAGCCATGCCAAGCCCACCAAGCCACCCCCACAAAACCGCTAGTAACCATTTTCAAATCCCACCACTGGGGTGGGCAATTAATTTTCTCAAGAGGCCATATGAGAAACTGGGATGGTTGTGCAGGGTTGAACCAATACTATGAATGTCTGTAGGCATGCATGCACACATATGTAACTTGAAAAAAAGTGCCCTTCAGAATTAAAGCAGTACAGGTGTATTCTGTACATGACATACACTTATTTAGATTTAATTTCTAATTTTCATTTGACTTTACCCAAGCCAAACAGGGATAGCCAAAGGGTCAGATGTGGCCTGAAGCTGTAAAATGCCCAGGCCAGGCTACAAAGGATGTCAGTTTGAATCTCTGAAGAGCCATTGCTAGTCATTATTAACAGTATCAGCCTGGATGGATCTACAGGAATAAGGCAACTTTCTATGGCCCTTTGGTAGAACTTTATCAAAAGAAAATGTTTCTGTGCAATTTCAGGTATGGGTGAGATAGGATGCAATCTAACCACCATATTTATTTTGAACAATGATCAAGGTAACACCTTTGTTAAGTAAGGAGCAATGAAATAGTAAATGTACAGGAAAGAAGTTGATACAAACACACAATGGCAATCTATTGTCCTATACAACCTGAATGGCTAGTATGGATGAAGAGAGCCTAAGCTATTCTTTGATGTGAATTCATCATAGAAAAAAAAAGCTAGATAATGAATATAAATTGCAAGAATGAATCATGAATGTGTTGTTGTTATCTCAGCATTCAATTTGTTGTGGTTTAAAAACTCACTGGGCAGGCTTTAATCTTCTTTTTCTCAGTTAGCATTAAGTCTTCAACAAGAGTATTGTGGCTTAGTTCTTTGTCCAAATTAGAACATCTTTGCAGATTATGGTGTTATATTTTTTAAAGATTTGTACTACAGCATGAGTTTTCCAGTCACCAAATTTCACACACCTCATTTCAGGGATCCTTTCTTCAGATATATCATGCTGCAAATATAAAATGAAATAATTCAAAAACGAATGAGGGAGTGTATCTGTCATCTATTCATTGTTGCTATATTTATACCTGTTTGCTTTTGTTATTCAGGAAGCAGAAAACTTCAGATTAAGAGAATTTTATTTATGCCAAGAGCTTCTTAGAAGCTTTAACAAAATTAGATAATATCTTTCTGATCCTGTGGGTGTAATACACATCTGTTTCTATAAACACTTCATTAATCTCTGAGCTCTGGGGTTATTTTCATCTGCCTTAACCATAATGAGGAATAGTAAGAGCACTTTTCCTAGTGCTCAATTTTTTCCTCTGTTGCAGGAATGAGTTCATACCGGATGTGGACCACAAAGGTGCTTCCAATTTGGTATCTCTTTTCTTAAATCTTGTTCCATTCAGTCATTAGAAGACTTCATAACAAATCTATACAATTGGAGCTAATGGGAGACCTTTTTTTTGCCCTCAGTTAAAATGAGTCATTTAATACTTTGCACCTAACCCCCTTTCAGTAACAAGGAGGGAACATTTGCTGAGCTAAATAAAGTAAAATAAAGTCATGCTTGAAATAAACGTAAGTTTTCATTTGGTATAATGGAATACATGCATGTCCATATCTATGTATGCTTCTCTCTAGCATAGATACCTATGAAAACTAGTTTCAGGTGGCTTTTCCTCATGATATATGAATTTTTCTGGTCCCTGAGTAGGCAGGAAAAGTTGACTGCACCAGTAATGAGGCTTACCATACCCCTCTTTACAAATTGTGTGTCAGACCATTGAAGAGCGACATCCAGTAGCAACTCCCTATTTCATTTCCATTCCAACCTGGTATCGACTACAGGTGAGAAAAACAACCATCAATTGCCTAGAATGAAGGGTTTTGCCATTGTTCAGGTTGTCTTGCTGCAGATCACTAGTAGAAGTGGCTCCGTTTGACAATCTATCCCTTAGAATATTTTGGACTGCGAGTTGACAGGTTGTTGGTGTGAAGAGAGCTCAGATTGGCGGCTGCTCACTTGGGCTGTTTCTCTCAGGTTTGCTCCTCTAGAACAATGATAAATTTGTGCTTATGGATATTCCCGCTGACAAGTGAGTGGGCAGGGAAGGAATGTCAGGAGAAACAGAAGGATCATCTCTGGGGTTCCAAGAGAAGCTTCCCTCCAAGATCATCCTGCATCTCTTCTCTACCCCAGTGCAGCCATCAGTTGGACTAGTTGGAAACACATAAGAAGTGTATAAGACCTGTGTTCAAAAATAGCCCAAATGATACATTCTTGGCACCATGGAAATTTGTGAAAGGCCTTGGAGGTGCTCCCTCCCCATTCACCATATGGCACCTTGCAGTTTCTGTGAATTCTATTTCACCCCGACCCCCAAATGGTCAAAGAGGCCCTGAGTGGCTGAAGCTAGCAGAACCTGGTAATAGCCCCGGAGTAGACAAAAGAGTGTTGGTGTTGGAAAAATGGTATCTACAGTACCTAGCTAATTGAAGCAAGAGATAGGTAGCCATGTAAAATCCTTTTGTCAGCAGCAGCAATCAAAAACCTGCAATGGACTCATTTGGATAACTGATAATACACAGTAACAATAGCTAGCAGTAACCAATTCCATTTTTCCCAGCTTTCTACATTTAAGAAGAAAAGAAGAAGTAAAAAAGACAGGACTGGTGCACTTTCCAGACCATAAACCTGTGCTTGTGAAATAAATTCTGAAAGCTCCAAAGTCCTTTTTAAAAAATATATATATACTGGCATAATGCCACCTTTGATGCATTAATTTGAATTAGGAGAGGCCAAAGACTGCATTTAGAAAGCCTGTGGAACTTCATACAGGCCTAAAAAAATAATCATCCAGATTCCATAAAGTATCAATCTCCACTGTGAGATGCCTCAGTGGACAACAGAGCAACGCTAAGCATTTAAGGGAAGTGTAAAAGAATTTTTTCCATGGATGCCGCTGGCAGTAAATTTCACTTTCAGTGGATGCATGCAGGACAAATGCTGCCAGAAGCAAAATCCAGCTAGCATTCATCTCCCTCGCTAAAAGAACAAAGAAAAATCTGCTTACTTTTTACGATGTTAAAAAGTGCGGTCTTGAAGTTTCATATTTATTTTATTTAACTGTGTGGATTCCTTGAGTGAACACTGCAGAGTGGAACATTCTTCTTAGAAATTACTAAACTAAACTGAAACTACTTCAGCTTCAACCACAACAATACAAAAACACACAACAGATACAAACTCAATGTAAACCGCTTCAAACTTGATTGCAGAAAGTACAACTTCAGCAACAGAGTGGTCAATGCCTGGAATGCACTACCTGACTCTGTTGTTACATCCTCTAACCCCCACTCCTTTAACCTCAAACTATCCACTATTGACCTCACCCCATTCCTAAGAGGTCTGTAAGGGGCGTGCATAAGTGTACCATTATGCCTACCACCTCTGTCCTATTGTCCCCATTTATTTGTACCTATTTCCTGTATTTTACTCATGTTTATACTTATATCCATTATCTTGTAAGCGATTGACAAATCAAATAAATAAATAATAAAATAAATTCTCTCCTTCCACAGCTCTTCCTGGAATGCCCCTGTGACCATTTGTTACTATGTGCTAATACCAAGAATTGGTTACAGGGGAAGGCAACCTCTGGATGAAAAGCCACATCAGCAGTGAGAGTACAAGGCATTGATACAGACTACTATAAGAATGTAAAATGTTTTTTTAATCTGCTCTCTCTCAAAATATCTCCCCCACAGTAGTCAGATAATTGGAGGATGTGTACTTGCCATATATGTATTTGTTTGTTTGTTTGTTGATTCCTATTACATGGGAAATGATTGAGGAGGAACTGTATGATTTTAGCAGGCATGGCTTGGAACTGATCTGATGTTCTAGATGCAGGAGATGGAAACTGGAAACAAGCAGAGACTGCCAAGCCACAAACCATGTAGGGAATGGTTCAGATTCTTTCTCCGTTCCCACTAGTCTCAGAAAAACAATGATCTAGCTGTTAGCAAAATCAGCTTAAGGGATAAAATCTGAACTTGTTTGCCTGACTGTTGCACTATGGAGAAATCACACACTTCCATTTTTATGATGAATTCATGCAGCTGAAGCTGTAGGAGATTCCCACACAGATCCAATTCACAGTTTGGGATATAGACACCCCAATATAAGATAGCTTTCCATGTGATAGTTTAAATACATGTTCTGTGGCTATATACTGCTGGTGGTGGTGGGGATTTGTACATTTAAGATTACATCCTTAATATCTGCAGTGTCTCTCCAGGAGTTTGTTTCTTCTATCAGTCTCCAATTATGAATACTATAGGAAGCGGCTATATTATATTACTTGCTAGGAGTCAAATATAGATAAGCCTGTCCTATCCCCACTATCCCACTGTGTATGCATTAGGTTTGGTGCAATGCAGTTTTCTGCCTAGTGTCTAAGAAAAACACTTCACTTTAATGTCTATGAAGCTAAAGGAAAGAACAGCCGCACAGAAACTGAGGGTAGAAGAAGTCTGTTAAGTTTGCATGAAGAGTCAGATGGAGTGCTTCAGTGAAGAGTTTATTAGTGACTACAGCTCAAAACAGACCCGATCTGTTTTGCATTTAGGTCTAGCGGCTTCTTTGATTTCTTGAACCTTGGCATCTGTAGGGTAGATGCCATGCTTGTCAATCATATAGCCCAAGAACTCAACCTTGTCAGTTCTAAGAGTGCATTTTTCTTCCTTGACTTTTAACACCGCTTTCTTGAATCTGGTAAGGACTTCTCTGAGTCTCTCTTGTAATTGAGTGTCATTTTCAGCAGAGATTAACACATCATCAAAGTAAGGCACTACCCCTGGCAGTCCTTGGAGCAATCTTTCCATAAGGCTTTGGAAGATGCCTGGTGCCACGCTTACTCCAAACTGTAACCTTTTACATTTGAAGGCACCTCTATGAGTCACAATGGTTTGGGCCTCTGCAGTGGCATCATCAACTGTTAGTTGTTGATATGCCTGGGCCAGATCCAATTTGGCAAAGACTGTACCCCTGCCAAGTGAATGTAATAAATGATGCACCACTGGAACTGGATATGTGCTCTGTTGAAGCGCATGGTTCAATGTCCCCTTATAGTCTCCACAGATTCTCACTGACCCATCAGTCTTGACAGGTGTGACTATGGGTGCCTCCCACCTGGAGTGGTCAGTGGGCTCTAAAACTCCTTGAGCTATTAGTTTATCTAATTGTGCATCATTTTTTCCTTTAATGCAAATGGGACCCTTCTGGGCTTTAAACGAATTGGTGGCACCTTGGGATCTAGGTTGAAAGTGATAGGAGTCCCCATATACTTGCCCAATCCGTCGCTGAAGACCTCCCATTCAGTGTTGCTCACGTGATTGATGCCAGTCACCTCGATCCCTAGTGGATTGAACCACTCAAGTCCCAGCAAGCTTGGGCGATCCTTGTCCTCGATGGTCAGCGGCAAGCGTTTGGTGTGGCCTTTAAACTTCACGTTGAATTCTCTTGTTCCAACTACTGGAATCTTGTTCCCTTGGTAGTCTTTAAGAGTCAGTGCTTGCTTCTGGAAATGCTTCTTCTGAATGTTTGGGAGTAATCTGTGAATAGTGTCCCATGACACCATAGATAAATATGAGCCTGAGTCCACTTCCATTTGGCAAGGTCTTCCTTCAATTAGTACCTTCACATGTACTTTTCTGCTTCTTAAGGGTGAAGAATGACCAATGGTGACTGTTTGATGAGTTTCATTCTTCCCATTTGCTTCTGTGTTGCCCCCATTTTCTCACCGAAGTTGTTAGGCTTGAATTCTTTGTCAGGAAACTTTCTTCTGTGGGGTGGAGTTCTGGATGACTTGCAGACTCTTGCTAGATGACCTCTTTTTTCACAACGGAGGCAGATGGTATCAAGAAACTTGCATTCAGTGCGGGGTGGCTTCCCCACAACCTCTGCAGTAAAAATCTTGCCTCTTTCTTCCCAGGTCTTTCTTTTTCCTCTCCATTCTGAGTCTATAAATTCCTTCCTCCACCTCACTACAGTCTGGCTCAGAATCTATTTGCTCACAATGAGTTGTTGTGGACTTTTCCACATCAGGATGGCTTGAGGCCTTGTTAATTTTCTTCATGGCTGCTGGGAGGACTTGGTGGCTTCTGCTGAAGAGGCCTCTTCTATTGCTTCCTTCAGCGTGATCTTAGGTCTCATTAATAACTTGCTCTGTAATACCTTGTCTTTAAGGCCTAGAACAAATCGATCGCGCATGGCCTCTTCTAAGTTGTTAAATTCACATGCACCCCCAATGTCCCTTAAACTTGCCACGAAGTCATTTACGTTTTCGCCTTCCCCTTGATCGCAACGGTAAAACTCGTGTCTCTTAATGAGGCACGATACTTGTGGTGCGTAATGGGCTCTTAACAACTTTTCTAAGTCAGGCCATTCCATTACCTTCACGTCTGCAGCTCCCGCCAATGCCTTCGCCATCTTGAAAACTGCAGGACCGCAGTGCGTAAGAAAGACTGCCCTCTTCTGCTTCTCGGAAATGTCAGCAAGATCGTTTTCCTCCAAATACATTTGGAAACAATCCGCATACGAGTCCCAGTCTTCTGCCGTCAGATCGAACGGGGCTGGGGGGGTGTTCAGCGCAGCCATCTCTCTCAGCTTGTTTTCCGTGTCGTCTTCTCTTCAGGAAGGATCCCACCTTCGTCGCCAGTGTTAAGTTTGCATGAAGAGTCAGACGCGGAGTGCTTCAGTGAAGAGTTTATTAGTGACTACAGCTCATAACAGACCCGATTTGGCTGGGCTGCAGCTGCTACTTATAGCCAGCAGCCACAGTTGCCAGCCAATCAGAATGCAGGATTTTCCCACACTTTTTAAACCAATCATTTCTGACATTTTACAAGAACAGTTCAAACTAAACCAATGACATTCAAACCTGCATACATATCAAAGTCAGTGCTTGGAATAATGCATATTAAATTATGGGTTGGGACATTAATAAAAGAATCAGAAGGACAGATCCGAAAGTATTCAAAAACTGGCTAGACTAGATTGGCTCTCCATCAAAGAAGGCTGCCCTCCTGTAGGTCGTTCCTTAATGCTAGCAATTATCCAAGCATCCCTGGACAAGAAGATTTGGGATGTGATAAATTTTGTTCTAGTAGGTTCCAGCTGAATATAGTGAAGGGACATAATAGTACAATAGGTAGAATTAGTGGGACATAATAATAACTTGCTATTTTGCTTCTGGAAGAAGTGTTTTGCTCCTGTAAGAATTAGAATTACCTCTGCCATTTGCTTCTACCAGTGATCTAACTTCTGTTATCTTGCTTCTTTGTATAACTTAATGCCTGGAATGGAATATGTCATAGTTCGGCAGGGTTACACTGGCCAAATACCAGTGTTGCTAAGCACCCAGGCCCCCTCTGTTCCTTGCTACATGGCCAGTGCAGGTCTACAAGGAAGGCATGGGCCAGGGAGCCAGAATTAGGTACTAAGCTGATGTCTCTGAAAGGACACCATACCTTCCCCAAGTTGTGGCCTTCCTTACATACATCTTGTCTGTATGTTCATGGAACGGTCTACCCAGCCATTTGTTTTGATCAAAATAACACTGTTCTTTTTCAAGCCTCCGCTTAAGCTCTTCTTGTGACCTATTGTTGACTTAAGTGCATTGCCAAACATTACAATAGAATATGGAGTATATAGAATAAAATAAGGTGATCGTGATAGGCCTTCTATCCAATATGGTTTAAGAAATTGGCTCTGGAGCTAAGGCTTCACTGTGGGCTATCAATCAAACACAGATATGACATAAATTAGGGACCATTTCTATCATACTGTGCAATAGCAGAATCCAAGGGTTTTTTTTCCCCTCTAATGAAAGTGGCTGAAATCACACATGATTCCGTTACCAAGTTTGTGGTCTTGCTTGAGAGTAATGACATTCCAGACATTCTTACTTGAAATCTTGTGACATATCATGGGGAAAAGCTTATGCTTAATGAGATTTTGCAATCTAGCAAGATATGGACATGTTTTTAAAAATCTTTAAAATAATACTGAGATGTCATTTAGGCATCATATAGGAGTGGCAAGATATCCAGGCAAAGATGCAGGCTAAACGACCAATCTTTGAAATGAAAGAATGAACTGATTTCAGTTGAAGTCTGTTTGTTTGTTTGTTTGAATTCTTTCCTCCTGTTTAGAAGCTGTCAAAGGTTATTAATAGAGCTCCCTCCTCCCATTTTTCCCTGCAACAAGAACCTGGTGAGATTTGGTGCTAAAAAGCAACTGCCAGAAGGTGGGCAGGAACCTGCCAGTCTAACATCTTACTTACTACACCACCGTGGCTCTCAATTTTTGAAGTGCAATCTGAAATTTTATACTGCATTTTAATCTGGCTTAACTGTTTCTTATCTCTTTTGCCCAGGAGCAAAATAAGGATTATATAAAAGAAGAAAAATAAGTGTGTGCATGCGGCTAGAGCAAGAATCCATGACAGAGAGAGAGAGAGAGGGAGGGAGGGAGGGAGGGAGAGAGAGAGAGAGAATGTATTACAATTTTTTGTGCAAAGAGAATTGCACAAGGCAGTTATCTAAATGAAAATACAGGTCTAACTTGAAATCCTTTTTCCTCTTCAAGATATTAGGTTTATTTTCCTCTTCCATAGATATGCATCTATCTTAAAAAATAACTCATAAAATCCACATTCAAGAAAAGACTTTCATACTGAAGTTTCATTTTATGTCATTTTTAATTTTCTAGTTTAACTGTGTGATTTTTGAATCAACAACATTTTTGGCTGCCATTTGTTACAATGGAAGGTACCTAGAATTTTAGGTTCCTTTTATTTATTTATATTTTATTTTATTTATTTTGTCAAGCGATTATAAGATAACAGGTAACAGTATAACATAATTATGAATACATGAAATGGATACATATAAGAAAAATAAAAAGAAACAATAGGGCAGGGACGGTAGGCAGGTTGGTGCGCTTATGCACACCCCCTACAGACCTCTTAGGAAAGGGGTAAGGTCAATAGTAGACAGTCTAAGGTTAAAGTTTTTGGGGTTTGGGGAAGAAACCACGGAGTCAGGTAGAGTATTCCAGACATTGACCACTCTGTTGCTGAAGTTGAAACTGAAGTATTCATTGACAGGTAGGACATTGCAATATATAATTTTATATACTATACTTAGATCAGACCAAAGGTGGCGTAGTTCTATGTTTTCTAGGTTTAGAATTTCAAGTCTGGTGGCATAAGGTATTCTGCAACAAGTAGAGGAGTGTAGAACTCTTCTTGTGAAATATTTCTGGACTTTCTCAACTGTGTTAATATCAGATACGTAATGTGGGTTCTAGACTGATGAGTTGTATTTGAGTATTGGTCTAGCAAATGTTTTGTATGCTCTAGTTAATAGTGTGATATTACCAGAGAAAAAGCTACATAGGATTAGGTCAACAACTCTTAATGCCTTTTTGGCTATGTAGTTACAGTGGGCTATAGCACTTAGATCATTAGAGATGAGTACTCCAAGGTCCTTGACAGAGTTTGGATCATCAACAAGGTCTTGACTATTCAGCTTGTATTTTATTTTCTCATTTTTTTTGCCAATATGTAAGACAGAGCATTTATTTGTTGAGATTTGAAGTTGCCATTTGTTTGACTGTTCTGATACATAGTCAAGGTCTTTTTGAAGTGTAGCAGTATTGTCGGTGGTGTTGAATAGCTTTACATCATCAGCAAAAAGAACGCAGTTGCTCTTAATATGATCACAGAGGTCATTTATGTAGAGTATGAAGAGAGTTGGTCCTAGAACACTGCCTTGGGGGACACCACTGTTGACAGGTACAGAATTTGATAGGACGCTCCTAATTCTGACCATTTGTTGTCTGTTTGACAGGAATGCTTCTATCCAGTTATGAAGGTGTCCAGAGATACCATAAGATTTTAGTTTTAGGAGTAGTTATTCATGTACCACTTAGTTTTTGTTATCTTCATTTGTAGTTTGATTTCTTTCCTGCTTTTAAGTGTCAGGAAACCCATTTATTCCTTGTTGCTGAAGGGAAGGGAAGGGAAGGGAAGGGAAGGAAGGGAAGGGAAGGGGAAAGGAAAGGAAAGGAAAGGAAAGGAAAGGAAAGGAAAGGAAAGGAAAGGAAAGGAAAGGAAAGGAAAATTTCTGATGCTCCCTGCAGCTCAGTGGAGAAGCTGGCAAGAACTTGAAAGTCACTTCTGCTCCCTCACTTTTTTCCTCACCTTTGTTCATTCTGTTTCTCTGTTTAGATAAGGAATTATGTCTAAAATAACTTAACGGGTCAGTCATTGTCTGGTACTCTGTAATATTGAGAGCCGGTTTGGTGTAGTGGTTAAGGCACCAGAAGACAGAGAGTTCTAATCCCTCTTTGGCAAAAAGCCAGCAGGATGACCTTGGGCCAGTCACTGCCTCTCAACCTTAAAAAGGAAACAATGACAAACTAAACCTTCTGAAATAATGCAAAGAGAACTTGAAAGCACCCCAAAACAAAAACAGAACCCTACCATATTATATTTTTTATTTGCCTAGAAAGATGGTGAAATGGTAATGTGAATAAATAATAATAAATTCAATAAATGAAAAATGGCAAAAAGAAAACCTTCTTAGGATGTGTGATACTTTGCATGAAGTGGAGAAAGTCGATATAGAGAGCTTCATCTTCCCTCATTCTGGAAAGTGGAAGTCAGCCAATGAAACTAGTGATCAGAATACTGTTAAAATCAATCCCAAACTATCTTTCAAATATATATAATTAATTTATGGGGACTTGCTGTCATAAGATATGATGGTGCCTTTGGCTTGGATGGTTTTAAAAAGAGGATTATATAAATGCCTAAAGGAAGCTTATTAGACAAGATCTGCAAGAGCATATTCACACTTAACTATTTAAGCTTTTCCTGTCCTGTGCTCATGCTGGCTTGGCTCTAAGCCATCTTAAGAAAATCCTTTTCAGACTGAGATACCTTGGCAACAGCTTACTCAATAGTCAGTCTAAACTACAAACATATCTTACTACTGGAAAATTTCCCTACTGCTGTGTCCCCCTACTTTTCCTTTCAATAAAGCCATTGTCAACCACTTTTCTTACTGCAAATGGATCTTTTAACATGAATGTATATATACATTCACACTCTCCAAGTTAAATTGCTCTGTAGATAAACCAAACAATGACATCAAAGGCATATACATGGAAGCACAACTCGCAGCTTAAAAACGTTTTTATCCCATTTCTTTCTAATATCTTAACATACCCTCTAAATGCTATAAAGTATAATGTCTACAGTTCTGCTCTTGTAAAGAGAAGATTGCTGGCTCAAAACCTGACAGTTTTTTAAATTACATTTTTTTCTTTTACTGAACATCCAATTATTTCCACTGTTTTTGTTTGGTTTGTTTTACAATCTATTTGTTTATTAATCAAATTTATATGTCTGTCCATCTCACAGGAAATGACTCTGGACAATATTTATTTATTAATCAAATTTATATGGCCACCTGTTTTAAGCCCAGTAGTACATAATTGCACTATTTTTTTTGAGTTATCTAAGGTACAAGGGCTTCATCCTCAGCTCTCAAATATCACAAAGGCTGCTGACAAGTCAACCAGTGTGACCTAAGGTTAATAGTTGGCCTGGACTTAGTAGATTCAGGGTCACTTCCACCAGCCATGGAATCTAATGATTTCATAGTTGGTTGTTGTGAGGAAAGCCATTGCTTGTCATCCTTGAGGAAATGTAGGGTGTAAATTCATGAATACTTTATTAGATTTTTTTTATCATGCCTTTATTATCTTTATAAATAAAAGAGAACATACCTAATGCTTTCTTCTCCTATTTTCCCCACAACAACAACCTTGTGAGGTGAGTTGGATTACGAGGGAATAACTGCCCTAAATTCACCCAGCTGACTTTCATGCCTAATGTGGCACTAGAATTCACATTTTCCTGGTTTCTAGCCTTGCGCCTTATCCACTAGACCAAGTAATAATTTATGAGTACAAGAAATTCTACTCATAAATTATATTAATAAAAAATATTGCAAACATCTTCAAAATTGCCAACTAGCAAGTTAATTGGGCATGCTAACTGAGAATTTTGGAAGATATCATCTAACATAGCTTTATTTGTTCGTTTATAAAATATATGATTGCCCATTTCAACATGATTCTGGATAACTAACAGTTAAAAACAAAAGAAGGAACCACATTTTTTCAAAGGTAGATGAATGTTATGATTTATCTCAATAGATTATGATTTGTTTATATATATATAAACAAATATATATAATACCATATATGCAGGTCTTGGCATGTTCGGAACTTTTCCCGTGTAAGATTGAGAGTATCTTGGCGACGTTCCAACAAGGTCCCACTCGCCATCTTCAGGCTGGTGCTTTCGGCTTCGTGCTGTGTGGCTGAGCAAATGTTGTGATCAGGAGTGTGCTGGCTGTGTGTCCCTCAGCCTTTTGTGTTGTAATGACCTGGGTAATGGACTGTGTGATGACCTTCTGAGTTCTATTGTTGTGACATCCTGGGTCTTGTACTGTAATCTCTTGGGTCATTGGCTGTGTTGTAACTTTCTGAGGTTTTGTGGTGTAACCTCCTGAGTTCCATGATGTGATATTTATTTATTTATTTATTTATTTATTTGACTTGTATGACTCCCTAAGGACTCAAACATTAAAACAGAACAAATTTACAATAAAAAACAATTAAATAAAACAAGCTGAATACATTAAAACATTAAGAAAATTAAAACCCTCACCCCCCCTGGGTCATTCCAGGCCGGCCTGTTGAAACAACCAGGTCTTCAGGTCTCGGCAGAAGGAGCAAAGGTCAGGGGCCAAACGGAGATCCACGGGGAGCTGGTTCCAGAGGGCAGGCGCTCCCAAGGAGAAGGCCCTAGCCCTGGGAACCGCCAGCTGACAATGCCTGACTGACAGTATCCCAAGGAGGCCCCTCCTATGAGAGCGAAGAGGGCGATCGGTAAGTGATGCTGGCAGGAGGCGTTCCCGCAAGTACCCTGGACCCAAGCCATTTAGGGCTTTATAAGTTGTTACTAGCACCTTGAAGGCGACCCGGGAGACAACCAGCAACCAATGCAAGCCGCGCAGGAGGGGTGTAACATGGGAGTATCGGGATACTCCCATCACAGCCTGCGCGCATTCTGCACCAGCTGTAACCTCCGGGTCATCCGCAAGGGCAGCCCCATGTAAAGAGTGTTGCAGTAGTCGATTCTGGAGGTGACGAGCGCATGAGTAACCGTTCGAAGGGCATCTCGGTCCAAATAAGGGCGGAGCTGGCAAACCAGCCGAACCTGGGCAAAAGGCCCCCTGGCCACAGCTCCCACATGCTCCTCCAAACTGAGCTGTGAATCCAGGAGGACGCCCAGATTCCTCGCCCTATCCACGGGGGGCAACACCTCTCCCCCATGACCAAGGTGGTACATCCAATAAAGACCGAGATGCGGTAAGAACAGCCACTCAATCTTGGTGGGGTTGAGCTGAAGCCTATTATCCCCCATCCAGACCTGTACCGCCTCCAGGCACCGGGACATCACGGAGAGAGCATCACTGATCTGGCCTGGGGTGGAGATATAAAGCTGGGTATCATCAGCATACTGATGATACCTCACCCCAAAACCTCGGATGATCTCGCCCAGCGGTTTCATGTAGATATTAAACAGAAGGGGTGAGAGGACGGACCCCTGAGGCACCCCACAAGTGAGGGGCCTCGGGGCTGACCTCTGCCCCCCTGCCAACACTGACTGCAAGTGGCCCGAGAGGAAGGAGGAGAACCACTGTAAAATGGTGCCCCCCACCCCCAATCCTCAGAGCTGCTGCAGAAGGATACCATGGTCGATGGTATCGAAAGCTGCTGAGAGATCTAACAGGACTAGGACAGAGGAAAAACCCCTGTCCCGAGCCCTCCAGAGATCATCCATCAGTGCGACCAATGCTGTCTCCATGCTGTGTCCGGCCCTGAAGCCCGATTGATACGAGTCTAAATAATCAGCTTCCTCCAGGAACAAGGGAAGCTGCTGAACCACCACATTCTCAACAACCTTCGCTAAAAAGCGAAGGTTGGAGACTGGACGATAGTTGTTCAAAACGGCAGGGTCCAAGGCAGGCTTCTTGAGGAGGGGCCTCACCACCGCCTCTTTCAAGGCGGCAGGAAAGACTCCCTCACTCAAGGAGGCATTGACAACTGCCTGGAGCCAGCCACGTGTAACCTCCTTGGAGGTATATACCAACCAGGATGGACATGGGTCCAATAAACACGTGGTGGAAGACAGCCTCCGCATGATCCTGTCCACCTCATCAAGGGAAACCAGGTCAAACTCAACCCAGATGGAATCAACCAGACCCGTCGCCACCCCATCATCGGACCCCTACCAATCAGAGTCCAAGCCGGCACGAATTCAAGCGACCTTATCCGCCAGATGTAAACTAAATTCCTCTGCTCTGCCCTGCAAAGGGTCAACCCCCTCCCTCAGTTGAAGGAGGGAGCGGGTCACCCGAAACAGGGCTGTAGGGCGATCATCGGCGGATGCAATCAGAGCAGAGAAGTAAACACACCTCACCACCCTAATCGCTTCCAGATAGGTCCTAATATAGGCTCGCAACTGGACACGGTCGAATTCGGAGTGGCTAGTCCTCCACCTGCTCTCCAGGTGTCTTCTCCACCGTTTCATCCCCCGGAGCTCCTCAGAGAACCAGGGAGCCCACCGGGGTCTACGGCGGGGAAGAGGCTGCAAGGGGACAACCCGGTCAAGCGCCTCTGAAGCCACCTGTTGCCAGGCGGCCGTCAGCGTCTCGGCTGGGCTGTGGTCGAGGGAGGCGGGCAAGAACCCCAGTGCCATCTGAAACCTCTCAGGGTCCATCAGGCGCCTGGGGCAGAACCATCGTATTGGCTCCTCATCCCAGCGGCGAGGGACAGCCAATTGAAAGACCAGCCACAGGAGATAGTAATCCGTCCACGATAGGGGTAGGGTAGATGGAGAACCCTCCCCCAGATCACTACACCACTGACCCGAGACAAAAACAAGGTCAAGCGTGTTCCCCCCCTCATGAGTGGGCCCATGAATCATCTGGGTCAGGTGACCCAGGTGATATCCTGAGCGGATGGCTGTGATGTAATGTTCCAGGCTTTGGTTTGGCTCCGAGTTTGAGGTCTGGCTATGTGTTCATGGCGTGTATCAGTTTGCTTAGTTTAGGGGTCGGAGGGTGTAGCAGCTGGTGATGCAGCTGTGGTCTGGTTTCTGGATGGTGGTTGTCTTACTTCTATGGGATGGGTTTGGGTTTGAGTCTGGTGAGGGAGATTGGTGGTGGCATCATGTGTTGTTTTGGGTCCGGTGTTGGTTTTCATGGCTGGGACTCGTTTGTTGATTAGGGCTAGTTTCCAGATGTCTGGTAGGTGGGAGGTATCATCCCATTTATTCATGTTATGGGGGTGTTTCTCTCTTTCAATGGCTTCCCTAATTATTCTCTTGTTGAAGTGTTCAGTATTGGAGATTAATTTGGTTCCCTCAAAATCAATTTCATGTCCTGTGGCTTTAAGGTGCTGGAAAAGGGAGGAAGTATTTTCTTCTTTTCTGATTGCGTTCTTGTGCTCTGCAATGCGTGCATTTATTCTCCTGTTGGTTTGTCCAATGTATGTGGCTGGGCAATTTTTGCATGGTATTTTATAAACTCCTTGGTTTTCTAGCTGGATCTTGTCCTTGGGGTTTCTTAAGATGGTGGCTATTTTTTGGTCAGTGCCGAAGGCTGTCCTGATATTGTGTTTGTGGAGAATTTTGCTGATTTTATCTGTGGTGCCTTTGATGTAGGGGAGGAGGGCGATACCGTTATCCTGTTCTATGTCTCGGTTTTTGGGAGGTGTCTCCCTTAGGATTAGGTTGGTAATTGTGTTTCTTTGGAATCCGTTGGAAATTAATACATTAGTGAGGGTGTGTAATTCTGTTCTCAGGTGGTCTTTGTCAGCTAGGCGTTTGGTTCTGGAGATAAGGGTCTTGGCTACGGAGTTGATCTGTGCAGGGTGGTGATGGGATTGTGCGTTTAAGTAGTGGTTGGTGTGTGTTTTCTTCCAGTAGATGGTGTGTCCTAGGGAGCCATTGGGTTTTTTGTAAATTAGGACGTCCAGGAAGGGAAGTTGGTTGTTGGCTTCTGTTTCCATGGTGAATTGTATTTTGGGGTGTAGGCTGTTGAGATGTGTGAGGAAGTTGTCCAGTTTTTCTTTCCTGTGTGGCCAAATTATGAAGGTGTCATCTACATATCTAAGCCAGAATTTGGGTTGGGTTCGGATTTGTCTAGAGCATTGGTTTCAAAGTGTTCCATGTATAGGTTAGCAATGACGGGTGAGAGGGGTGATCCCATAGGTGCTCCTTCTATCTGTTTGTTTCTTTGTCCATTGTGGATGAAGTATGTGTTGGTTAGGCAGTGGTTGGTCAGATCTAGGATGTGCTTAGGGGGATTGTATTTGTTTTGGATAGCTGTCAAGGCTTCTTTAATAGGTACTTGGGTGAAGAGGGATATGACATCAAAGCTCACAAGTAGGTTGCTGGGTTGTAGGTTTTGTTTCTTTATTGTTTGTATGAAGTGGAAAGAGTTTTGTACGTGTGAGGTGATGGATTCTGTGTAGGGCTGGAGTTGTTTGGCGAGAAATTTGGCAAGATTCTGTAGAGGTGACCTTATGGAGCTGACTATGGGTCTGAGTGGTGTTCCTTCTTTGTGTATCTTGGGGAGGCCATAGAGCTTAGGGCATCTGGATGATTTTTCTCTGGGGATGATTCTTTGCTGGATCTCTTCACTGATGGGAGAGGCTTTTATTTTGGATTTGGTGGTTTTTTCCAAGTAGGTGGTGGGATCTGTATTTAGAGGTTTGTAAATGGGGTCTTGGAGTAGTTTGGATAGTTTGGATTGGTAGTCAGATGTGTTCATCACAACAGTGGTGTTGCCTTTGTCTGCTGGGAGAATGATTATGTTGTTGTCTTTCCTCAAGTTGGTGAATGCTTTTTGTTCTTCTTTGTGTAAGTTGCTTCTGGGTGGACTACTGGAGCAGAGGATGTTGGTGATTTCAAGTCTGATTTTATTGGCTACATCTAGGTTAATTTTGGTTAGGCTAGCTTCAACTCCGCATATGAAGTTTTTGGTGGGGATGCATTTGGGGGCAACTGCAAAGTTGAATCCCTTGGAAAGGACATTGGTTTCAGCCCATTACCCAGGTCATTACAACACAAAAGGCTGAGAGACACACAGCCAGTACCTCAGCCACACAGGGTCTTACGAAAAAGCCAACCAATGTGCAAACATCAACTCCATCAACCAATCAAGAAGTAAAAACACAGCCAACCAACCCGCTTACAACAGAGCCAGCACACCACACCTCCCCACCAGTATTTATAGAGAAATGGCAGCTCCGATCACACTTTGCTCGCACAAGCACAAAGCCGAAAGCACCAGCCTGAAGATGGCGAGTGGGACCTTGTCAAAATGTCACCAAGATACTCTCAATTTTACACGGGAAAAGACCCAAACACGCCAAGAGAAACATGAGTCAGCGTGAGCTTAAATGGACTCCAGGGGATGGTAGAGGACTGGAAGGACTGGAGGAATGTTGCCCATGGAATCATGATGGGTCAGACATGACTTCGCGACTAACAACAACCACTTGTCTCTTTATTAAAATTACAATAGTTCTCCTTGATATTTATTATATTTTTTCTTTATATGTATCATGGATATAAGTAACCTGATTTTGTTTGCTAAAACTAATACAAATAAAACATAGAGTTAAAAACAGAATAAACATCTTTTTTAAAAAAATATTTCATTAACTATTTATAGAAATAACCTCAAGAAAAATAGAAAAAAATACAAAAAGCTTAAAGTGAATAGGAAAAAGGTTTACAAGTGTTATAAAATGAAATAAAACTAAGTCTCACATAAACCATTGCTAAATTTGCTTCTGCAGTCTGCAGGATTTGCTCTTTGCATTGCATCCTATGGCCAATTAATTTTGGATTCATCTTGGGCTATTCTTTGTAAAACAGAATACAGCATTTTGTAAAGCTTTAGACCACTGCATTCCTCTTTTACTGTATCTCACTGTTTCATTTTTGTCCATTTTCTCATTTTATTGTATTTTATATTTTCAATTTTATTCTGCTATGCTTGGTAGCTTGTAATGAAATGTTCAACTAATAAATATGTTCCAGTAAATGTTCCATGGTCTGAGTTTTCTAACCCAGATCTCTAAATTGGTTTTGCAATTCCTTTAAAACTATACTGCTTATTTGAAGATATTGAAGTTGATGAGGTTATTCTGGTCATTTGAAGCAAGAATATCAAGAATATATTTTTCTTATTAAAAGAAAAATGTTGCAATCTATAGAAATTGCCACATCTATAAGATTGCTTAGGAATGAGCTAGAAATTAAGAACATATCTATCCCTGAGTAAGGTTTATGATAAACCATATGATATAATCTTTCTCTGTAGAATATTTAAATCTCCATGCATCTAAAGTAATAGCAATGGCATAGAATCTCTAAGACATAAATGAGGGCCAAATCTATCCAGATTTGGGAAAGAGTCTAAGACTTCAAAGATCAAACGATCTCTCCTGCAGTTTCAAGAAGTTTTATTTTGTAAAACTGTTATCATTTGGTGCATAGAAGAAACAATTGTTCTTCCACATTCAATCTGAAACCAAAATATTATACATCTTCCTTGTTTTCAATTTGTCTTTCCAGATTCCATGTAAAATTTCTGACACATATGACAGCTCTATTTTTTTTGTCTGCCCAAGGCCACCAATCTTTGATCAAAAAATTAACTTTTTTAGCAGATGACCATTTATTTATCAAATTTTTAAAATCACCCTTCTCATAGAGGAACCTCACAGAAGAGTGAGTACCCTGAAGGCATATACATACACATACACATACACATACACATACACACATACATACATACATACATACATACATACATACATACATACATATTTCCTTTATCTCCAGAAAAAAAGCTTTTTAAATGAACAATTCACTCCATTAATATTAGTTGGAAATATTTTAATTTATTTCAGGGTATCAGCCTAGCATATTTACAATGTCACAGGTCTGCTATTAAAAACATAATTTTTTAAAAAAAATCCCCAAAATTTCTTTGAACTTCATAAACAACTTTTCAGGGCATAAACAGAAGAAATAGTTGAGACTGAAATGTCCCAGGATATAGTTTTTTCACAATGTGCTGAAAAATGTGCTCCCCATAATTATTTTAATACAATTTTGCATCTGGAAATTTTTTTTATTAAGGTGCCTATTTAAGGAGATAGAAATTGTAGATTGGAGATGAGTATGAAACTTAGGCAACAAAGTAATTGTGCCGTAGCCTTATTTGGGACCTTTAAGGAAATGAATCAACCAGTTATAAGGAACCCTAGCACATTGGCTGAAATACAGCTTGTTCTGAAATACCAATTCCTTACTTCCATCTGCTTCCTAAAGAACAAAAATGCAGCGTTTTCTGAGGCTTTGTAGACAGAGCCCTAAATCAGAACCCTTGGTCTTCAGGATTTAAAAAAACAAAGAATGGGCAGAATATCTAAAGTAGGATGTGAGCTGCCCCCTGGTGGCAGAGGAACTTTTTCCTCTATGCAAGAATCCTGCTGGTTGCTTTTCACCAAGGTCTCATAATGTGTAGGTTTGCTCCGGAAACATTTTCAGAGAGGACAGAAAGATAGTTCCCTAAAATATCTGTACATCCAGGCAGTGGAGTCTAAACCATCTGATTATGGCAAGATGATGGCTCACGTGTCTTAATGTAAAACAAAAAGTTAAAATCTTTAGCTACATTTATTTTAATGTACGCTTTATTGTTTGATTGATTGATTTTTATTGCGCCTTTATGATTGTTTATAAGTAACTCAAGGAGGCAGACATTCCTCCTCCTATTTTCCTCACAACAATCCTGTGAGGTACGTTGGGCTGTGAAAGAGTGACTGGCCCAATGTCACCCAACCGGTTTTCATGCCTAAGGCAGGACTAGAACTCACGGTCCCCTAGTTTCTACCTGATGTCTCAACCACAAGGCCAAACTGGCTCTCTTTATATTTTTAGTACTCATTTGTTTTGCAATTTGTTTTGCACACCACTTCAAAAGGGCCTTGGTGGCTCAGGCTGTTAAATGCCTAGCACTTAAGTTCCAGCTGCCTACAATTACTGTAGGCTCGAATCCCACCAGGCTCAAGGTTGACTCAGCCTTCCATCCTCTCGGGGTAGGTAAATTGAGGACCCAAGATTGTTGGGGGCAATTAGCTGACCTTGTAAAAATGCCGCTTAGTAATAAGCAGGCATATACAATGGAATGAAGGCTATTGCTGAGCACACTGGGTTGTATCCCAAAAATTGTAAGCCGCCCTGAGTCTTCGGAGAAGGGCGGCATATAAATGTAATTTTCTTAAAAAGCCTTCTAAATGGAATGATGCATATAAAATAATTGTATGCAACCAAAAGCAATCAACTGATTACATAAACACACACACACACACCTATAGCAGAGTGTACATTTCTTGTAGGAATAAGTAAAGGCTTAAGACTTCTTTCCTGCCTCATTGCTTCTATACGGTAAGCTAAGCTTCTGCAGAAGCCAAGGACAGGACTTCGTACTGCAGACTTGCTTGGTTGGATAAAAACAAGATAAAGATTGGTTGTCTTTCCTAGAGTTGAGGTGTTTGATCTATCTGCAATATGAAGTAATCTTCAGTGCTGCATAATGGCCCAAGCTAACAGTGCATATTTCCATCATAAAGATGAATAAAGGCACCACTACAAAACAAAGCACTCTACATTAACCTCCAGTGCACTGCTTTTGAAAAATTAAATTTCTCCCTCCCACAAGAGTTTTAGAGGCATAACTTCATTACACTTGCCTCTTTTATTGATTGGTGTTATATCTTAGCTATTTGGCTGCAATCTTAGCCATATGTGTAGAAATAAATAGATAAAAATGCATGTTCTTAATGCAACACCATAAGTAGACTGGAAATGATCTGTCAATATAGAGTTAAAATTACATATAATGTTGATTGTGCATTTCAGCAAATGACCTTGGTCAGGATGCTTTATTTTAAGACCCCTCCCCCACCCACCCCATGTGCTCTCAATCATCATCTTTCTGCTAAAAAAAATTACCCACCTGTTAATTACCTATCTACTTTTTCCTAATTGTCTTTAAAGATCATTTAGGGAACAAAACACCCAGGAAGGAGGAATTTGGGGCAGAGAAATAACTATTCTGATGTTCTACAGGACCTATAATTTTGGGCATACAGAAAAAGTGTTCTCTACCCAGATGTATGAGGACTGAAACTTCCCAAATGCTACATCATCACTCTGGCTGATTGTTCTGGGAGTTGCAACCCTAAGCCTTTCCAAGCATGCTGATTTTGAGAATGGAAAGTTTGGGATGAATAGTTGGAAATGGCTGATATCAAATATTCCAGAACTACAAAGTTCCCCTGCTCAATATAGTTTGGATGTATCATGCATTCTTCCTTTAACAATGTCCCATTTAACCTAGAAGTTGATGCGCAATGCAATCTGCAAGAAGCAAATGTCACAGAAGTGGCACTGGTTTCAATGGGAATTACTCCAATATAAGCAGCAGTTCAGCCAGTTTCTTCCACATTACTAAATCTCATTCAGCATTTATTTATTCATTTGTTTGATTTGTCAATCACTTACAAAATAATAGGTATAAATGTAAACATGAGGAAGAATACAGAAAATAGGTACGATTAAATGGGGACAATAGGACAGGGACGGGAGGCACGATGGTGCACTTATGCACGCCCCTTCTTTAGCATGCTATTTATTATTTATTATTTAGCATGCTAAATAGAGTTGCTGTTTAAATAATTTAAGTAATTTAAATCCAGTTCAACTGGGCTGGATCAGCACACAAGCCTAAATAAATCAATCTTGCATCTAATGTTGGGAACGGAAGAGATCAGAAATGGTTTTGTTGAGACTTTGGCAGGTGTCCAAAGAGACCAGGTATGGCATTTGGGTTTTTGTTGTTGTTTTGGTGATTCTGAGAGTACCCCCTACCACTACTTCAACCCATTGCTGACTAGTTTGCGCATATTTTCTGCAAGGAAAAAAAAACGTAAGAGTTATCAATACAGTAGGCTTCCCCCAGTTATGTTTTTAGCAAACCTTTAAAAAATGGGGATACTAGAGCTAAAGATGCACCCATTCCTCCAGGGACATTATTATCATGTTCTTTGCAACCTTTAGCTTTCAAAAAACAGGTAGTCCTCATTTAGCGACCACAACTTGGGCCAGCAATTTGCTCCTTAAGTGTAGCAGTCACTAAATGAAACTGAAAGTCTGCTTACAATCTTACTTCAGCTTTCCTTTGCTTTACAGACCTGCAAAGGTTGTAAATGGAAGGATTGATCATGAAGTTACTTTTCCATCACTGTGGTAACTATGAATGGTCACCAAAGAGAATTACTTGTAAGTGATATGTGACCAAACGTAACTGCAAAGGGCTGCCTGGCTGTAGAGTAATTGGTCCCACAAATGGCAGTACTAAACCCCATAAGCCAAACCTTATATCCTTCCTTTTGACACTAGCCATGATACTGGAAGGATTTAAGTTGCAAAAGAGGTGGGGGAAGATATTTTTGCATTGTTTATATATTGAAATGGACTGCAGGCATGCACACATGGGCTCTGTTGGCTTGGACAGTCACTAATTCCAGTGAAGCTCTCCAAATCCTTTTCCCACATGCCTGTTGTACCCATCCCATGACTCCTAGAGATAGCCAAAGAAGAATGCTGTCCCCCCACTAATGTACCAGGGAGTAAGTGATTCCTGCAAGAAGTCATGTGATCCCTTTCTAGATCCCTTTCCCAGAGGAGCATGTCTGACTAAGAAATTGTCTTCGTTGTTTATACATAGGACTTGTCCTTATTTTTCTTTCAATTTTTTTCCTTGGAGGAAAATAAAATTCAAAACAAAAACTCAGGATTGTCCTTCCTTTTTTTCTATATAAAAACTTACCTGAAAGGATTAACCAGATTACCAGAGTTGGAAGGGACCTTGTAGGTCATCTAGTCCAACCTCTTGCCCAAGCAGGAGATCTTACACCATTTCTGACAGATGGTAGTCCAATCTCTTCTTGAAAGTCTCAAGTGATGGCGCTCCCACAACTTCCGAGGGCAAGCTGTTCCATTGGTTGATTGTTCTCACTGTCAGAAAGTTTCTCCTTATTTCCAGATTGAATCTCTCCTTGTTCAGTTTCCATCCATTATTCCTTGTCTGGCCTACAGGCGCTTTAGAAAATAGCTTGACCCCTTCCTATCTGTGGCAGCCTCTCAAATATTGGAAGACTACTATCATGTCTCCCCTGGTCCTTCAGGTCATCACAAACCACTTTCCTGATGACCTCCTTCTCACTGATTTTCCAAGGATTCTATTTGATCTAATCTATTGGATCGGTTTGACAGGCCAAACCTTTTATTGAAATAGAATTTCCACATTTGCTATGTATCACTTAAAAAACTGAAACCTTCGCATTTATTCATAGGCCTATGAAAAAGGAATATGCACCTTTCTTCCCCCTCCTGTATGCAGGATGTATGTGGACAAATTGTGTATGTGCACACATTGCTGTATCTGACACTAAGTACAAACAGCTGCTTCAGCTATTACAGCGCAAGACTATAATGCAGCTGCTAAAGCTTGCCCAAGAGATGATGGATAGATACCACAATGCTTTCTATTCTTGACAGTATAGCTTGACTGAATTAGAGATTCACTCCTGCAAAGTGACATCCAACTTAAAAAAGAAATCTGGAAGAGAATCACAAGCACCCTCTCTGCCCTGTGGAATGGAGATGTGCTCTTCTTGAATACCCCGATTTTTATCATGCCCAGCTGAACACAGCTGAAACTAAGGCCCATTAAAAATGGCAAACAGCCATGCATCTGCTTAATGATGTTTTGGGAGCCCTCAAGAGAGGGATGGCACAAATTCTCTGAAGCGTGACTTTGTCAGATGGCATCAACATTGGAGACAGGTTAGATCGAGCATTTGCAATGACCCTATAATGTGCTAACTGCCTTTGCATGGATCAGGTTCACAAGCCTCACCTTCAGGGGTGTTTAGAGATGCTGAGAACAGGATCCAGGTTGGTGGGAAGTTGTTCTCTTGTCCGTGACAGCATCTGTTCAACAAGGGACTGGTCATGTATTGCGGGAACAAGCATCCTCTTTTCTTTTAACTCCTTATCCGATGATATTTTCTCCACACCGTGTTCTAGTGCTTTGAGGTACAGACACTTTGAACTATCATAGCTTTTAGCAATTCAGAAAGCAACAAAGGCTGATTGGAAATGGAGTGCCTTCTGTATGCATCCTTTCATAACAAGTAGATACTTCCCTGGTACAGCCATGATAATGGAAGAGATGAATCAGACTGCAACTCAAATCAAGAATGAGCAGTGAACTTGCCTGGGAGCAATAACTCAAGTTTATATGTTACAGCAGCCACTTTGATATAGCAGTTAAGGCACCAGACTAGAAACTATGAGTTCTAGTCCTGCCTTAGGCACAAAGTCAACTGCATAACCTTGGGCCTGTCACTCTCTTTCAGCCCTAGGAAGCAGGCATGAGAAACCATTTTCAAAATCTTGCCAAAAAACTGCAGGGACTAGTCCAAGTGGACTTGGCAGGAATCAACACTGATTTGAAGGCACACCCTATTGTACCTTATGATTCTTGACTCTTGACGAATGTATCTTTTCTTTTATGTACACTAAGAGCATATGCACCAAGACAAATTCCTTGTGTGTTCAATCACACTTGGCCAATAAAGAATTCTGTCTGTCTGTCTGTCTGTCTGTCTGTCTGTCTGTCTGTCTGTCATCAGATAGACAGACCTATCTGTCTGTCTATCTATCTATTATCTACCTATCTATCTATAATCTATCTATCATCACACAGCCTCTGAAAATGGACATCTTAACTGAGTACAAGACAAACTCCCCAGTTGTTCAAGTGAATCACAAATAGAAATATATCATTGTTCCAAATATATACTTACAAGAAGTTTTGGAGTGGGGGGAATCAAACCCTTTCATAAGAGGGTAATGTTCATTTTATTACATGACTTAGGATTTGTCTCTTAACATAAGAATATTTTCAGCCTTTCAAAATGCTGACTTAGAATCTATTAACATTTGGAAATCTGCTTTAGAAATCTAGCAAAAGCAAATGGCTGAGCCCTACAGAACCCCACACCTATCAGGTTTTTGGAGATTATGATGCACTACTAGTGATCCTTGAGGTACGACCATAATGGAGCCTACCCATTATGGTTGCATGTCACAACAGTTGTTAGATGAAATGTGTCACCTAACGATCCCCCATCCCTCCTCTCCCCAATGAAATGTAAAATAAGTATGCAGATCAAATGGAGGGTGGGGTAACTTCTGAATGGATGAGGCCCTTAGGGCTTAGTACAGGCCCAGGCCTTCCTCTGTGGCCCTCTGAAGGCCTCTAACACCCCCGAGATGCTCCTTCTTCCACTTCCCTTCCCTTGGGTCCCCACAGGCCTTTTCCCTTGGGATAGGCGTTTTCCCACTCCCACCAGATCGCCTAGGCCTTAGGCCTGATTCTCATCACACCAGGCAAATATTCTCCTCCACATTTACTTTTCAAGAGCTCTGAGGCCTTCCAGAAGACTGGAATAGATTGCTTCTTTGTGCAACTGCATTGCATGGTTCTGATGGGTGAGCCTGAAACAGCCATGTTTGGCCTTCAGTTCCCCACCCACAAAATGGTGGTCACATTCAGATTGTCGCCTCACAGCCTAGGGACAAACTAATTCATTTTGCTGCCTACACAAGCTCTGTACAGTGCACTGGGAAGACTTCTCTAAGGCAGCACAATGAAGCAGTCTGCCAGCTGCCATTTTCCCTGCCTGTTGGTTGATAGTGATAAAATGGTAGCCTCATTCGGGGTTCTGCCACATGGCCTGGGGACCATCCACTTCAATTTGCTGCCTTAACAAGGTCTGCGTGGTGCTGCAGAAGCTTTCTGAAGCTTCTGCAGCACTATGAGATCTCTCTAAGGCAACAAAATGAAGCAATTTCTCTGGCATCTGCCATTCTGTCCCACCCACAAAGGAGTGAGAGAAAATGGCAACCCTATTTGGATCACTGTCACATGGCCCAGGAACACATGGCCTGCCTCCTTCCACAAGTAGCTTCAGGAGGTAAGTGTGGACATGAGCATGTTGGGAGGAGGCCCTAGCACTGCAGGCTTCCAGTGGGGTGGGGAGCAGGGAGAGAGGTATGAAAGCACTGCAGCAATCCTGTGGTGGGTTATAAGCCTGAATGGGCTGCTGCAGCCATTGTATCTTTCAAACAGGGTCATATGTAACATTTTGGCTGGTTCATCGTAATTTCAAATGGCCTGTCATACCTCCAGGATTACCTGTATAATTGCATTACTCAATGGCCACACCTCAATTTATGGTGTGATTTTGTCCCTAGCCATAAAAAACCCTCCTGAAGCAAAACTTTTTAGCATTTGACTCGATATCTTAAATTTCAATAAGGATTCCTGTACTAACGTACCATTCCCAATGTTAAAACTGGGCTGCAATCATCAAAGGTATATGTTTTTCTCCTGCCCTTTATAAGCTTGTTGTCCTTATTTTTATACAGTGCCCAGAGTCTCTCTGTGATGGGTGGTTTTGAAATTTAATAAATAAATAAAAATATTAAAAGAGAGTGTCTATATCACGCTGGCATAACACATCTTCTCTTCAATTTGATGTCATCCAACTTCCAAGTGATTCTAGGAAGGCCATAATATACCAGATGATAAAAGTAGTATAAAAAAGAACCAAGACTGAACAAAATTCAAACCAGAAAAGAAGAAGAGGAACAAGATGGTGCACCCTACAGTCAACCCAAGCAGCTCATCAATATCTAACATCTAAAGAAAGAGCCTGACCCATTCTAGCCAGAGGCCTAAGAGTCTTTTAGAGATAAAAGATGGGTCTTTTTAGCCCTCCAGAATGCCAGTGCAGGGGGAGCCATCTTAATGACCTTCTTGGCTCTTTGAAGCATCACTTCTATTGCTTCATTTATGTCAACATTTAATCAATCATTGTGACTACATTCAGAACCTTCCCTGCACATTTTTTGAATGGGTCTTTAAGTCCTTCCTTAAATGTACCAAGTAGTCACCTTTGGGAAGACGGGAAGTATACAAGTTTGATAAATATGTTTTTGCTATCACACTGTCTTATCTCCCTTCCATCTTCTACTCTTCTTGATCTATGCATCTCAGGGCTAAAAAGCTTGTCAGCTGTCATAGAATTACCATATATGCCCCTCTAAAAATGTTGCCTTTAGTTTTTCCAGCGGTTGGTACTTTTGGGGCAGGGAGAGTCTAAAGTCTATACACCTTTTCTTTAAAATTCAGTTCAAGCACACATTCAAAAATAATGAAGTTTGGTATCATGTAGTGCACAGGTGGTTTTTTTGGTACAGGTTAGAATAATGTCAAACATAGTGTTTGTGGTTTATAAAGTATGGATTATGGCTTAATCTTAGGTCTTAGGACACTTTGGCTTGACCAATAGATTGTGGTTAAAATAAATCAAGACTTAGTGTGAAGTGTGATGTATATTTTTTAATGATACAGTCATACTACAGAATGGTATTTTGTAGGGTTTTGCTGCACTTTCTTAAAAATTAGAATTTTAAATGACATTTCCCCATTGCAAAATCTCTTTCCAAATCTTAGAATTCATCTATATGTCAATTGAATATCCTCTCCTCCAAAGAAAAAGATAAAAATCTTAAATTCTACATTCAAGATGGAATAAAAGTTACAGCTTCTTGTAATACGAAGTGCCAAATTAATACAAGGAGTCTTAAAAAGAATGCCACAAAGCTACAAAAATACCTCATCATTCTACCAACAAGGGTTGTAGCTTTCTTCCCCATCAGATATTTCTTCTCACAACTGCAGTTGTCATCTCCATTACAGTTGGAGTCTTTGTTTATTCTGTGGAGAGCAAGTAATATAAAGCCCAAGACAAAGTAAAATGGATTTTTTAAAATGTTCATTTAATATTATAGAGATGTCTATATCGCTTCCCTTCTCTGCCTCAAAGTGACTTGGATCTCTGACGAAGCATATGTACAAATGCATTAAAAACATTAACATCCATAAATAAAATTATATCTAAATGATTTACCATTAACTGCATTATCATGGCATATGTTAAAGTTAAGTTTACAGAGAGCTATCTTCACTTGCAGATTTAAAAAAAAAACCAAGGCAAAGCCAAATGACCAACCCACTTCAAACAATTCTGCCTTCAAGCAAGGGTACTTGTGGGTGTTGCTCATAATCTCTGTAAAGGCAAAGGAGGTGTGTAAATGGACTGCCACAGGGGACCCTCACTTTGGAAATGTTCCTGGGCACACAGTTGGAAAACCCAGTTGTGACGTGGTTACACAGTGCTTTCCACTTGGTCTAATTTTTTCAATGCAGAATTTTCACTTGCCAAAAATAAAGCACATCATTCAAGGATTTATTTCTATTAAAATTAGAGAAGGGGGATTTAATTACCTTTATTGATTATGAATGAGATATCAAGGTCCTCATTTGTCAAGGCACAAGATTCATTTTATGTATTAAGCATTACATTAGATATAAATATGAAATTCATTGCCTAATTTGCACATCAAACTCCAAATATTATAGTGAGAGTGTTATATATGAATTTGTATAAATGTATGAAAAGAAAGGTGTAGCAATGGAAATGCCCATTGAGAGTATGTGGCAGGATTTTCTAAAATGGCTTACAATCAAGCCTAAATGAACACAGGACAGGTAAATATAGATATACTCTAAGTTGAAGAGAGTTCTGATTATATACTGAATGCTGTTTATTTACTATATCAATTAGTAATGACTGAAATCAAATGGACTTTGAGAGTTTGTCTGCATTGAACCACAGCCAAAATGGGTCAGGTTTAGGAATTTTTTCCTGTAACATGTGCCTTGAAATAGGCTCTTTTTTGAAAGCATTTAAAGATCCAGGTGTAGTATTTAAACAGTTGATGAGTATGAGCCAAGCCAAATAAAAATACCCAGAGACAGATGTTTATGGACCAGAAGGATAAGTAAAAAATGTTTACAGGAGATAGGTGTTCTAATTAAATTAGAGGCTCTCTCTAAGCTTTCTGTCCACAGGGTGGAGAAAAAAGATTGCTGATTTATATCCGGTAGGATGCAGGCTGAAGAGGAGAGTCTAATCTGTCTTTCAAATAAGGAAAGAAGAGCAAGGACGAAAACAGGAATTAGGAGGGAATTTGTTGCCTGTATTCTTAATGCCCATGGGGTAAAATATGTAAAGGATCTGGGCATCATCTCCAGCATCTGTGCTTCCAAGATATGCTTCTGTTTCCAGTACTGTTCTCATCTGTCTATACTACTGATTTCAACATCCCACTCTGCTACTCATGCTGATTAAGACTCAGGGCTCCTGCCCACCCTTTCATACCTCTGAAATTCACATGATCTCATCACAATCTATTTCCAGATACTAAGTGGGGTTTGAGTATCCCACAAGTTTGAACACATCTGAAGAGAAATCCACCCTTTCATTTCTACAGATCAATGCAAGATTGAACCATGCAGAGTTAAGTTTAAAATAAAATAGGTTTCTTTTTTGTAATAAAATCACTCAATTAAGAAGCACACAAATGCTGGGAATTAATTAATAGCTAAAGCACATGAACTGGGAAATATATGTGTTTGTTTCTCGATTTAGGTGATTGGCTCATACTGCTTTATGTTTTTAATTTCACAATCCAGCCCACAAAATTTCTGGGGGTGGTATTGCAAAGATTCTACAGTTCTGTATTACTGAATGCTCAATTAAATATCTGTAGATAGAGATGGTTTTAAAAATGTGTGATTGCTACGAAAGTTAATTAACATCAAAGACAAAGTTCAGAAGACATCATATATCATAAAAGATCCATTTAGGAAGTTTGATTTTCTTCTTTAAAAAAAAATAGAAAGGCACAGTTTTCCTTACATCTGCTTAAACTGCTTGCCTTAACTACACCAAGAAATGTTTATGCCTTGTATCCAAAGATGTTTTTTCAATTGTTGAAAGCACTCTTCAGCTGTACCGGGCAAAAGCACTTTTTCTTTCTTATCCCTCTTCATTCACTGCAGCCTCCCAAATCCTGCATCTTGGGGTAGTAGAGGATTGTGGTAAGTACAGTAAAAGGGATGGCTGAATATTGGGAGCAGTGTCTTTTGTGAGCAGAACTGCTTTCTTCTATTCACACAAGAAGCATCTTCGGCTACAGACCATAGTTCTTGTAGGCCAATGCTGTTATTCTTATATCTGGGTAGAAATTGGTCTGGGTTGATAAGTAATATTTTGGACATTATTTTTAACAGTTCAAAAATTAAGCTTTAAGTATCAAAATATAATTCCAGAACTTGCCCTGAACCATGTGGGTATGTTGTAAAGGAAACATGCAGATTTCAAGTTCATGAATAGTTTATGCCTCATTCTATGTCTCTTTCTGCATTACATGAGGTCCAATAGATACCTTTCTTACATGGGACTCTAACATACTAATAATAAAAAAGCAACACACACAAAAACTACTTTAATATTGTGAACTGAACACTGATATAGGCAAGTATAGAAATGTTTTCCCTTATAGACAGGCCTTGTCTGTCATGCTCAGCTGATATTTCTATTAGGCTTTGGCAGAAATGGAAGGAACAGCAATAAAGATTCAAAATAGCATTTTGATCTAATCTGTCTCTAACATTTGCAAAGATTACAGACATCAAGCATGAGATAAAAGCCAATATAGGTCTAGAATAACCCAAATAAGACAGCAATATGAGACATTATCTCAAAAATAATTTACAAAGGGTTTTTACTGGAAACTGAATGATATGAAGACTTACACTGACTCAGAAATGGTCAATGAATATTAATACTCTCTCATATTCAATAAGACTATGGAAGGTCAAGAGCTGGAAAGCCAATCACAACATGGTATTTGAACTGCATTCACACATCATGATGAACCTTCCAGAGAATAAATAAAGTTTTTTTGGTTTTGGACGGCTGGGGAATGTTTGAGATTTTGGGAGAGTTGTAGAGAAATTGTGTTTTGGGGGATAACTTGGTTTGATATTCCTGATGATCCAAACCATGTATCAATAAGCTTGGCTTGAGGGAAAATTGAAAACAAGTAGTGGATAGTTTCTAGTTATATGTAGGTTTAAAATCAATAAAAGTATTCTACTTTAGCTGATTTGTGTTTTAGTCATCTCATGCAGTGCTCAAGTGTATTAGATAATCTGATTGTAGTCTGTAGGATAGTGTTATAGGAACCTGTCCTGGACAGATGAAATTTGATTTCCCATCCTGAATTTGTCTCCCATAGTGTTAGCTTTTACAGTGCTCTCTAGATGCAGTTTAATAATTGGGAATTTATTTTGGTTGTTCTCAGAATATGTGATCTTTAGAATCCGGTAAAGCTTATTGCGTACTCAAACAGTTTATATAATCTTATTAAATTAATGATGCTTTGCTGAATAATCATAGAATGTTCAATTATTTATAATTGTTTTAAAGTAGAGTTACATTATTTTTACATTATTTCCTTATTTCATCTATTTTACACTGCTATTAAAAATGAAGTCAAAGTTTATTGTTTGTTTGCTTTTATCCTTTACTCAATTCCTGGTTTTCTCAAAAGCATTCCCCCCACCAATAAGCATCTTCTTTCCCTTCTTTATTCTCAGCCTCTTTTGTTCCCCTTCTCCCAACTTATCCTGAAATCTCCTAGAAGTTCTCCTTATCTTAAATCATCATTATCTATTGCCTAATCGTATTATGACTAGGAAAGCAATGCATACATTATAGCATGGCATGACAAAACAGTATTCATTAGATTAATAGTGATTGGAATGCAGAAGAGGGACAAAGATTTGATTTACATATTTTTATCTAATATAAAGAGAGAGAGCCAGTGTGGTGTTGTGATTAAGGCACTGGCTAAAAATCAGGAGACTGTGAGTTCTAGTTCTGCCTTGAATCAAAGCCATCTTGGTTATTGTGGCCCTGCCCTCTCACTCAGTCCTAGCCATTAAACCTGCACAACACAGGTAATTTTTAAAAATGGATTAATTTTGGCCTACATAGAATATTGCCTTTGCCCTAAAGCACAACTGAACAAACTGCAACTGTCAAAATGAGGAAAATCACCCAGGAACCAAAATTAAAATGAAGCATGTATGATTTTTTTTATAAAGCCCATAGGCTATCAAACTGCAGCTAAATTTCCTATGGAACTGTTCCTGTTAATAACCAAGAAATAAAGTTGGATAATCAGTCATTAATCTTTCTTTTGATGTAATGGATAAAATGAATGCAAGGATGGAAAATAAGATGAAAGTGCCTATAACTTTAAACCATTGGGTGATTGAAATGAGTAGAATAAAAAACCTTGGCTTATACAAATTTGTCAAGAAACTCCATTACATTATCTCAGAAAACTTAAAAAAGGAATGGTGGGATATAAAAATTGTCCATCTAAGAAAGGTCTAGTTATATGGGTCTTTTGAAAAGAAAACAAGCTATTGTTGTTTGAAACACAGAAGACTAAAATCTACCCAATTGATGTGGTGGCTATGATGCTGGGCTAGAAACTGGGAGATTCTGAGTTCTAGGTCTCCCTCAGATAGGAACACCAGCTTGGTGAGTTTGGACCAGTCCCTTTTTCTCAGCAAAACTCAAAGCAGAGTTGTTGTGGAGAAAATAAGTGGGATTATTAGGTATGCATGTTGCCTTGAGTTGACAAAAAATAAAGGCAGGAGAAAAATGAACACATACAAATATAGTTCTCCATTCATAAGAGGCACATACAATGTATCTATTGGGAACAAATAGAGTCAGAAATGTGTATATTAGTCCAAATATTATACTTGAGAGTGATATAGCTAATCTATCTATGCTAATGTGCCCGAAAGTAGATATGAATTTTATAAGGGATTGTTTTTAATTTTCTCACTGGACACAAGATATAGTAAACTCAAGTTTATAAAAATAAAGAAAAATTGAAATAGTTAAATTCATGTATTCATATTACACTATACAGAAATCACCACCTTGTTTATAGAAGACTGTCAGATTCTTCTGCCTGAGGAAAAATATCTGCATAATAGCTGTTTCAGTCAACACATTTCTTTAATGCGGGACTGTCACAGGAGCCATTTCTATGTTAGAAATCTGTATTTGTTAAGCAGATGGCTTCCTTCTTGAAGGAAAACAATGGTTCACATGGCAACTTGAATATTAGATATTCCATTTCAGTACCATGGACAAGGACACTGCAGTAAAAAGTATGCTGTGATACTTGCTCATTCAGGGCAAGAGAGAGAGGGGGAGAGAGAGAGAGAGAGAGAGAGAGAGAGAGAGAGAGAGAGATTTAATGAGTACTGCATTGTGCTTCATTTTACCTGTATGGTATTTAGATGTAATATGGTACTCTTAATGATTAAATAATATAAAAATAAATTTACAATTCCATTCAGAATGTTGATCAAAAGGTCCTCTTGAAAAACTCATTTTCTGTTTTGAACCACCAAGTTTTAATTTCATCAGATGACTCTGCATTCTAGAATTGTATGAGGACTTGCTCACTTACTCATTGCTATGTAATGCATAATTTTATAACAGTTATTTAAACATTGCTTTACTTAAAAAAAATAAAAGATCTACAATCATATAACTATTTCCCTGAGGGAAAGCACCTCGAGCACATGTAGGATTGCCTTGAAAGGGAAGGAGATTGCCAGCACCCCAGAAAGTAGGCTCAAGATTCAAAAGGACCTTGATGGGTTTGAACATTAGGCCCTATGCAACTAAATTTGTTCAGTGGTGAGAAATGTAAGGTCCTGCATTTAGGCAGGGGAAACCAGATGTATAGAACTTTGCTTAGTGGTAATAGAGTGTTGCTTAGTGATAATAATTGTGAGAAGGATTTCACAAATAAACCCTGTGCTTGGAATATGCCACAGATCACCAAGGAACCAATGTAGATTTGGGCAGCAACAAAGGAAGAGAGCACAGACTATCCTATACTGATCAGACCACATCTGGAAGACTGCATCCAGTTCTAGTTGCCACAATGCAAAAACTACCCCGAGAAACTGGAAGCAATGCAGGGGACAATAGAAAATATGGTTTAAAAAATTGGAGGCTAAATCTTCCATAAAATAAAACAATATAGAGTGGTTGAAGAATTTGGTATGCTGAGCCTACAGAAGGGAAAGCTAAGAAGAAATATGATAGTATTCTTGCAATACATGAACAGTTGTCACAGGGGGAAAAGTAGATTTATTCTAAGACAAGAACCAATGGGTGAAAGCTTTACAGTGAGAGATTCAAAGTGAGAGAGGGTTTCTAAAATATGCTTTGTATGTATGTAAGTAATTAAGAATTTCAGTGCAAAATTCCCCCCCAAAAAAGTCGCAAAATAGCAAAATCTCAGGAAAAAAAGTGGTAAGTGGTTTACAGATTCAGCATATGTATAAATCCTATGCATGTCTACTTATTATCAAATCCTATTGAGTTCAATGTGATTTCTAGGTAGCTCTTTATAGCAGGGTAATCAACCCACTCCCTGCAGGATGCACAAGGCTTCCTACATTTCTTTTCTGTGATTCCTGGAGCTCACCCCAGATTGTGCTGCTAAAATTTGGCAAAGAAAATTAGTATGGGGAGCATTTTCAACATGAACTAGAGATTAAAATAGATGTGTGAAGCATCTCCTAGGTTTCCTATACTTATTCTGTCTTAAACAATCAAACAAAAAAATATAACCTTGAAAAATGTTAAGAAAAAGATGGGAGGGGGAATGTCCCTGTGGTATTCTGGTACCTAAGAAATTAAGGAAAGGAAGGAAGATATGGCTCCATACTAAAAATGCTTAACTAGTTTAATGCAACTTTAGGCTTAAATAGTAAATCAGGCACACTGTGACCAAAGCTGAACTTAATTTTATAGATTTGTGGGTTTTATGAGATAGTTACCAAAAAAATCAATAAAATTTTAAAAGGATTATATGATGTGTGTGCATATGTTTCTCTTTAAAGCTGAACTGGTATAAAATTGGCCTGAGTTTTTAGGGGTGAGTCTTTTTACATATCTAAATATATAACCAGGCATCACAATGCAAAGTGTAACGCTTAGATTATTGTCATGCAAAGTATAGTCTGATCTTTCTAACCCTTTGAATCATCTTACTGTGTGGCTTATCACAGTTCCACTTGGCCTGACAAACCAGTTTATGTATTTGTACCTAGTGCATAAAGAAGTAGTAAAAACCATTGGAATTTTTATATATTATACTAATAAAATAAAACTTTTTTAAAAAGTAGTAAAAACAAACTTTTTTTAACCAAAACGTTACTTAAACTGTAATCCAAATTATAATAGAATGATAGGATGACTCTCTTCAGTTCAATTGGAGCTTCCCAGCACCTGTGTTTTACATAAAACCTGATGACTTCATTTTGGGCAGCATAGGGACAATTTTGCTATTCAATGAAACAGTTTGTAGGCTATTCTTTCTTTGTGAAATGACTTTTCTAGTGTCAATGGAAGAGAATATTTGTAGGTCAGGAATGGGCAATGGAGTCTTGCTGCATCAAGATCATTCCCACCAACACTGAAAGGGCAAGCCACTAATATATAAAAGGAGAGCAAATCCCACTGCCTTCTAGCACTGATGATGTTACCTAGTTTGGTAATGAAACATCTGCAAGTACACAATCAAACTCAGAGAACATCAAGGATATCCATGGCTTTTCTAGTGGCTTGATAGATTTGATCTTCTAGTGACTTTTCTTTTGAAACATCTATAATATCTGTTGAATCTGTGTTCTCTTTCCTGCTTATTCTAAATCCATTGTATTGTAAATCCATGGTATTCGACAGGCTAGACCAGGGGTGGGCAAACTTTTTGACTCGTGGGCCACAATGGGTTCTTAAACTGGACCGGAGGGCCGGAACAAAAGCGTGGATGGAGTGTTTGTGTGAACTAATATAAATTCAAAGTTAGATTACTTCACGTAGCCTTCTGGGAGAGCAAGAGAACCCTCCGCTCTTTCGGCTCCGCAGGCCGGATAGAACAGCTGAACGGGCCGGATCCGGCCCCTGGGCCGTAGTTTGCCCATGGCTGGGCTAGACAATATTCAAACTCCAGCATCCCAGCCATTGGGATAGAAGTCTCATAAAATACAGATGGATTTTTAAAGATCTGATGAGTTTGAATGATCCTCGACTAAAGGGAAGTATCCATTTCAGATGGCACAGTTGAGAGGGTGGTCCAGGTTTATACAGTTCCATTTAATTTGTTAGACATTTACTTGTATGTGGAATACAGCCACTACAATTTTAATGAAGGTCAGGCAGCTTACCAAAGAATTTTTTTTCACTAGAATGGGTTTTGAAAAAATGTTATGCCCTCCCCATTTTATGTAAACTTCATTTTTCAGCAAACAGCCAAAAAACCAATTGAGTACCCTCCCATCATGCAGTAACCCTGGTTTTGCTTTAAGGCATAAAACCACAAAGCTACCATTGTAGTTGTATACTAATGAAATATCTGGCTGAAGAAGCGGGTCTCTTTCTACAGTATGTTGCTATAACTATGGCTGCATTTATATTCTTCACATTCATTATATCACTTAGGCCTTCATGTTTTCTTGGATATGCTTCTATCAAACATTATTATTATTATTGCTGTACATTAAGACATCATATTATTTGAGAAATGAGAAATCATTAGACAGATATATGGCACAATGGAGCTGAGAAAAAAAAGACATTGCTGATTGTTTGGGAATAGAAAAGCAAGGGATAGTTCAAAGATACATTGCAATGCATTCAACCCATCCATGAATAGACTTGTTTCCTAAGAAGCTTCTTCCTCTGTTACTAATTAAGTAATGTTTAAGCAATCATGTCATAGCAAATAGCAATTAGATTCATGTTTAGCAAAAAAAAACCTGTGCTTTTTCAAAGGGAACTTATAGCTCAACTTCCCCTCTACTTACATTGGGTGTAGATTCCCTTTGGCTAGACATCCCAGGAATTCTGGAACAGCACATCTGCAGAGCATTGGGGGGTGAAATAGAAGGAGAGGAAATGGCTACCATTGAGGATTTATGAAGCAAGAAAGTATCATTGCTGCAGCCATGTGGTTATTCATCTATATACCCCCCAAAAACATCTTCTTGTTTTCAGTTGCAAAACAATACTTGGATAGATATTACAAATGGATATCGGCCTTGTGAGGGACAATCATTAAGCAGCTTGGTTGAGTCACTCTGCTTACTATTGAGACTGAATTAAGGAAAGCTATTTACTTAATTTCATGGATCAAATGTGATGGATCAAATTCATTACAGAACATTCAAAGAGTAGGGTTCTTGTTTACCTTCCTCAGTTGGCTATTCTTTCCTCATAACTTGTCATAATGAGTATTTATAGTTACAATTAGTTCAGGAATTAGTTCATCACCACTGCTGCTAGGATCATAATTTGTATGAATGAAATCCTTCCACAACTCTATCATTTTCATTCCCATACCTTCAAAAAGCAGTTTGAAGATCTTGCACAACTTTAACTTCTGCTGATCTTCCCAAACTGAGAACAAGGAGTAAAAGCAATTGCTTTGCCTGAAGCCGTTGCAAGACAACAACAGCAGCAGCAGCAGCAACTACAATTAGTTGCTCATTCCACTGCACCATAAGAGAACCAAACAAATTATTTGTATATCCTTGCTTCATGCAGTGTTTCTTTACAATATGTAGGTTTTTGAAAACAAATCCCACTGGGTGTACTTACAAAGAGCACCTAAAAAGCCATTTAGCCATCTTTCTCTTTGAAAAAAAGTTTCAACTGAAGAGGAAGTACTTCTACAGTAGTACCCCAAATAACTGGTGCTAATTTTGCAGCAATCTCAAGCAAGATGTGATTGCACTTGTAATGTTTCAGCTGCCCAACATGAGTGGTAACATGAGATCACAAGAGGTGGAGCTGATTCTGGATCATGCAAACATATGTGGAGATACCCGAAGGATTTGGCACCATCAATGATCCCATCAGTGGGATGTGCTGTATCTAATTGACAGAGCAACAGCTTTACCTTTAGAAAATCTCAGCTGAATCCCTGGCATCTCCATAGAGGGCTGAGAAACATGCTGCAGACTCGAGAAAGCAATTGTGAGCCATTTTCAGTAGTATTATGTTAGAGGGATCAAAAGTCTGAGTCAGTACAATGTTCATTTTGATCAGGTCATCTGCTGTTTTCTGATTGTCTGATAGTTGTCCTTAGCATCTATAAAAGTTGCTGATTCCTCACAATGAGGAGAATATTCATGTTGCAAAAGAGTTGACCGAGACAGAATTACCAATCTATTATTACAAGCACTTCCAAAATTTCAGTGGGGTGATGGTGTGTTTCTGTACCCACTTTCACTTTCATTTCCATAACGTGTCACAGGGAATACCATGGCTTGTATGATTCTGATATTTGTAGATATTATTGACGTATCATGGCACACATCATCCTAGCTCAGGCCTCGGTAGCATCTTTACCAAGTGCTAGTCTGTGATGTATTTATTTGACTGCTTGTTCCTTTACTGCTGAAGGTTGATGCTAAAGGCAGAAGATATCCCCCACTTTGATACCTTCATTGTCAATTCTAAAGCTGGCTGTTCTCCTTTGGTTTTCTTTATATTGAATTTTAGTCCAATTTTTTCCCTACTGTGGTTTGACTTTTAGTACTAGGGCTTGCAGGTCTGTTGCATTTTTGCCTGTTAGGGTAGTGTCATCAGCACTGCAGATCAGTGTTTTTCCCCTCCAATTTAAAACTCCCATCACCTTCTTCCAATCCACCTTCCTTTTTATGTTGTTTTCTTGGTAAAAAATAGAAGAGTGGTTTACCATTGCTTTCTCCCGTACAGTAATTGCCATTGTCACTAAAGTGATCATCTGTCTTCAGTGTCTTCCTATATTGCTGATGCCCAAAATACATGCCCACTTGTTTTAGCTGAACAGCTGGAATAACCTTTGTGCCTTAAGTGACCTTGTTGGGAATTCATACTCTTGGCATACAGTGTCAACATTCTTCATTTGTCCCACCCAGGAACAGCACAGAGAGAGAGAGAGGGAGGGAGGGAGGGAGGGAGGGAGGGAGGAGAGAGAGAGAGAGAGAGAGAGAGAGAGAGAGAGAGAGCGCCATGATGAGGACAAGGGGAAATTAAGCACCCATTAATTTCACCTGTCAGGGCAATAGCAAAGGTTTGTAGGAATTTGAGTCAAAAACACCCTCAGAACATTAGATTCTGAGTCCCTGTTCGAGGGTTAGGCTCTATTGCCTTCACATATTCCTGCCCAACTGATTTTATCTCAGCCTCCTCTAGCTAGCCTTCCAATATTGTTCTGGGTAATTAAATCCATTAGTCAGTGGCAGTCTTCGGTGCACACACAGCTGATGTGCATCAATTCCTTCTCTTATGATAATGCAGGAAAGGAACACAAAAGGAAGAACAAATTGCACAATCCAGGCAGCTGAAAGATGGTGGGAAATGGTTGCTTAGTGAATCCATGATGAGGTATAAATCTGATTATGTGGGATCTTCCAGAAATAAATTGTGAAGCTCGTGCATACAGAAGAAGAAAAAAACAGCTCAGATTTCTATTTTAGTAGTGCTTTGCTTCTTGATTGCCCAAGAAATAAATGCAATGATATTGCTATCAATGGAGCTGGGGGTTTCCTTGATCTCTAACTATACATTGGGGGTTAGCTTTGTGCTAATAGTTACTAGCAAAAAGTGCATATTTTGTATCAGCTAAATAACAGCAAAGCAGGAACAAATTATACATTTTTTTCTTCACAAAATAAATTCAATTTACACTGAAAACTGATAAGGATTCTTGAAAGAGTGTGGAAAGTATGACAAGTAAAAAAGTTTAATGGTGAAAAAGCTTGCTTAATAGCTGCATTAAAAATTTTAAGTTTGGAACAGTCATGAAACAAAACAGATTAAAAATACTGAATTAATTTTCTTAGAACAGAGGTTGGCAGTCCATGGCAATATCTATGGGCACTAGGACATCACCTGCATCCTAAACATATAAGCTCTAACAATAAATAGAAATATGAACACACCAAGATATATAGTATGTGTTTGAATATATTAATTGCAAAGCTATTCTTGCCTATCTTATGAGTTTTTAGCATTCCCAGAAGATATCTTCCAGTATCTTGAAGTGAGTTTGCTAAAACCTCACAAAATATGAGAATCTTGTGCTATTTTAAAGCAGCTTCAGAAAGAAACTTAATAATGAGAAAGGATTGACAAAATACTGCTTTCTTTTCTTGGAACAGTATGTTCCAAGAATATTAAGAACAAGTGAGAAGTAAATTACCTTAACTGATTGATAACAGTCTATACTGGGTCATAGTCACAAATTTTATGAAGATATCTTCTTTCAAGGATAAATTTGAAATTAATTCAGATCCATCACAGGAGGCAATTTCTTAAGGAAGGAACATAAAACTTTTAGCTGGCAACACATCAGTGCTGGAACATCTGACTTAACTTAAACTATTCTATTGATGCTTCCTACTCATCCAGCTTCTGCCCACCAGGTTCATTAGTGCCTGCACTGAATTAAGTCTCTTTAGATGAATCAGCTGTTAGGAAATATCATTTTCAATAATCAGCTGAAGAGAAGCAGGACATGTCTAGTTTTTATTGGAATGTGGATAAATCAAAAGAAGATCAAAAGGTGTTCCTAACTAATTTAACAGGTGAGCAAGGTGATTGTCAACTGGATCTGATCTAAAACTAGTAAAATCTGGAATGGCCCTAAGTCCATAACAGTAAAGATGTATGTGCATTATCAAAGATGAAGTTTTAGGATTCAACTTGTTTTATTTTGTTTATTATTCATTTATATTTCCTATTTCTTAACTGCCCATCTTCCTCAGAGATGGAGTCTGTGTAGTGTTTAGCTTGGTTCCTGTTTCTCTCTCATTCCATTTCCATGACCTCCTGCCTGATAATCGCTGATTGTTCATTGTGATCTCCTTCAAATAGCAAAACTGGTGACTGAATTCCTAACTAAGAAGGAAAGGTACTGTCACAGAACAAATAATCCTGTTCTTGAAGCTGTGGGATATGTTTTCCTGAAAATTATCGCAACATACACATAGTATAGCTGCCATGTTACTTCATATTTAGGAACAGAAAGAACACAATCTATTACATCATGCAGAGAAAATTGCTTTGCTCGTGAACAAGATGGCTTTGTTCGCTGAAACTAATAGTTTACACTGAAAGACTATAGAAAGCCACTTTCAGACTATTATCAGTGGAATGAAAGAAGCAGGGAAAGAAAACTTCTAAGTTGTTTTCAGAAGGAAAGTGAATGCCATTTATTTTATTTTACCTTTTCCTAGAAAGAAAGGATTTGATGAGTCAAACTCTGTCAATGCTAGGAAAATAAGGGAAATTTGAATGGATGAGATGTTTTTAATGCAAAATTTCTGTATTTGTTTTACTGTTTGATCTGACTAAACCTTGCAATTCACCATGTTGTATTTTGTCAGTCAGACATGCAGAGGTGGTGGAAGCGTGGTATTCACAATCCATTCTACAATTAAGCCCCATTAATTCCAATGGAAACAATTTGATTTTAGAGATTCAGTGTTTTTAATGGTTTCTGGTGAGGGCAACCGATTCCTCATTGGGATTATGAGATTCAAACAAAAATGAATAATTTTTTTTAGCTCATCCCTGCTTCATACATTTCTAGATATATTCTTTTCTCTCAAGCTTAAAACCCAAGCATGCACATTAACGATATTACATGAAATGCTCATAATCATTTCTATTGGACAGAATGAATCGTTGAGCATTTACTTACACTGTATATGGACATTGTGATACAGGAAAAAAGGAAAATAATATGTATGAATTAATATCTCATGCACACTTAGAACCCTTTCCAGATGAGTTGCTCGAGCATTATTCACACTTTTCTAATGGAATATAAAGCTCAATCAGATTAATATTAAAATGTCTATATATTGGGTGCTGATCTGGTTCCTCTTTCTACAGCTTGACAAGTTCCTTTTTTATTGGCAGTTTGTTCCTCTATCTCACATTATCACTCAGGTGTAAATAAAGTAGGTATACAATAAGCTTCTTGAAAACTATTGCAGTGCTTGAGTTCTGAGAAAGAGAGGCAGCAAGGGAAGCAATAAAGTGAACTGAATGAATTAACTTCTTAGATTTGAATGTCAAGGAACACTAAATCCCCAGGAGGGAAGTCGTATTTTGAAATATGGGATATTTAAATGATCCCAGGAATAAAGAAGATTGGGAGGCAGGAGAAACTATCTGCCTCATGGAAAACAAAGAGGAAAATCAGACAAATATGGACTTGTGCCAGATGTTGCTATGCATCTTCTTGGTATGAAAAAATATAGCCTGAAAGACTGTTACACAAGTGGCAGTTAAAGTAGCTGAGGGTTGAAAAAATGTGGGGAAAATTGCCCAAGAAATGTAGCTAAAAGTTAGGAAATCCAGATAACAGAATTAGCAATGAATTGAAATGCAGCAAATCCATGAAAGAGAGACAGGAGATAACAGACATAATCTAAATAAATAAACATGAAACAATCAGAAAAATACAGTATGTAGCAAGCTAAACAAATTATTGTTATATTAGTCCTCTTGTATTCCTGTAAATCATGAGCAACCCGTATTTAAAAATTGAGATATTACCTCCTGTGTTTTGCTAAAATAACCAAATATGTCTTTACTGATTTCATAGGCACATATTCCCTTTCAAATAAGGCATATTATTTAAAAACAGAGATGACTGGTAAACATTTTTAAGGTTTATATCACTGATATGGTCCCAATCACCAATTTGTTTTGTTGTTGATATATTATTATTATTCTTTTATTCATTAAACATAAAACTCGGTCAACTGAACATTAAAAAATGTATCACAAATATTAATGACTGGCACTGATGGTTGATAGGGTTGCTGCCAGCATTCTAGGTATCAACCAAGTATCTTCTTAAAATGTACAATGTTCCAAGTAGCAGAGTTTTTTGCAGTTCTGCTGGTGTTATTGCAGGAAGCTGCAATTTGTTATATTTTGTAAAATTCTTGGACATGGTACCAAGTGCCCCAATGACAATGGGTATCACTGTTACATGTTTCATCCATAATCACATAGTTTTGATAACCAGCTCGCAATATCTTGTGACTTTTTTTCCAGTTCTTTTCCTTCGACTCTGGCGTCTCCTGGTACAGTGATATCAATAAATTGTATGCTTATACAGGTAAGTCATATTATGATTGTTGTTGTTGTTTTGTTGTTGTTGTTATTTTAACAAAATGTAAGAGCCTTGGTGGTGCAGGCTGTTAAATGCCTAGCACTTAATTCCAGCTGCCTGCAATTACTGCAGGCTCGAATCCCACCAGGCTCAAGGTTGACTCAGCCTTCCATCCTCTCGGGGTAGGTAAATTGAGGACCCAAGATTGTTGGGGGCAATAAGCTGACTTTGTAAAAATGCCGCTTAGTAATTAAGCAGGCATATACAATGGAATGAAGGCTATTGCTGAGCATTGGGTTGCGCTCTAAAAATTGTAAGCCGCCCTGAGTCTCCGGAGAAGGGCGGCATATAAATATGAATTTTTAAAAATGCCCAAATACAATTTCTCAGAACCAAAATATTTCTGTGCTGATTTTTCGTTTTTGTTTTCAATGTTAAAATTGTAGCGCAAGATTTTTGCCAAAATACAATTGACCTTTTTGTGAAAAATTACATTTCATTTCTGAAAGTGCTTAGGGTAATCTTCCCTGCTGTTTCTTGACAAGCGTTTGAGAAAAAGCAATGGAAGGAAGCACTCTGCATTACATTGCTGATTATCTTTATATTGCCAGGCAATTCTCACAAATTTAAAAATAGTGAATATTTCACTTCCTTTTCTCCACTTGCTTGGACTGTCAGTTGTAACCAAAATAAAAGCTGGTAATCAGTTTTTTTTCATGCAGGAATGACTGGCAGCATACTCCACAATCTGACTCCGAAGAAGCTTTAAAAGTGAAATTATATATTAACAGCTCCAATGGAGACATTAAAGTGCTTGCATAATTTCCATACTTTTACTATTTCTTTAGTAGAATATTTAGCTATTTTCTAGATATCACTGAAATATCTTCCAGCAGCTCTCAATTTTTTCCCATTATCAAACTTTATCTTGATCTAGTAATCACAGAACTCTAACAGTTCCATATATTTCAATCAGCATACTTTGCCAACACAGATTTTCTTCTTAATACTGGTTAGTTTGGCTGTTAGTTTTTCAGTAGGAACAATAAGTCTCTTCATCATCTACTTCTGTCTTTATCTGAAAAGGTTTCTTTTTATTTCATCATGTGAATATGTGAGACCTTGTAAAATTTGTAATCACAATGTTCAGTCATGCTTGTATTTTGCTAGAAGACAGACCTAGTTAATTAATAGTAACAGTTTCCTTCTAGTGGAAAATAAATGTAATGTCTATATTAACTGGAGACGGGTAGAAGAAAAGTTGCTTTGGTTTATGTTTTTAGAACAGTGATAAAAAAAATACAAAAGCCCTATGATAATGATGTACTGCTATAATTGGCAATACTTAACTTACTCTGTTGCATTTGTACTTCTGGGACATGTTTTAATAATCATTATCAGCATATCTAAGCAAAAGCTGCAGTTTTCTGATGGGGAAGCATGAATGAGCTCTAATAAAGATATGTACTAATCAAACAATTGGTGCAGTTTCCAAGCTGGAAGGTTGCCCAATGCACCTTTGATCAATTCAATTTGGCGTTGAAAATAAATTCTGATTCAGAAATCTAATTGCTATGTTTCCCACTGTCTCTCAGAGGATATTGACTTTTCATTTTGTAATTTACAAGCATTTGTGATACTGTATGAGAATATCATATTTCAGTCATGTTGAATTTACACTAAAATCTCTGACCCAAACTGGAAAAGAAATGGATATGAAAACATGTTCTAGTAAATCCTTTATCTCTTGTTATGGAAAAACATTTATGTAAACAACATTTATGTAGAGAATGTTTTAGTAAATAATGCCAGCAAAATACAACCAGTGCAACATTGTTCGGGAAGTCATTTTCCTCCATTACAGTGTATTTTAAAGGATACAACAGGAAGTCGTGCATTTCCAAACCAAATATCAGCACTGCCAATCTCTATTCTGGTTACTATTAATCCAAATGTAACAATATAAACACATGGCAGAAGAAAGCAATAATGGGTATAAAACCTATGATACTTCCTGCTTAATGGAAACTATAATTTGCTGTTGTTGTTGTTTTTTAAAACTCCTAAATAAACCAAATAAAAATGGCCTTGTTAGTCAATATTATAAAACACCTTTGTACATTTCCACGAAATCTCTGAAAAGAAAAATGGAATGCCAGGGATAATTTGCTATGCAAAAATCTCCTGTCATTATACTCCTTATTTTGTCAGATTATTTTTAGGATTTCCTTTCTAGTATGCAAATTTTACAAGTCAGGGGACAACATATGGTTTAATTTTAATATCAATAAAATATTTTTGTTTCAGATGACAAATGAGGAAAGTTAATGTATCTCTGTGGTTTATAAAAAACACTTACTTTACATAATTGAATTATTCATAGCATTTTGAAAATTCTATTTAATCATTTGCATATGTGATGGAACATAAGCATCTTGTAAATATTCTTAGGCATATTCATACAAATTTGAATACATAAATATAAAATACAATTACTCTTAAAACAGTATTTAAAATCAAGTGTTTTAAAATATAAGGATTATTACCTTTAATTTATGTTGATATGAGTGTTTTGATCAGCAGTTATAGGTCAAGTATATCCTCCCATATGAATCTAAGATCTTCAGGTATGCAGTTTTTGTACTAAAGAAGGCAACCCAAAATTTAACCTAAAATCAAAGTTACAACAAGGTTTCTCTACCCTTTACCATAATTTTGTTTATTTAGCTTTAGAATTTTTAGATCACCTCAGTCTTCTGACAGTGGATAGTGCACAATAATTAACTTGTGCAATCTTAACTTCTAAACAATTACATAAATTACATAAACTGGAACAAATAAATCCAAATCAATTGTTACCCTAACATTTTAACAATACAGTATGATGTTGCACATTTGTTAACTCTATCAAAACTAAAACCAATCAAACAATTATAAAGCATGAAATTGACAGCTTGGAGATTTATTTTGGATTTTACCAAAGTTCTGTTTCTATATTACTGGAACTAGGAAGCAAAAAGCAAGGAACAGAGTTGTGATTTGCTTTTGTTTTAAAGAAAAAGCAATTTTAACAGAATGTAGAGAATAAGATCCTGTGAACTGTAGAATAACATCACCATGTTCCAATCCTCAAATAGCCTCTGTAGGTGGGTGTTCAAAAAGCTATCATTGATATTGATTCACCTGGCTTGGGGAAAGAAATAGTTTAAAATGAACCTTTGAATAGCTTCACTTTATTTTACTAAACAATACATGTGTGATAATGAATCTGCAAGGCCCAAAACTTATATGGCAGAGTTGGACTAAGCCTGAAATGTTGAATCACCTGACTCCAGCATTCTTAGAAGACATAAAAGAAGTTTAGTTTTGGCTATAGGGAGTGAAGTATTATCAGGGATATCAACTGTAGATAATGTTCCATTTCAAAGTTGGTTTAAGACATCTTTATTATCCAAGTTATAATCACTGTGGGGTGAAGACATTGTTTTCATGAGGCAGCTAGCTCATTGGGACATAAACTAAGAGGTAGCAGCTTCTAATAGATTAAAGAAGAATGGCAAGCACCATGATGCCTGTGATATGTGTGAGTAAAAGTGTAGTTCTTTCAACTAGTCTGAAATTAGTTCTTTTTGTTGATTTCAGAATAGCATTATGTTACATTTCTAGTTTCACTGGGGAGCAAATGAATCCCATTACATGGCCATCTCACATTTGATGCCACAAAAATGAACCAATGTAAGAAAATGAAGACTTCAAAATGTTTACTGCTGATACTATAGATCTGTGCTCTTTTCCATGCTGGTTTGTGAAGGATTATTGATCAATTTACTGCATCTGTACCAAAATAGTTATTGAACATTTATTATCCCAGAATAGAAACAGCCAGAACAATGCATCGGAACACAAATGGAGCCCTCCCCTTAAGCAAGTTTTTTAACTACAGGTAGTCTTTGCTTAACTAGTACAACTGGGATTGGTGTGTCCTTTGCTAAGCAATATAGTAATTAAGCAAGACATCACACAATAGCAATGGACTCACCTAATTTCCACTGTGTTCATTAAATGAATTAGCCCGCTTCATTCAATGAGACATCACATGACTACAACTTGCAATTTTACTGCTAGCTTCTCCTATGATTACTTATTGGAAGCTAGCTATCAAGTGTGCAAATGATAATAATGTGTGTTAAGTTTGCATGAAGAGTCAGACGCGAGGAGTTCCAGCAAAGAGTTTATTAAGTGACTACAGCTCGAATAGACCCGTCCTGGCTTGGCTACGGCTGCTTCTTATAGCCTGCAGCCGTAGCTGCCAGCCAATGGGAGTGCAGGGTTTCTTCCCGCACTATTTAAACCAATACCATTTGACATTTTACAAGAACAGTTCAAATAAACCAATAACATTCAAACCTACATACATAACACCCCTCCCCACTAGGTTCAGTCCATACCAAACCCCAACCTATCTAATGTATTCCTTTAAATAGGTGGGGCTCTTACGCAATGCTGAGACCTTCGTGGTTCAGAAGTTTTAACGTTCTCACCCAGTGAGAGGGGAAATGTGTCTGCTGACATTTCCTGTTGGGACTTCCTGTGAAAGGAGACCCTGTTAGACTGTTAGAATCTGGTCTCTCCTCCCAACCCATCTCCATTCCAATGTCAGCACCCAAGTCAGGTAGTGATGTGCAATCTTCCACTTCTAAGGATGGATCTTGGCATTGTGACAGGGTTCGGATGGTTCCTGTCGCAATGGCTCGTACACATGGGGTTGATTCCTGTTTGCTGATTTTCCTCCTGTTCCCCCTTCCCCTAGAAGAGACATCAGGTGAGGGACCCAGAGAGAGACAGGGGCGATGTTCCTGAGGGAACCTGGATCTAAGTTGGTCAATGTGCCTGCTCCAGAGGAGGCCATCCTCTGTTTGTACCCTGTAAGAACGAGGGCCAGTGATGTGAGTTATTTCAGCAGGAATCCACAAAGGTTCACCTATAAGGTTCCTAGCATAGACAGAATCTCCCACACTAAAAGAACGAACTTTGGAAGTGGAATCCAGTGGTGCAAGTGGGATGAAGGCGGTCAAGGGAAGACCTAGTTTCCTACCCATCAACAACTCTGCTGGGGACAAGTTATTTGATGGGCTAGGAGTGATGTGTTGAACACTAAGAAGTTTTTCAAGCTTCTCAGTGATGTCCCCAGGACCCAGCTGCTGAAGCTTCTCTTGGTAAAGCGCACCATGCTCAGCCCGCCATTGGTCAAGGGTGCCCAGGGGCAGTGAGGGCATGTCTGATACCCTGTTGAGCTAGAAAGGATTCAAAAATGTTAGATGTGAATTGAGGGCCATTGTCAGAAACAAGGACATCTGGTAACCCATGGGTTACAAACAATTTTCTGAGCTGCTTGATGACAGCCTCAGTTGTAGTGGATGTCATGGGAATTACCTCTAGCCATTTGGAATATGCATCTACTATAACTAGAAAAGTGTGCCCTCTTGTAGGGCCTGCAAAATCAATGTGGATTCTAGACCATGGGCCCCTAGGACATTCCCATTCCTGTGTGGGGCGTGAGGTGGAGCAGGCCTGACTACCTGGCAATTGGGACAAGATGCTACCCAGTTTTCAACCATTTTGTCAATACCTGGCCACCATACATAACTCCTGGCCAAACCTTTCATCCTTACAATCCCAGGATGACCCTCATGTAACATTTCCAAAACCTCCCTTTGCAGTTTTGCAGGAATAACCACCCTGTTACCCCACAAAATACATCCTCTTAATACAGATAATTCAGTTTGCCTGGACTTAAAAGGTTGGGCAAGGTGAGGTAGATCTTGAAGAGGCCAACCTTTCTTAATCCAGCCCATAACAGGTGCCAACACAGCATCTTTGGCAGTCTCTCTGGCAATCTCAGCAGCATGGACTGGAAGCTTAGCAACGGTCTCCAGGAAAAAGGTGTGAGTTTCAAGTTCAAAGTCCTCCTTGTGGCAAGGTAGTGGGCAACGACTCAGTGCATCAGCATGTCCAATGTCCTTGCCAGGCCTGTGAATCAGTTTGTATGAATAGGCTGCAAGAAATTCAGTCCACCTCAGCATTCTTGGTGACAGGATATTAGGTGTAGGTTTGTCTCCTGCCACAATGCCTAATAAAGGTTTGTGATCTGTAACAATGGTGAATGACCTGCCATACAGATATTCATGAAATTTCTTAACAGCTGCAACAACTGCTAAAGCCTCCTTGTCCAATTGGCTATAATTCCTCTCTGCTTTGGACAAAGTGCAGAGTAAATGCAATTGGGGCTTCCTTCCACTGGGAAGCCTGTGACTCAAACCCCCCACTCCAAAAGGGGATGCATCACAAGTCAGAACAACAGGCAAATTCTCAGAGAACTGTATCAACACAGCATCAGACGTGATTAGTCTCTTAATACTGTTAAATGCTGACTGTTCCTTCCTCCCCAGATCCAAACAGCTTTCTTATCAAGCAGGCGATGTAAAGGCTCAGCAATAGATGCTTTGTGAGGTAGAAACATGTGGTAAAAGTTAATAAGTCCAAGGAAGGCTTGCAAATCTGTCTTGCATCTAGGTTTAGGGGCTTCCTTGATTGCTTTAACCTTGGCATCAGTAGGGTGGATGCCATGCTTGTCAATCATGTACCCCAGGAACTCAACTCTGTCTGTTTTGAGTGTACATTTGTCTTCCTTGACTTTTAAACCCGCTTTTCTGAATCTGGTAAGGACTTCTCTGAGTCTCTCTTGAAGCTGAGTGTCATTTTCAGCAGAGATTAACACATCATCAAAATAAGGCACTACCCCTGGCAGTCCTTGCAACATTCTTTCCATAAGGCTTTGAAAATGCCAGGTGCCACGCTTACTCCAAATTGTAGTCTTTACATTTGAAGGCACCTCTATGAGTCACAATTGTTTGTGCCTCTGCAGTGGCATCATCAACTGTTAATTGTTGATATGCCTGAGCCAAGTCCAGTTTAGCAAATACTGTACCCCTGCCAAGGGAATGGAGCAGATGATGCACAACTGGTACAGGGTATGCGCTGCTGCAGCGCATGGTTAAGTGTCCCCTTATAGTCACCACAGATTCTCACTGACCCATCAGCCTTGACTGGTGTGACTATGGGTGTTTCCCATCTGGAGTGGTCAGTAGGCTCTAAAACCCCTTGAGCAATGAGCTTATCTAATTGTGCATCAATTTTTTCCTTTAAAGCAAATGGAACCCTCCTGGGCTTTAAACGAATTGGGGCACCTTGGGGTCTAGGCTGAAAGCAATAGGGGTCCCCATATACTTGCCCAGTCCTTCGCTGAAGACCTCTGGAAACTCAGACTTCAAGGACTCCTCCCATTCAGAGCTGCTCACGTGATTGATGCCAGTCACCTCGATGCCTAGTGGCTTGAACCACTCAAGTCCCAGCAAACTTGGGCGATCCTTGTCCACGATGGTCAGGGGCAAACGCTTGGTGTGGCCTTTAAACTGCACGCTGAAATCTCTTGCTCCAACTACTGGAATCTTGTTCCCTTGGTAGTCTTTGAGAGTCAGTGCTTGCTTCTGGAAATGCTTCTTCTGAATTTTGGGAAAGAGTCTGTGGATAGTGTCCCATGACACCATAGATAAATAAGAGCCTGAGTCCACTTCCATTTGGCAAGGCCTTCCTTCAATAAACACCTTCACATGTACTTTTCTGCTTTTAAGGGTGAAGAATGACCAATAGTGATTGTTTGGTGAGTTTCATTCTTGCCATTTGCTTTAAATTTCCCCCATTTTTCAAGGAAATTGTTGGGCTTAAAGTCTTTATCAGGAAATTTTTTCCTAATGGTGGAGTTCTGGATGATTTGCAGACTCTGGCTATGTGACCCCGCTTTCACAACGTAGGCAAATGGAGTCAAAGAACTTGCATTCAGTGCGGGGTGGCCCCCCACAGCCTCTGCAATAGAATCCTTGCCTGTTTTTCCCAGAGTCTTTTCTTCTTCTCCATTCTGAGTCTAAAAATCCCTCCTCTGCCTCACTGCCATCAGAATCAGAGTCTATTTGTTCGCAATGGGCTGTTGTGGATTTTTCCCCATCAGAATGGCTTGAGGCCTGGCTTGAGGCCTTGTTAATCTTTTTCATGGCCGCTGCTGAGGACTTGGTGGCTTCCGCTGAAACAGCTTCTTCAATGGCCTCTTTAAACGTGATCTTAGGTTTCATTAATAGTTTGCTTTGTAAGACCTTATCTTTAGGCCTAAAACAAACCGATCACGCATGGCCTCTTCTAAGTTGGTAAAGTCACAAGCACCCCAATGTCCCTTAAACTTGCCACGAAGTCATTAACATTCTCGCTATCCCCTTGATCCCGACGGTAAAATTCGTGTTCTTAATGAGGCACGATACTTGTGGGGCGAATGGGCTCTTAAAAGTTTCTCTAAATCGGGCCATTCCATTACCTTCAGCTCTGCTGCTCCCGCCAACGCCGCCATTTTGAAGACTGCCGGACCGCAGTGCGTGAGAAAGACCGCCTCTTCCGCCTCTCGGGATGCCGGCGAGATCGCTCCTTCCAGATACATGTGGAAACGATCCGCATACGATTCCCAGTCTTCCGCCGCCGGATCGAACGGTGCTGGGGGTGTTCAGCGCAGCCATCTCGCCAGTTGCTTGTTCGCGCGCCTTCTTCAGGGAAATCCCACCTCGCCGCCAGTGTTAAGTTTGCATGAAGAGTCAGACGCGAGGAGTTCCAGCAAAGAGTTTATTAGTGACTACAGCTCGAATGGACCCGCCTGGCTTGGCTACGGCTGCTTTATAGCCTGCAGCCGTAGCTGCCAGCCAATGGGAGTGCAGGGTTTCTTCCCGCACTATTTAAACCAATACCATTTGACATTTTACAAGAACAGTTCAAATAAACCAATAACATTCAAACCTACATACATAACAATGTGATTGCAAGATGCTGTGATGGTTGTAAGCACCTGTCAGTTGCAAACACCTGAATCTCAATCATGTACTGCAGGGACCATACAACAGTGGCAAATGCAAGGACCAGTCATAGTTATTGTTCCTGCACTATAACTTCAGTCTCTAAATTGGACATTTTTTAAAGCAAGAACTACCTGTAATGTTCATTATGTTCTTACTTTAAATCAAAATGACTAATACATTCAGTATAAACATCTGATGAAGGAAATCATATGACATCACAATGTCAATATTAGCCTTCCAAAATAAGATGTCTGGTATTGTTTTGCCTTTATTTAATAATTCTTGAGTCTTCAATTTTTCCCTACAGAAGTTAACTCATTTGTCTTCCTCTGAATCTGTTTGTCTGAATCCTTCTTAAAAGTGTGGTGCTCAGAGTCGGGCAAAATATTCAAAAATTCTGACCAAAGCAGAATAAAGTGGAACTATTATTTTCTATGAACTGGAAACTATGGTCAGACCATCACTTCTTAGTCTGTTCAGTACCCAGAATGCAATTCAGCTGGCTCTGGAGAGTAAAATCTTTTCAGAGTGAAAGATTGTGCCTCTTCTTCCTGATCTTTGCCATTTCCTAGAACACATACTTCTTTGTTGAAAACTGAATCAAAAAAGGAGTAGCCTTTGCATTTTGCTTCTTCATTGAGAAGATGCTATACCAATTCTTATCTTTTCCTTTAACCTATCAAAAAGAAGCCCCTTTTTTAAAACTGTGTGTATAAAATTGTACTTCATCAATCTGTACTCATTTGAACAGTTGCTGGGCAAACTGTCCATATTCTTTTTTGATGATATGAACTACTTTCAATCTTCTTTATGTATCTTAGGTGATTTTCAGATTTCTAATTCCTCATTAAGCTTTCAGTGTAGCTTAATTGGCTAGCCTCCATATGGAATTGTTTGTAATTGTCCCTCTGGTATCTTCTTAAGAATTCCCAATATCTTGTGTACTTTTCCCTACAAGTGGTTCATGACTTGGTATCATGCCCTTCAGAGTCTGAATCCAAGGAGGAAGCCGAACAGCTGACAGGGAGTGTGGCTCCGTTGGCTGTGGAGGAGGCTTGGGAAGGGCAAAGTCCAGCTGGGCACAGCAGGAGAGATAGAACAAGGGAGAGGGAGTTCAGAGGAAGACCCAGGCCCACCCCCTCTTCATCCAAGGGCATGCAGGGAGGAACAGAGAAGAGAGCAATGAGGGTTGCGTGGCTTACGGGGAAGGAAAGAGCCCTGATTCCCTTCATTAGCCACAGCTGGAAAGACAGTTTATAAGAGTGGCAGGCTGTATGCGGCAGGCTGCTGGGAGCAAACATGACTTTATTTTGTGCTGTCGTTGCTTAATTAATTAATCTGTGTTCCTGGCGTCTTCCCATGTGAGTTTTTCTGTGCCTTCAAGTCTGAAATTCTTGTTCCTGCCCTGCCAAACTAATTACTTCAGTTTGGCTTGATTGGACTTTAAGTTACAGTTTGTGTTGACCATGTTTTGGACTTAATTTTCTGCAGTTAAAGGCTGTTTCTGGGAGTGTTTTTCTCCAGCCAGAAGGTAACCTGGACACTGGGGGCAAAGTTGGAGATAATAAAGGGACTCTTATTATTTGACTGTGTTGCCTTTGTGCCATGCCCTGGTCATCACACTTGAAATGAGTACTGTTGATTTAGGAAAAATCTGGTTCAGTTTTATCTTCAGCCGTGAGGGATTTCTTGTTGGAAAAATTGGAGGAAGAAATACTGCATATACAGTACTTACCTTGAGTTCTTGGAGAAAAGCTAGGATATACAGTATATCTAACAAATAAGTCTAGTTATCATTGCTGTGAGTTCATTAAAACCCACGTTTAAAAAGTATGTGTTGATTCATATTCAATTTTATTTAAAAGCAATATTCCTCACATCTTTTCTTCCTCATGTGCATAGTCACTTGCCCTATACTTCACGCTTCAACTAAGATTTTCTCATTGCCACATATCAATTCAAGGATAGCAGCTACTTTTTCACTGTCTCAGGAAGAAAGTTATCAGCAAGACAATTCGGGAATTCCTGAAAGGAACATGTTTGCTAAAGTTTATTTCTCATTAGAAATGGGAGAAAGGAAGCATTCTCCACAAGTCTCTATGTTCTGTGTCCTTCTCTTATTGATGCCCTAAGCCTATATCCAGAGACTTTTTGGCAAAAGATTTAATGGGGAAACATGAGATATAATATGAATGCTATGTGCACAGGGATTTTAGGGGACAGTTTTATTTGTCTGCTTCAAAGAGAATGTTGTTATGGTAATTCTATTCAGATTGAAAAGAACTGCACTGTCAAGGTCCAGTAATTTAAAAATAGCCTATTATCACATGCAGCTGGTGTGATATTGCCTAGTCCAATTTTCTAACTAATATTGGTCATATGCGATTATATGGGAAGCATATAATTTAAAGCATCTATTAATAAAATACTTCTTTTTAGCAGGCAAGATGAAGAGAACTGTTTTTCTTTTTAAAATGTTTTATTGGTTGTTTAACCAATCAACCAAACAATTGGTTGTTTAACCAATCCGAGCTGTGACCCTTGGGTGGGGTGGTTCTTATCTTTGTATTTTGTAATTATGTCCTGGGGCTTGTTTAGTTTAATTTTTTTTAAGTATTTATTGTTGTTGTTGTTTTAATTGTGAGCCTCCCCGAGTCTTCGGAGATGGGGCAACATTCAAGTCCCATTAATAAAAATAAATTTAACTTTCACTTTCATAATAAACAACTCTATTTAGTGACCTCATTTTCAGAGGTGAGGCAATCTGTCTGAAGAAAAATGAATAATACATTTCAAAAATTTTAAACAATATCTATAATGAATAATGGCAACTTTATTTCAGTATATAGTTTCGTCCAAGATCAAATTAATGTAATAACTCATTCAAATCATACAAAAGTTATTTTAGAACACAAACATTTTTATGTTGAATGATCATAATTCAGAAATCACATGAAGATCTTACTGAGTTTAATGCAGGCATTTATTTAACTTATACATTTTCTATTAACTACACGTTTTGATTGGGTTACAATTATTAAGTTTCTATAGTTAAAGGAAAAACCTGAAGCAAGCCAAATACTTTCAAATAAATAGGTATCTTTCAAATAAATAGGTATCATTTAGCTATCAGTAAATTATAGTAAGAATTACTTCAGAACATATTGATCCTAATTTTTGATAAATACTTTTAGCTAAAAAACTATTTCTCTCATTAATATGTACTAAATATATTTTTATTTGTTTAAGTCCAGCTGTTTTTATGTCATAGACCCAATTTTACAGATCTGATTCATGGGATTATTAATTTAAAAAACTGAATATTTTGGAGATAAGTTTTAGCTAGAAAGAAGATATCTACTAAGTTTATGGAATTTGCCGCAGCTGAAAGGGTAAAAAGAGTAAAATATAAAAATGTTGACTGAAGTTTTTAAAATTTATTTGTTGCCTTTAAATAAAATGAACCACATAACTAAACATGTGGTCCTTAATATACCAAAGTAAATAATAAAAAATTACAGTAAAGCACAGTAAAGTTGAACATAGAAACGTTTTAATTCTTATGAAATAAGGGAATGGTTGAAAAACATAGCTAAAATGGATTCTTGCTTTTAGTTAATAAATGCCAGAATAGGATTTCATCCAACCTGAAGAGCTTTATCAATTAGTTCTAATAGTGTGTGTGTGCGTGTGTGTAACTTTATTAGCAATATATTAACATTAACTCAAGTTTGGCAGAAAAACATTTCAAAAATTACATAAGCAATTTGTCAGAGGATAAAATGGATAAAAACCATCCATGTCTAAGACTTTGGACTTAGAGCATGATAAAATAAGATAGATGGCCTAAAACACTATTTTATAAACAGTTAGACATCCCATTAACTTTGATAGAAGTTCAGAAGAAAGAGGTGGAGAATGAATGCACGCTTCTTCCTCTCTTCTCAGCAATGTTAGCTCTGTGTATACTAGGTACAGAAACATGGGTCATTTTATAAGCACTTGTACAAGAGACTAAATATTTAACAGAAATATCCATGGAGGAAAAACTATTTTAATCTTAAGACTATTATAATAAAAAGTACCATTAAATAAACATGGCTCAGAAGATTCCATAATGGTTTCAAATGAATGTACAACTTGACTATTGATAGGCATTTATTAAATTGCTATATGATATGACACTACATCTATTTTACGCTTTGATAAGATACTTTAATAAAAGGAAATAACTTAAGCGTTGTTTTAATTGTGAGCCTCCCCGAGTCTTCGGAGATGGGGCAACATTCAAGTCCCATTAATAAAAATAAATTTAACTTTCACTTTCATAATAAACAACTCTATTTAGTGACCTCATTTTCAGAGGTGAGGCAATCTGTCTGAAGAAAAATGAATAATACATTTCAAAAATTTTAAACAATATCTATAATGAATAATGGCAACTTTATTTCAGCATATAGTTTCGTCCAAGATCAAATTAATGTAATAACTCATTCAAATCTTACAAAAGTTATTTTAGAACACAAACATTTTTATGTTGAATGATCATAATTCAGAAATCACGTGAAGATCTTACTGAGTTTAATGCAGGCATTTATTTAACTTATACATTTTCTATTAACTACACATTTTGATTGGGTTACAATTATTAAGTTTCTATAGTTAAAGGAAAAACCTGAAGCAAGCCAAATACTTTCAAATAAATAGGTATCTTTCAAATAAATAGGTATCATTTAGCTATCAGTAAATTTTAGTAAGAATTACTTCAGAACATATTGATCGTAATTTTTGATAAATACTTTTAGCTAAAAAACTATTACTCTCATTAATATGTACTAAATATATTTTTATTTGTTTAAGTCCAGCTGTTTTTATGTCATAGACCCAATTTTACAGATCTGATTCATGGGATTATTAATTAAAAAAACTGAATATTTTGGAGATAAGTTTTAGCTAGAAAGAAGATATCTACTAAGTTTATGGAATTTGCCGCAGCTGAAAGGGTAAAAAGAGTAAAATATAAAAATGTTGACTGAAGTTTTTAAAATTTATTTGTTGCCTTTAAATAAAATGAACCACATAACTAAACATGTGGTCCTTAATATACCAAAGTAAATAATAAAAAATTACAGTAAAGCACAGTAAAGTTGAACATAGAAACGTTTTAATTCTTATGAAATAAGGGAATGGTTGAAAAACATAGCTAAAATGGATTCTTGCTTTTAGTTAATAAATGCCAGAATAGGATTTCATCCAACCTGAAGAGCTTTATCAATTAGTTCTAATAGTGTGTGTGTGCGTGTGTGTAACTTTATTAGCAATATATTAACATTAACTCAAGTTTGGCAGAAAAACATTTCAAAAATTACATAAGCAATTTGTCAGAGGATAAAATGGATAAAAACCATCCATGTCTAAGACTTTGGACTTAGAGCATGATAAAATAAGATAGATGGCCTAAAACACTATTTTATAAACAGTTAGACATCCCATTAACTTTGATAGAAGTTCAGAAGAAAGAGGTGGAGAATGAATGCACGCTTCTTCCTCTCTTCTCAGCAATGTTAGCTCTGTGTATACTAGGTACAGAAACATGGGTCATTTTATAAGCACTTGTACAAGAGACTAAATATTTAACAGAAATATCCATGGAGGAAAAACTATTTTAATCTTAAGACTATTATAATAAAAAGTACCATTAAATAAACATGGCTCAGAAGATTCCATAATGGTTTCAAATGAATGTACAACTTGACTATTGATAGGCATTTATTAAATTGCTATATGATATGCCACTACATCTATTTTGCGCTTTGATAAGATACTTTAATAAAAGGAAATAACTTAAGCGTATTTATGTATCTCAGATTTCTATGCATTTCAGTTTCATAACATATAACAGTGTTGTACCTACATTTCACAGAATACTTTATCTGCAGTTAATTTTAAAATCAGAGTAAATTTATAGGCTAGTGCTTTATATATTACAATAATAATGAAATATTTTAATTATGAATGTGATAACTATTTTAAACATTTAATGCAAAACAATCTTTGGTTAACAAGTTGTTAATAGTGAACTATTTTAAATAGGGATGAAGCTGCTTGAGTTTAGCTTTCCTTGACAATCCAACTCTTAAAGGACCGCAACATGTTTTCAGAGGCTGTATTCTTATAATTCCACTGAGTAAACAGTTTCCTACATTTAAAAAAACAACATCTTGAAATCATATCATAAGTGTGCATTTTCATTATTTCTTATCAAACAAGTTTGATGGTGATCTTGTAGAACTCAAAATAAATTTCTAGAATGACAACCAAAGGAACAAAGGAACTGTTGATGCTTTCACTCCTGAAAACATCTAGTCAAGTGCAGTAGTAACTGTTTTTCAGGTAAATTATTTAGAACATGGAGGCACATATACGAATGTTTTCCTTTAAGAAAAAATGAAATGTTATCTCCCATTCAGTTATTTCCCAGGTCCAACCATGCTTGGTTTTCAAAGGAATTAGAGATAATCAAGATAATAAAAAGAGACAGTATGCTTTTCCCACACCTAGGAGAAAATCTTCTACTTTTCTATTTTGCCTGTTATCAAACCATCAAGCTACAGCTAGTTTTCATTCATTAAAAAAGCTACAGTTGAGAGTAGTTGTCATCATGGTGCTATGTGTATTAAAAAGTATTTTATATCAGCTTTTATATGCCTTTGCTCAGATTTAAGTTATGCAGCATGCTATTTTCCTTAGTGACAGTGTTTTTTAATCTAAATTTTAGCTAATGGTATGATTAGCTATGCCTCAGCAGTTGCTTTTGATGTTAAAGCTGACATTAAAGAAGGGTAACTTTACCTTTAGGAAAAAAATAGAAGATTGTGTCAGGCCACATAAAGTATGCTAGGGAGCAATGAACAGAGGTCAAGTTAGAGCTATATAAGTCCGACATTATTCCCTACATTTTATTATCAGATTTGGCTCAACTATCAATCCAGCTGGTTCCAGAACATAAAAAGGAGAGAGCAGATTATTTGTACATAAATTAGGAAAAATATCCTAGTTCCATTGCACTGAAATTGTAACTATCAGTGCCAACTGGGGTGAAGGAGAAGGAGAATTTTAAAACATTTTTCTTTGTTTTCCATTAAATTTTTACCTCAAGTTGTTTTTATACTTTGATAAAATTTACCCAACCCCATTCAAAACCAGTTTAAGGGGGTGATTAGAAGTATGGTAGGTAAAAATTATCTAGAAAAGGGCTTAATGTTTTCCTGGCTTGCTAATGCCACAGACTAATTTACAAGAATAAAAAAGTCCCATAACTTCAAAAAAGAAAAAGAAAGAAAAGAAATAACACTGAATGAAAATTATATATTGTATGTGATCAGTGTTTGCTTTGGCACAAAGATAACAAAATGATTGAAAGGTTTTTTTGTCCTGCATTTTCCCCCGTCCTCTGCATATGATCTGGAGCAGTGGTCACCAACCGGTGAGTCGCGAGAAAATTTTGGTGGTCTGCAGAGAAATGTCACCCCCACAGCACCCCCCAAAGCAATTAATCCAGGCTGCCCAGGAACCCAAGGCAGCACTGCCCGCGGGAACCCTCCCCACCCACTCACTCCTTACCTGGCAAACTTGCCTGCTAAGTTGCTAATTTTCCTTTTTTTTTTCCTGACATCATTCTGCTGTGCCAGGAGATTTAGATTAGCTAGGAAGCAGGAAACCATTGGATTTCTTGCTTTCTAGCTAATCTTTAGATCTTCAGCTCTGCTTTTAAACAGAGCCGAACCTTCCTTAGGACTGAAGTTTCTATTATTCAGTGCAGACTCAGGTAGCCGATGGCAGATAGATAGATCTCTGAATGAATCTGTGATTCTATGAGCAACTCAACCTGCCTGCCTGCTTTGCCTGATTTTGGGTAAAAGTTGTTCTTTTTTAATAAAAAATGCAATATTTACATACATGGTGTGTTGTGAGTTAATTTTGTGAGTTTGCTTGCTAGCAAATTTTATGGGTTTGCTTGCAAGCAAATTTTATGTGACAGACTCAGGTAGCCAATGGCAGAAAGATAGATCTCTGAATGTATCTGTGATTCTGTGAGCAACTCAATCTGCCTGCCTGCTTTGCCAGATTTTGGGTAAAAGTTGCTCTTTTCTTTATAAAAAATTCAATATTTACATAAATATTTATAAAGTTTTCATACAAGCCATGCCCAGGCAGTCATATGACCACCAAGCCACACCCACAAATTAGGCCACGCCAACAGAACTGGTTGTTAATTACTTTAAATCCCACCCCTGTATGTTTGTTTGTGTGTATGTGTCTGTGTGTGAAAGAGAGGGAGGGAGGGAGAGGTTAGATCAGATCTTTCTCTCCCTCTCCCTTCTCTCTCCCACCAAGTCAGCAAGCCACCGTCAGTCAAAATTCATATTAGTGGTCCCAAGGATTTAAAATTATGACTTTGGTGGTCCCTGAGGTCCAAAAGGTTGGCGACCCCTGATTTGGAGGGTCTTTCCATCCCCAGGAGCACCTCTGTGGATGTGTTATCAATGGTTTACTTTTTCAGAGTTTTTAAAAAGATTTAAAGTAGACAGAAGATTTTACGGTTTTGTACGCAATAAGATTATGAAACTGAATTATGTACAAATAATGAACATGTAATTGCTAAAAAGTATAAACTTTTATTGACATTTGGAAGAGAACAGATGAAAGAATGTAAATCAGGCTAAAATGTTTATAATATATAGATGAAATAATGGAAAAATATGCGGTTGAAAGTACTGCAATTTACACTACTTCATTATCTTCAAGAGAACTTTTTATAAAATGATGCACCTTTGGTATATAACATCAGAAAACTTATTTAGAGTGTATAAAGACACTTCAAACATACCTTGGGAATGTGAACAGGAAGACAGGGATATCATGCTTAATTGATGTGTAAAAAGCTAGAAAATTTTGGATTCAATTATATCATGTTTGATGGATTTGTAAAAATGCTGGAAATTTTTGGGTTCAAATACATACTGATTTGGAGGATTTAAAAAATTAATATGCAATTGAGACCAGAGGGTTTTTTTGGGGGGGGGGGATTGATGATTGGTTGGGGGGAAAACTCATGGTACTTTGTTTCTGTATATGATAACTGCAACAAGATGCATAAAGATGCACAAAGATTGAAATATTTGGAGGACTGTTTGGTGAAGATGATGGAACTTGCTGAGATGGCTAAATCAATTTCATGGATTAGAGAAAAGATAGTATCTAGTATGTTTAATGCTAACTGGAAACCCCTTATGGACTATTTGTGTAAAATGGAAAATATGAATTTATGATTTATGGTTTTATGATTAGACAGGATAGATTATAGAAAGAAGAGTTGGACCTCTAGAGGAAGAGATAAATTTATAGTTGTAGTAATTACTGTAAACCTACTTCTTTGTACCTTTTTTTTCTTACTTTTTTAGTTTTCTTTTAATTTTTCTCTTTTTTGCAGATTGATTTCTTTTCTTTTTCTCACTTTATAATACTTGTATTAGTTTTTATCTTCCTTTAAAAAATCTCATATATACCGTGTTTCCCCGAAAATAAGACCTACCCCAAAAGTAAGACCTAGCACTATTTTCTAAACCTGCCCTAATATAAGACCTACCCCGAAAATAAGACCTAGTGTAAATCTCCAGTTCCAGGAAGACTTTTCAGGGAGCAACCGTGCACCCGAAACACCCCCTACACACTCACACCCACTATTTGGCACCATAAATATATAAGACCTACCCCGAAAATAAGACCTAGTGTGTTTTTGGGAGCCAAAAAATATATAAGACAGTGTCTTATTTTCAGGGAAACACGGTAGCTATATGGATGCATAGAGAAGGAGTTCTAGTAAGAGATGGAAGCTGTTGGTTACAACTTAAGTCTACTTATTACATCAGCATGAACTTGAGGAACAAAGACACAAATCTAGAACACATAAGAATTTGTAATAAAATTTAGCTATCAAAATTATGCTTTGGGTAAACAATTACATTAATTTCAGTTTTCCTCCAACCTCATTTTTGTAATCTTATTTTTCATTTGATTCACAGAACATGACACCACCTAGCTATTTTGACTAATCTGAAGAAGAAAAAAATCTAAACAATTTTAGTTCTGTTAGTGGGCTGGATGAGAAAACACAGAAAACCTAAGGATTATAGACAATATAATCTGTCATCCCAGTTACATAAAAGATCTCAGATTGTCTAAGAAAATTGAACTTCATGGAGAGGAGAATTTATTGCTTTTTCTTTTATTTCAGCATCCAGCCAGGGTGTCTCTTACATGTTAAATTTAATTGAACACTATTTGTTGTTAGGGTTGAATGTATGTTTCTTTTTTGTTTCATTTTGTTTGTTAGTTTTACTGTTTTATATTTTTTCCATGATAAAACAATAAAAAAATTAAAAATTGAATTCCATAGGCAATTTCCCTAGCAAGAACATTTCAACTACCATGGAGTGAAGACCTGTATCAACACCACCCCCAAAACACTATGTTATGTAAAGTATGTCAAGTAAACAAGAACATAAATACTAATCCAAATGGCACACTTTGTCACCAGACTGTAACTTTGTACTTATTTTATCTTTGCAATAATATGGACCTGCAAATTAGTGGCAAAGCCCTGGGTATACCAACATCTTTATGAATGACCTAGAACAATGCTTTCTTAATTCTTATCTCCCAAAGCCTCTCCTTTACTTGTGATTCATTGATTGCATTTTCATAATCTGGATGTATCAAAATTAATCCCTTTTCAAATTCCATCATGTGTTCAACATCTTCTACCCCCTACAACCTAGACTTATCTACACAACATATCCTTTGATATCACTGTAAAACTTACATAACAGTTTAAACTATAGATCAGTGCAGCCATTTATGTATCTGATGAAGTGAGCTTGAATCACAAAAGTGTGTATCTTTTAATAGAATTAATTAATCTACCAAAATCCCTAAATTTTTGCTGCCATAGATTAACATGGCTCCTCTCCTACAATCCCAAAAGTAGGTTACAGCTAACCATTCATGTGTTTTAAACAAGATAACTAGATAGGACAGTATATGAAGTGTCACAATTTGAACTTGATTCAAGAATGATTTTATCATCTTTTAGACACTGATTTTTTTTTAGTTTCAGTAAAATGTTGTTTGTTAAAATGGTATTCACATTAAAGTGTTTGAACTCAAAGCTCACCTTGGGATCCAACAAATCAACCACAAATTCACATAAATTAAAAAAATATTTACTACATAAATTAAACTAAAATATAAATATATAAAAGTGAAAATGCTAAATTATTATAAGACATAATTTACCTCTTTCTGTTGTTAAATTATAGCTTCCTTCTTTTGTGAATGTTTGAGATACAAATGCAGGGTTCCAAGAGAAAGATTGTTTACAATGAGCACGTTCTTAAATTTGAAAAACAAATTCACAATAAACATTATTAATAGATCAATTTAAACTTTACTATATACTACACATTAGGTCTACACAATGTAGCAACTATGTAGTAAAATATTCCTAGCTTGAGATAAATATAAACTTCATACATTATATACTTTATATATTTGATCTAAAATACAGCAACTACATTTAAAAGAACACCCTAATGCTTTATTACATCTTTTCCACTATAGTGTTGATATATTAGCTCTTACCAAACCTGATTGTCTACTACAAATGAATGTGCCAAGCATGACTTATACTAATGGTTTGCACTGGATCTCCTTTTCTTTCTTTTTCTGCCAGTGTGATCTGAACAACACCAGGCAGCTAAATGCAGCTGCAATTTAATACTTACAATACTTCCAGTATAGTGTTGCTTTGTGGAAAACGTTACTATCATCATTCAATGTCCCAATGTTTCTGTTACTTAATCAAGAGTAGCACCCATTGTCAATCCAAAATTAAAGCTACTACTACCAACGTCTTCACAAATATATTTTAACAAATATTTATATTTGAAAGAGATCTGTGCATCTTTTTATAGTGCAAATTTAGTACTATTACATAAAATAATCTGACTTGCATATTTTTGGAAATCATTTACTTACTTTCAGAAGATGAACAGAACAATTCTTCACCTGGTAGATTTGAACTGTAGTTGTGGGGTGTCTCTTGCTCTCCAAATTGTATATTCTGGTTAAATGAACTTTTTTTATAGCTATTTTGCTTTACCCCAGCTGTGCAACTCATAGTAATATCAGTTGTGGAAATAACTGGATTGATATTTCTGTTAACTTGATCTGGTATGTTGTCAGAACAATTTAGTACATGAGATTCTTTCTCAAGGATATTTATTTCTGTTTGTGACAGGCTATTTTCATTTGCCTTACTAATTTCATTGAACATACGAAGCTCTTCCAGTACTAACTCAAATTGATCTCTTCTGTTAGTTTTTGAAGAAAAATGCCCTTCTCTTGAATCTTTACAACCTTTTCGTTTTGTAGAATGTGAGACTGTTAATTTGTCCACAGAATTAACAGACTTCGCACATTTGTCTTTGAAATGTAGCTCACATAAATTCTGAGACTGGTTTCTTTTGTTTACACAGTTCTTCCCAGCAATGGCACATTTTGTCTTATTTACATCCTCAGCAGTTTGGTTTATACATAGTATTTCTGACTTAATTGTGCCAATGAACAAAATATTGTTACTACCCCAAAAGTTCATATTTTCTATTACTTTAGCTTTGGGTGCCTTAAAAACATTTGATATCCATGTAGTTTGATATTGGTATCGTAAAACACTCTTAAGTTTTTCAAATTCAAAGCACCTTGGTTTTGCTCTTTTTCCATATGGGGAAGTTTTACTCCACTTTGTTTCTACACAGATTGCTATATTTTGGGTTAGACAAAGGTTATGAAACATGTTGGGAGTAAAATGCTGACTAACATGTAAGGAATGTTTAAAAAGTCTTTTGGAAATTGGGAAAAATTTACCATTAATTTTGTGTTTTAGCCATTGCCTGTCTTTGAAATACTGAGACGTCTTACTTTTGCTTTCTTGTATTAAAAGACAACTATCATTTGCACATAACTTGAGTGGTGCACAAATATAAGTTAATGTTTCAGAATGACTAGTGAATCTTTTATCAGCAGTTATGCATTGTTTGCTATATTTTTCATCAGTAATTATTACATCACCCAGGACTGAAATGTGTTCTATTTCCTCTGAATAAGAACTGAGGGAAATTTTTTTATATGTATCAAGATGAGATTTTCTATCAACAAAATCACATGGATTATTTTGGTTATGTTTATGATTATTATATTGTGTTTTGTTCATTCTTTCTTTACTACCTGTTACTATATGTTTTGGGACATATTTATTATTATTTATATAATTAATGCTATTTCTAAATATTCTCTTTTCCCATTTGTTATATGTTCTTAAAACAAAATAAAAATGTTTAAATTTTTTAGAAGAAAAGTTACTGGTTTGATTGCACATTTTTCTATTTTTCTTTTGTATAAATGGTTCTACGGTAACTATATCAAGTTTAAAATCTTTAGCTTTTGACTTTTTAAGCATGATTGGAATTAAAATCAGATAATTTAATAATCTAAAACTATCTGTCAAATTGTAGATTGTTTCAGGAATATACAAGCTTCTTCCCCATAAAATATTGAAATTTTTACTTTGGATATTTTGATTATTAGAAAGTATTATTTGGCTTGTTGTTTGTTTTTTTCCATAGAAAAGCATTGAAAATACATCATCTTTCCTAATATCCGTAGGACATAAGAGCCATTCTTTTGTGTCTTCATTAGATTTTTCTGTTTGTTGGTGATTAATTTGACTTATGTGGTTGAATACTGGAATACCATTTTCTGTTACAGTACTGTAACGAGATGTTCCTTTACTTTGTAAAAACAGCTCAAAAGCAATAGCTTTTGTTAATTTAAGATTTATTCCACATTTTTTTGAATAAAATGTGTATGTGTGCTGAAATATTTTGTTTCTTCTGAAATTCTTCTTTCTATAAAATCTTTTTTGCTTTTTGTAGGATAAAATATCACTGCTATTATGTAAAATATTTTTATACTCATAGTTCAAAGATTCAAAGTCTGACTTTTTTCCATTCATAAAATATTTAAATGGCAAACAGAACTTTAAGACTTCTTCATCACTATTTTCATAACTTCTAACTGGTTTTGAAATAAGATGTTGTTCTTCTGACTGTAACATTTTATACGCATGACAACAACCTGGGTCCTTTTCTTTATTTTGAAATTCTGGCACATCTCCAAATAAAGATTCTGTTCTTGCAATAAACTTTTCCGTCAAGATAATATAAAAAATTATACCTCTTGTTGGCCATTCATTTGTCTTTGACATATTAGCAGTCTTTGTTTCTGTTTCACTTTCTTTTTCATATGAGACCAAAGATTCAAGTTGTATGAAATCTGAATTATTTTTCTTTAACTTGCAGCTACCATTCCTAAGAGTAGTACAACTTTTATGAGGCCATTTTCCAACGTGCGGAATATTTTCTAACAATCTGGATTGTAAATTGGCATTCATAAACATCCTGAAATTTGCATGTTGTCTTACACTGGTTTTTAAATTTGTACTGCTTTTCTCTCGTAACTCCAAATTATGTTGACTAAAATTCCATAATGTTTTAGGAAAACACAGAAATTTATTTGCTGATTTATTATCTTCATTGCATATTTCAAATAACTGCTGTTGCCCCTTCTTAAAGATCACTTGATTGCTATCAATTTTAAATTTCTTTGAATATGGTTCTTCTGTTTCTTCTGGTGTAGCTAAAACCGTTTTTAAACTAGAGTCTTCCATGATGATTTGTCAAAAATAAAATGTGGAAGTTCTCTGTTCTGTAATGTTAAAAACTGACACAAGGAATTAGTGCATTAGCATTCTAAAGAAATCTGCATTTTCCTACCAGAATTTAATGTAATCTTTTAAAGGCCTGTTTTGGGTGCCTTTCTGTGCTGAGCTTCACTGAGTGGTTATCTGAGATCAGGCCTCTTCAATGATAGCTGCCCTACTTCTGAATGTCCTCACCAGAGAGGTGCAACTACCAACCAGAATGCATCAATAAATCCCAGGTCTCTTGCTACTTCACAGCTTCACTTGATTATTCAGCTTAACTAGGCAGTCAATTCTCTGCTTGGTTTGGTTAAATTAGAGTCGGTATTGTAGACTAGAATGTATGTAAATCATATACAACAGTAATCATCCACAGCCAGATAAAATGACAATTACACCTTCAGGGGTTTAAGACCTAGCTTCTTTCTTACTCCTTTCCAGATTAATGAGTGCTTGCTACAACACTTGGCAGACTTGAAGTCAAGTGGTTGTTGAATGGCTGTTCTGAACTGGAACCTTATTCACTCCTAGGTTTATAGTACTTTCCTTCTGGTACTAGGTAAAAACATAAATAACATAGTAAAATGTAATGTATATAAATAATGTGCATATTATATAATAATGGACTTTTAATTTATCTTTTAATCAATTATGTTTAAGATCCACATCTTAAGATTATTAAAAATCTTATTAATATTTGGTTTTATTAAGATTTGCTATTAAGCAATAATTATATTAATATAAAATAACATTTTTAAAATTGTCAAAATTTATACTATTGGACTAGTTTCTGAATCATCAGCTTTACATTCAAGTAAACCATATGCTTTTAAAAATAACAATAGTTTAGTACTGTAGATGTAACACTATTATAGAGATAATCAAGAAATTCTCTATATAAAGTTAGGCTTTTTATCCTAATCAGTAAAATGTACCTACTAATACATGATTAGGATTGGATTGATAACAAATTCAAATCAAAATGCTGTCATTCAAGTCTCTAAATTACATTTCTTTTTATCAAAAATGACCTTACATTCATTTTATTATGGTATTAAGAGTTTGATTGTTTTTTTTAAGAGTCATCTCGAGGCATCAAACATATCAAATACTCCTGCCTCTTATCTTCTACAAAACAACCACCTTGTGAAATGAGCTTAGCTGAGAGAAAGTAACTTGCCCAGTCACTCAATGGTTTCATGCCTAAGGGAGGCCCAGAACTTACCATCTTCTGGTTTCTAGGCCAGCATGTTAACTCTTATACCTAAGTTTAATTAAATTTTAATGTAATTGATCTAATGACATTTTATGTCAGATACAAAGAACAGTTAATTTTTAATACTTTCTATTTATCACATTACAGTGAAAGAATTAACTTACAAAGTTAAAGTACTACAAATAAAAACTGAAAATAATTTGAAAATGTAGAAGTTTGTACTTTGTACAAAATGATTTTTTTTCTTGCTGTTTTAGAAACTAGAAGCCAATGGAAGAAAATATGAGGACATTCCAAATACATAAAGTATTTCATTTATGGTTATTATAAACAAATTATCTGTATATAAACATTTGTGCAAGACTGTACAGACAGCATCACTGACAATGGATATACTGTAGATCCAAATGTCTCTGATAAAGCATGGAGTTGTTTACAACATAACACTCTTTTCTTTTCAGACCAATGATGCTCTATCATGATCAGGTAGAGAAAGCTTTTTAAATTATTCAGTCTTCTGCCTGAAGGTATTCCCAACACTTAAAAATTGTTCACATTAGGAATTCAAGCATAAGATCTTTATTTTATCTAGTGACATACTGTGTTTCTCAAAACAGTGTCATTATATATCCATAGACTGGTGCTGAGATCTCAAGGTTTAATGCAGTTGCCTGAGTGGTAGGCCCAATTAAAAAAAACAAAAAGGCCCTTTGAATAGTTGTGATTAGCTGCCATTTTAAATCTAACAGCCCTCCAGCCATCGCAGAACAAACGTTTTTGGCTGTTTAATCCTAGGTTGTTTAGTGCCAGATATACAAGGGAAATTCCTTCAATTCATTTTCAAGGCCCTCAAATCTGGAACCAGTCCCAGAGGATCTAATACTCAGTGTTTCTCAACTTCAGCTTTTAAGTTGTATGGACTTTTAAGCTGAACTCCAGTTGAAATCCCCACATATTGAAACTGATAAAGTTAAGTAACACCGCCTTAATGTTCTTTATCAACACATATCAAGAGATAAAAAGACTGTTTCCAGATGTTTTGTTTTGGGAGTTTTATAGTTCATTTCCTTTAGATCTAAAAAGGGTCTCTAAACTTTTGGAATTCTCCAAGTTTCTGACTTAGATTCTATTTTTGAATTATAAAAGGGTGAAAACTATTTTTGACCTGTAAAAAGATGGGTTCTTAAAATTGCTGGGAGGCTAAACTCCACAAGTGGGTCATGAAATTCCTATGAGAAAAAGAGTAATAAAAGATGGACTGGAAGGATATAACCCTAGAGCCAAAAAGAAAAAGCTTATCACTAGAACATGCTTAAAATGTCAAGGACATCTTTCCTATATGAGTTATTGTTCTGATGGTTTGGTACTAAAAAGAAGCCATTATTTTGGTCTGTATACTGTTCAGGGTCTGTTGTGTTGCTCTATTTTAATGCTGTGCCATATTCACCAAAATCATTCCCAAGACATTTCTGTAAAAATGAACGTTACAGGTAACCTGAGCCAACCTTTCAGGTGATCTTATTATCTGTCCTAATGTGGAAATACTGAAGAGGCTATTTCTTTCCAGAAAAGGAGACAGATTCAGCTTGGCTTCCTTCTATCACTTGGTTCTTCCTGGATTACTTGGTGGCTGTGCTGCCTTTTTTTTTTCACACTGAAAGCCAGAGCCTCAAAAAGAGACGGGAGAAACACTTGCCCAGGGAAAAAGTGGGAGGTTGGGCTTCCATTTTCCACTCTATGTCTAATAAAAGAAGTCCTCATTAAGCGACTCCCTATGGAGTGACCATTAGCAGATTAAAAAAACTAACTTTGCAATTAATCCCACATGTTTACAACCTTCACAGATCTGTAGACCAAAAGGAAAGCCAAAGTAAGATCATAAATGCAAAGTTGCATTTTCACTTCACAACCACTTCACTTAAAAAATGAGTTGCTGGTCTCAGTTGTGGTCATTAAATGAGGACTACCTATATGCAAAAGGACCAGCTGGCTGCTCAAGCATGAAAAGAAAGCTCTCTAACTACTGCCCTCCTTCTTCAATATTACTATTCTCTCTCTGTGGGACTCAGAGAGCAAGCTCACCACGTTGCTGAGGTAATTGTGCTGAGGTAAAAAACAAAACAGCAATAAGGAAGAGTCTCTTGGGAGATATTAGGGAAATTGTTTAAACCAGCATCACAGATTCCTGGGAGTGACCCAGTTCAGAACCTGATCAACCAGCTGCTTTTCCTGGTTATGCCACTTTTTTTCTTCCTAATCAGAATACAGAATAACAGAGTTGGAAAAGATTCTGGAGATCTTCTAATCTCATCCTTCCCCCCTGCTCAAAGAGGAGACCCTATACTATTCCAGACAAATGGCTGCCCGATCTCTTACTAAAAAAAAAACTTCCAGTGATGGAGCACCCAGTTTCTGGAGGCAAATCCTTCCACTAATTCAAAAGAGGGATCACTCAATATTATTTTTATTACATTTATTATATGCCACCCATCTCCCTACCAAGCCACTCTGAGAAGCTTCCAACATCATAAAATAGCAATTTAAAACCACCCAAATGTTTTAAAAAAACATTTAAAACAAGGAGCATTAAAAGTTAGTATTAAAATTAGGGTTGGCAAAGCTGGTGTCCCATTCATCAGGGGACAGCATAGTAAACACAAGCCATCCTAAAAGTCCATTCAGAACATCAGCTTCTCTAATCTAATAATAATAATTCATTTGATTCATATGAAGATACCTATGATTATCAGACAACAAAAAAGCATAAATCCAATCCTCCCTGAGCTTCACAACCCAGAGGATTTGACACCCTGCAATGCCCAAGGAGTGTGGTGAAACAATGGAAAAGTTGTATCTCTCCTTCCCTTCCTCTGCCACACAACACCCACAGCTTCTCTCTGATCCCTTTTTTAAATCACAGGCTACCTATTCGTAAATTTACGTAGGGAAGTAGAAATGGGCGTGATGATCCCATCAGCGCTACATACGGGAAATATTGGGTAGCAGGCTTAGCCTACCCAGAAATATTTTTTTAAGGGAAATTTCTTTTAATTCTCCAGTACAGAAACAGTGCTAAATAACCTCAACTTTCCCCAAGGTGGCGCCTCGCGGGTTGTCGGTCTTCAAATTATAATTTTTAATAATCCGGCCACAGCCTTTTTCATTCAATGCACGGAAGGGACGCCCTTCTACCCACCAAGGAAAGGAATCATGCTGAAACAAAACGACCCGGACAATACTGGGGGAGGAGGGGGAATTTTCGCTACAAAAACAAGGATTTTTTTTTAAAAAAAACTACATTGCAGGTGAAGAACGTTCTCTCCAAATGAGGGGAAAAACCAGTCACATGAACAAGTTTCTTATTTTTGCATAGACATTTAACCCGACCTGTAATCAGGTCTAAGCCAAAGGACCCCGAAATACGGCCCTGGTTTGCATGGGTGAGTCAGATTTCAATCCTAGAGAGGGGGAAATGGGACTGGAGGAACGCAGAAGCTTTGTCCAGGCAAGGGAGCGAGACACGTGCAGGATCCCTTCCCAGCGAGATCCGCCAGCAGGCGTCGACCTGGCAGGGATCCTTCCGACTGGGCGGCAATTGGCTTGCAGCCCCGTCGGATAAATCCGTCTCTGCAAAAGCGCGGTGCAAAAGGATCTGCTGAAGACTGCAATCCCACCGACGCTGACCTCGAAGGACTCCCGGGGGCTTTACTTCTGAGTAGATCCGTTTAGCGACAGACGAAAGACTGATTCACATTTTTTTCCCGCCGAGTAGAGCAGACGTAAAGAAAGACACTTCCTTTGCCTTAGAAGGGCTGTTTGACTTTGATAGGTTTCCTTCCAAGAAGGTGTACAGAACATTGCAGTGTGGATTTATTTTTAGTATTTGTATGCGCCGCAGTCTTCGATTACATTTGCCTGCCCGTGAATATATTTTGTATATTTACACTACAGTAGTCGACATATGTGCTTGTTTCCTTTAAAAAACAAAAAAAGGGGGGGGAGTTTGCTTTTTTCTTCTTCCTGAAACAGAAAACTGTTTTAGGCAGAAAAAAGCAAACTGCCTGCCGATTTGGGATGTCGGGGTGAAAAACGGCAATGGATTTGTATATACACTTTCTTCCCTGTACGCCTCAGTGGGACTTGTTTCTGAAAAATGCACAAGATTAGGTTCACTTAAGAATTGGATTATTTAATCATTATTTAATGTATTAGGTCGATTGAACCTGAAAGAGGAGATAATGAGAATCTACTCCATGAGCAACCGATGTTTTGCAGGTGTTTGAGGCAAAAAAAGGGGGAGGTGGGTCTTTAAGGTATTATTCTTCTTTGATTCTGCAAGGGGGAGGAAATCAATAAAGTATTGGCACTATTTGAAGGTACGTTTGTAATTGAAAAAGCATTAATGAAGAATAATGAAAGATTGGAGAGTATCATTTAATCCAAATCTGTAGTTATTGTACACTTAACCAGGCATTTCTACAAATGAAGGGGTTAAACTAAATGACCTGGAAAACTGGTATTGTGCAGTGATTTGAATGATCGTGAAAGCCCCACCCCTTGCAAATTACAGCAGGTGTTTGATACAAATAACTCACTTCATAGGCATTTTCTCCCAAGTAGATGTGTAGAGGATTGCAGCCTTAAGATTGTGGTTTGTTTATTTAAAATATTTTAAAGTAGATTATCTGTTATTTCCTGAGTGAGATAGAACTGTAAATTCAAATATCTCCCAGTAGGTAAGAAACAGGAGTTTACAATCCCATACTGCTCGATAACAAAACATGCTATTAAATTTGCTCAGGACATGTAGTCTCCAATTAAATATGTTTTTCATGAAAATTTTAATGACATTATTTATACCTTCCTGCTGCTAATAATCTTTTGCTTCACAGTCATCTTTTTACACAGTCACAGTCATCTTTTTAGAGTTCTTCACAGTCATCTTTTTAGAGTTTTCCATTCTCTCTTCCAAGACACTTCAGATCAACTTGTTTTCATACATAAATAGTTATCAGTGTATTTGCAAACAAAATACTAATGAAGAGAAATCATTAAATTAAATCAGGATGGTGAGACTCCTTCACAGCCCATTTTGGAACTAGTTGGTCTGCACAAGCCAGCGAAGCTTCATCTGTGCATGTGCAAGATCAAGGTAGCATGCCAAACCATGCCCTTCTCCCAGTCTGGAAAAATGGTTTTTCATGGAACCAGTCTCTGGTGCCCCAGAGGTTGGGATCTGCTGCTATAGAGAAAGATTGAAAGAACTGGGATGTTCTCTGAAGAAGATCCAATGAGTGTGAATGGGGATGAGATATGGTGGCATTCTTCAAATACCTGAAAAAATATCATACAGAAAGTCAGGATTTGCTTTTTCCTTTATCTGCAGGTGTGAACAAATGGGGTCAAGTTAGAAGGCATGTTCTCTTGGAATGTTAGAAGAAAATTGCTGACAGAGCAACACTTATTTAGAAAGAGAGAAACAACTATTTGGAGAGTTCTATTTTCTTGAATGTGTTAAAGTGAAAAGTAAACAACCTGGGAATATTTTAATTTAGGTTCCTATATTGAACATGAATTTATGGCCTTAGTAGTCTCTTCTAAATTATGATTAACCATTGTTGCATTGCTTTGTTAATCCAATTGTTTGAATTAAGCAGATACTTTAATATAGTGTGTGTGTATGTGTAGATGATGGATGGATGGGTAGGTAGGGAGATAGAGATAGATAGATAGATAGATAGATAGATAGATAGATAGATAGATCGATCGATCTACTTCTTTTGACATTGGAAAACATTCCAATACCATTATATGTCTGTACTTAAAGATCAGAATTGTGCAAGCAGTGGTACTCAAGTGACACTATGGAAGCAAAAGTTGGCAAAGCAGTTCAGTAAGAGTACAGACACTTTTGAACATTGAAGTTGGAGAAGATTCCTGGAAATATAATGGATAGCCAAGAAAACAAGCAAGTTGTTCATCAAATAAATCCAGAGTTCTCACTCATGGCACAATAACCTGGCTTTAATTATCAGACATATTATGCAAAGAGCTAGCTTCCTAGAGAAGGCTCTAATTCTGGATAGGTAGAAGAAAAGAAGAGATTGATGGTTTTAGTTACAATGACAATGGGTGTGAAGTTGAAGAAAATGAGGGACCGGGTTGGGGACAGATGGTCATGAAGAAAATTTAAGTGATGGCTAAGAATCAACAAAGCTTGATGACACAAAGTCAATCATTTCTTCAACAAAATAAACACCATGTGCACAGAAGATAAACTTTTTATGCATGCACTGTGATCTTCATACGTTGCCCTGCGTATTATATGTATTTTCTTTCATCCAGGTTGTAAGTTATATACAGTAGGAATACAGTAAGAAAGTAAACAATAATCAAATGTTTAAATTTGAGCCAAATGAGTAAGATCTCAGTGCTATTTTTGGCAGGAAACATTCCAGAACTGATGACTTCATGGACATAGCCATGCAGTTTTCTTGGCAACATTAAAGAAGTAGTTTCAGTCCCTTCTCTGGAGATTTATTTTTTTACTTCTCAGAGTAATAACATTTACCAGTAGTCTTCCATTCAAATACTAACTGGCTTGCTTATGAGGGGAGACAAAATGGTAACGACCAGACAAATTGCTTTGTTTGCCTTAACAAAGTCTGCACAGTGGTGCATAAATCTTTTTCAGTGTTGTGCAAAACTTAAGGCAGCAAAACAAAGCAAATTTGTCCGCAGGCCGCATGGCAGCAACCTGAACGTGGCTACCATTTTGTGGGCAGGACAAAATGGCAACAACTTCCAGAATTGTGCCATATGGTCTGCCAACAAACAATCTGTTCTAGCGTTCTGGAAGTCCTCAGGGTTCTTCAAAGGTTAATTGAGGAAGAGAGTATTTGGCCTGGTGAGTGGGTCCTCTAAGGCAGCAGCTCCCAACCTTTTGGACACCAGGAACCAGTTCCGTAGAGAGAGGTTTTTCCGTGGACCAGAGGGGGCGTAGTTTTCATGTGCTGCTTTATCCTGCGGATGGGGTTTTGTTTGCACAGATTGGTTGCTGGCATGCTGCAGACTGGTGCCGGTCCACCGAGCAGGGGTTGGGCACCCCTGCCCTAAGGCCTGAGGGACCTGCTTAGGAATGGGGAAAGTCCTGTGGGGACCCAAGGAGTGAGAAGTGGAGCACAGGTGTCTTGGGGGGATGTGGTAGACTTTGGGAGGGTCAGAGCCAGACAGAACCCTGCTAGGTCTCCAAGGACCTAACCCACCCCGAGGCACCTACCTATTCATTTAATGATTCATTGGAGAGACCAGGAATGGGGAGGGTGTGACATTCCTCAGTAATGGACAAGCTTACATCTTGAGGACTACCCATACTATATTTGATTTGCTATCATGCTGTTACTATTTTACTTATATTAGGTACATCAGTATATAATTGATTATTGCCTTACCTTCCTTTACTCTCCATTGGCAAACTACAGGTAGTCCTCAATTTATGACCACAATAGAGTCCAAAATTTCTGTTAAGTGAGACATTCGTTAAGTGAGTTTTGCCCCATTTAATGACCTTTCTTGCCACAGTTGTTAAGTGAATTACTGTGTGATGACCCAGAGTATATCAGAAATATAACAAAACCCAAAACATAACTAAAAGTCATTTAATGCCTTCAACTTGGCTTCACTGTTTAATTGTTCACAGTGGAGGAGTAAACTATTTTCAAAATAACATTTCAAAGGAAAGAAACACAGTTCAAATTCAAAGAGCCGATAACGAAGCAAAAACCAAAACCAAACTGCACTGAACAAAGTTCCACGACAGACCAGGATAGATAATTGCCAACTTCAGGAAGATAACCAGGTACAGTCCATTGGAAGAACGCCAACTAAGATAAACCTTTAGGAATAAAACACTAATTTGTCTCCAGCATTTGTTAGCACGCAGGTCCAGATTCTTATGCAGATCTCACACCTGCAACCCATGAAGAGGATCATGGCCCTCTCCTCCTGAGTAGACCATTCCCTGTTGGCTGTTCTCCTCTCCCTCAGAGTCAGTCTCCACCAGGGACATGACATACTGCAGTTATTAAGTTAGTAATAGAGGGGGCTTAGAGAGGGCTGTAAAAGCACTGTGAAGCGGTATATAAGTCCAAGTGCTATTGCTATTGCTATTAGTAACCCAGTTGTTAAGTGAATCTGGCTTCCCCATTGACTTTGCTTATCCGAAGTTTGCAAAAAGTAGTCCCATGAAACACTGCAACGGTCATCTGTTTTTCAGATAAACAGACAATTGGATTTGTACTGTAAGAATGTACAAAAAAGCATTGCATATATTTTGGACAATGTAAAAATTATGTGAAGTTTGAAATATAATCCAGAATCCAAATAAGTGTCCATGATTTGAAATACAAAAAGATCCTGAAAGATCTTATCTGACAGACTGTTTTATTCCAGATTTTTTTTAATCTTATTGTCTTAATTTAGACATCCCAGATCTATGATATTTACAGAAATACACAATAGGCATGAATAAATGACTTACCAGCATAGTGTTGCTAAACTAAATTATTTACAAAATCTCTTTAATACAGTGTTTTTTTAATTAATTGCACAATCCCTTGAGGGATATATATTTTGTATGGATAGATTTTCTTGCTTTTTTTCTCATGATTAACCCATAGTGAAACAGCTGCTTACCCTATTTTTGCATAATGGAGGAACAGTTAATTCAGTTCTAAGTCTGCCAACAGTTTTACTTGTAAAATAAGACACAAAAAATGAGACTACATCACTTCAGAACTAGGTTATTTCTGTAAATTTTGCACACACTTTTCTTTAATTGAAAAAATATTTTTATGGTTTTTATAAATATAAAAATTATTAATTTTCAATTTTTATAAATTTAAAAAAAATGAGTGGCGCAGTGGCCTAGAAGTGAAAACACTTGCCTCACATCAGAAAGTTGAGAGTTGAATCCTAGGCAGCAACAGATGTTGCTTTATCAGGGTGCAAAGTGAAAATATCTGATGTGAGCTCCACATAGGTGTCAGGAAGAGCATCTGACCAGTAAACGCTCAGCTCCATTCATTTGCCCTGATCCCACCCCGAAACAAGGGATTACAGGGTCATAAGAGAAAAAAGAAGAAAAATGTAACTAATTTATTAAATTTATATCCCACCAAAAATCAAGGCTTTTTAAATAATTTCCCTTCTTTCTAACCCCACAACTTCTAGTCCTGGTCCCACCTTAGGTATGAAAGTTGCTTGGGTGACTGTGGGACAGACAGTCCTCTCACTGACTTGATGGGATTGTTATTGTGGGAGAAAATAGGAGGAGAAAGGAAGATTAGGTATATTTGCCGCTTTGACTTGTATATGAAAAAAAGGTGGAATAAAATCTTTAAAAAAACCTTTTATGAGGTAAGTTCATTGGGTACTAAGTGTCTTCCCAGCATTAATCCAATAACTTAACCATCATAACCATTAATGCTAAATCTCAGTATGAGTTGAAAGGTGTCTGTGGCAAACTGAGATTTCTTCAAAATAATATCATTTAAATGTGAACATCGTGATGTACTTTACATTCTTGGGTCCTGGCATCTAACACAAGCACAGGAATTTTTATGAGATGGTACATGTTATGCTTGCTACTTATGAGCAGATTGCCTATAGATATAGACTTTGTATGGATAAGTATAATGAAATATGAGACTCATTTATGCAAAATACATACTTTTTAAAAGCATGATAGCTATATAAGTGTATTAGAAATAAATGTACATCTACTTAATGTTTGCATTAAATAATATATAGAATTATAGCTGTTAACTGTTGTAACCACATACTATACCCTTTCTATTTTTTTTCTGTGGTATTTTTTCACTTACAGTATATTTCAGCACTTGTTATGCTTTTTTATAATGTATATTGTTCCTTTTGTGTTTTCTTTTTTCTATTACTTTAAAAGCAGTAAAAATACATTTTTAAAAATGGTTCATGTTCCATAACTCTCCCTTCCCCTCTACACGCACTTGCTTTTAAGTTCATTGATATTGGTACTTAATTGCATGGTGAATGGGATGTAGTCAAAGGAGAACAATTATTGGTGCTGGACAATGATTGACAGGGTGGGTAGATGGGCTGCCTGGCAAAATGGAAAAGGCCCAACTGTTTTACTAGGCAGCTTTCTGATCCCTCCAATCAGCTAACTAGCAGGCTTGTTTTGTGTGGATTTCCTACTCTTAAAAAGTATATTAAACTCACTATCCAAATTACCCTGATAGGAAGCTGAGTGATTGAAAGGAATGATTTTTTTAAAGCTGCATTTGAAACAAGACTAACAAGTGATTGACCTAACAGAGGCTGCCTAATGAAGTTGGATAGCTAGACCTCTCAATGCCTGGCAACAGCCCAGCATACTATGTAGACTCCAACCTATATCCAATATAAGACTATAAGACCTTTATCTCCAGTTCTTTCCTGTCTATTTGGGGACCCCAGACAGTGTCCTCAGGAACCAACATGGGGCCAGGTGAACAATGGCTGCAACTGGTTTAACAACCAGTTTGGTGAGCCCACGCAGCATTCAAAAACCATTCATTTTAAGCTTAAAAACTTATCTTCTATGTCAGCACTGCTGAGTAAAACAGCTGAGGCGTGGCAATCTGCTGTGCTGCATGAATCAGCTGAGCTAAAAAACAGGGAAATATAGGACAAGAAAGGGCAGGAGTGAGTGGCGGGGCCAACTGCTCACTGGAACTACTGGTTCACTAGAACCAGTCCCAATCTGTAGCAGCCCACCACTGCCCTGAACCAGAAGGACCCAAAGTGCAACCCAGAATAAGCAATCCTGCTCATATTGCCTCCTATAAGTTATCTGACTGCCACTACTAACATGCGCAAACAAATAATGATAGATTAGTATCACCTTAATACTGCTTCTGATTAGTATCAGACTAAAGGGAAACCATTGCTTGAACATCTATACTCCAAATCAAACTTCAAATCTCCTCAGGCATGGGCTGGTAACAAGATGAAGGCAATATCAAGGGAAACAGCAGAATAACAATGTCATCAGGGATGCAGTAAGGTACAAGTGAGGATAGGCCCAAAGGTTTTCCAGTCATAGGTAAGGTAGCAAAAAGAAATAAGTGATTTTAGGAAGTGTTCTAATCAATTACAATAATAGTATCATTTAAGGCAAGAGCTGAAGACTATTTTGGGCCTGAGGCTCTTACTTGAATCACTGCCACTGAGTCACTTACCACCATCAATATCATAGCCAAAAATCTATTTTGACCGAGTAAGGATTGTTGTAGGTTTATTTTATTTTATTTTATTTATTTTGTCAAGTGATTATAAGATAACAGGTATAAGTATAACATAGTTATGAATACATGAAATGGATACGTATAAGAAAAATAAAAGGAAACAATAGGACAGGGACGGTAGGCACGTTGGTGCACTTATGCACGCCCTACAGACCTCTTAGGAAAGGGGTGAGGTCAATAGTAGACAGTCTAAGGTTAAAGTTTTTGGGGTTTGGGGAAGAAACCACAGAGTCAGGTAGAGTATTCCAGACATTGACCACTCTGTTGCTGAAGTCGTACTTCCTGCAATCAAGTTTGGTGCGGTTAACCTTGAGTTTGTATCTATTGTGTGTTCTTGTATTGTTATGGTTGAAACTGAAGTATTCATTGACAGGTAGGACATTGCAATATATAATTTTATATACTGTACTTAGATCAGATAGTTCTAGGTTTTCTAGGTCTAGAATTTCAAGTCTGGTGGCATAAGGTATTCTGCAACAATTAGAGGAGTGGAGAACTCTTGTGAAATATTTCTGGACTTTCTCAATTGTATTAATATCAGATATGTAATGCGGGTTCCAGACTGATGAGCTGTATTCAAGTAGTGGTCTAGCAAATGTTTTGTATGCTCTAGTTAATAGTGTGATATTACCAGAGAAAAAGCTATTAGGTTAACAACTCTTAATGCCTTTTTGGCTATGTAGTTACAGTGGGTTCTAGAATTTATGTATGGATCATAATAAGAGAGATGGAGAAATCAGGTTTATTTGAAGCCAGCCTGCTTTTTCTTAGATGGCTTTGAAGGGGATAAAACAAAAGGAACAAGCTACATTCATGCAATATTGTAGGTTCAATTAAAGAAAGTTAGGGCAAAATAAATTCTATGCCACTTTGATATTGTGACTGGGAACTACAGATGCAGGTTAGGAAAAGAAAAAAGTAAAGAACAGATGCATCTTGACTTTTTTTTCTCCTGCAAACACTTTTTTAAACTGATTTTATTAAGCACTTGAGAATTCCAGATGTAGCTTATAATTATAATAGGCTTTATTTATTTTTCCTTTAAAACTACAGTCTCCCCATAGCTTTGTCCTGATCACTTTGTTTGACACCAAAATCTCTCAGAAACTCTTGTCTGGTTTTGTCAGATTAGATCTTGGTTTTCTGACATTAATTAGGAAACAAGCAAACAGTAACAATAGACGTCTTCAAAAGCATCCAAACTAGCATAAGGTTGTTAACTCCAGACCCAAATGCTGGGCCCCAAGGCATAGAAAACTGAAGCTTTTTCACCTTGTCCTGTGGGGAACTCACAGCTGTGCTACGGTCTCCCAAACTCCCGTGGAAAGAAACCCAAGGGAAGCCATCTGTTCCAAGATGGGCTTGTTAAAATTAATTCCTATGTTCTATTTATAATCAAAATGTTATGTGCTATTGCTTTGGGATGTTCTGGTCCAAGGGCTTTTTGCAAAGTCATTAACAGTCCAAGGTTGAATTCGGGAGAGCTACTGATCTTGTAACCGAATGGGGGAAAAAATCCCAATCCAAGATTCAAAATGCACAAGGTTCATAACCAGTGACAGATCATTTTCTGCAGTCTCTTGCTGCAGTCTCATAGCTCTCAATTGTGTTCAAGATATGAAAAGAAAAAATTAAAACATCCACAGTAGGAGGAAAACACAAACAGCATTAAAAATAAAAATAAATTAACAGCTGCATACATTGAGATGCTAAAAGTAAAATATAGTGTCAGTTTTTGATTCTTGGCAACCTCCTGGATGAGTCTCTCATTTTTTTGGCAATGTTCTTTGGAGCATCTTGCCTGCTTTCTAGGGCTGAGAAACAAAAGGACTGGCCCTGTGTCACTGAACTGGCTTTATGCTAAAGTGGGACTAGAACTTACAGCTCCTAGTTTCTAACTTGATATCTTAACCACTATACCAAAGTGGCTTTCTCCTGCTGCAGTAAACTGAATGAAGATGACTGGATCACTTCCCAGAGAAGCTCATGTTTTAATAACCTCCTGAAAGCCATCAAGGTGGAAGCAAATTGATTTCTGCAGGGAAATTTCCACATCACCAGTATTCCCCCTGAGAGGCAGCACTTCTAACCTTGGCTTCATTCACTTTCTGTTAAGTCTGAGACCACAAGGAGTCTTTCCCTCAAAGATGTTGTAGTGTTGTTCCCAAACTGGGTACCCCAACCCTGTAGCATTGGTATTGCATGCTTCCAGCTGCAGGATCCCTTTAACACAAGAGCTGATGCATTGTGGACCAACTGCAATTTCTGAATATTCTTTAAAGGCAGCCCCATACTATCCAGACAGTAATGAGAGTGTGTGTTATAGCTGTAGAAATTGAGCAAGTAAACTAGAAAAAATAAATAAATCGTGCTTGAGGATTAGAAATCTGATTTTTCTGGTTCTCCTCTGAGGAAGATACAAAGAGAAGGATGGTTAGCCAAGACTCCCTGAACTGGTATTCCAGCTACCTTTGAAAGAAGGGTAAACCAAAACCTGTTTTTTTAAGGTTGCTAGAACCTAGTTTATTTTATCTGTTTGCCTCTGGCACTGCTGGATTGTGGGTGACAAATGCCTAGAACAGCCTTTTTTCAACTCAACTTTTTTACCCTGGAGGAATGATTGAAATAATTCCCAGGTCTCAGTATAAAAACTGCAAAAGCATGATAATTGTACACAACTGGTATAAAAAATATGAAAACCTCAGAATACAATTCGACTCAAAGCAAGGAAGCCATATTTTACAACATTCACAGCAACAGCAAAGTGGCCGGATGGCTGTGGATAAAACTTCCTGTTATGTATGCAGGTTTGAATGTCATTGGTTAAGTTTGAACTGTTCTTGTAAAATGTCAGAAATGATTGGTTTAAAAAGTGCGGGAAAACCCTGCACTCTGATTGGCTGGCAACTGCGGCTGCTGGCTATAAGTAGCAGCCGCAGCCCAGCCAAATCGGGTCTGTTATGAGCTGTAGTCACTAATAAACTCTTCACTGAAGCACTCCGCGTCTGACTCTTCATGCAAATCTAACACTGGCGACAAAGGTGGGATCCTTCCCGAAGAGAAGACAATGCGGAGAACAAGCTGAGAGAGATGGCTGCACTGAACACCCCCCCAGCCCCGTTCGATCTGACGGCAGAAGACTGGGACTCGTATGCAGATCGTTTCCAAATGTATTTGGAGGGAAACGATCTCGCCGACATTTCCGAGAAGCGGAAGAGGGCGGTCTTTCTCACCCACTGCGGTCCGGCCATTTTCAAGATGGCGAAGGCATTGGCGGGAGCTGCAGACGTGAAGGTAATGGACTGGCCCGACTTAGAAAAGTTATTAAGAGCCCATTACGCGCCACAAGTATCGTGCCTCATTAAGAGACACGAAGTCTACCGTCGGGATCAAGGGGAAAGCAAAAACGTTAATGACTTCGTGGCAAGTTTAAGGCACATTGGGGTGCATGTGAATTTATCAACTTAGAAGAGGCCATGCGTGATCGATTTGTTCTAGGCCTAAAAGACAAGGTTTTGCAGAGCAAATTATTAATGAAACCTAAGATCACGCTTAAGGAGGCCATAGAAGAAGCTTCTTCAGTGGAAGCTACCAAGTCCTCAGCAGCAGCCATGAAGAAAATTAACAAGGCCGCAAGCCATCCTGATGTGGAAAAATCCACAACAACCCATTGTGAGCAAATAGATTCTGATTCAGACTGTAGTGAGGTGGAGGAAGGAATTTATAGACTCAGAATGGAGAAGAAAAGGAAAGACCTTGGAAGAAAGAGGCAAGACTTTTATTGCAGAGGTTGTGGGGGGCATCCCCGCACTGAATGCAAGTTTTTGATACCATCTGCCTCCGTTGTGAAAAAAGAGGTCACCTAGCAAGAGTCTGCAAATCATCCAGAACTCCACCAAGCAGAAATAAGTTTCCTGACAAAGAATTCAAGCATAACAACTTCAGTGAGAAAATGGGGCAACACAGAAGCAAATGGGAAGAATGAAACTCATCAAACAGTCACCATTGGTCATTCTTCACCCTTAAGAAGCAGAAAAGTACATGTGAAGGTACTAATTGAAGGAAGGCCTTGCCAAATGGAAGTGGACTCAGGCTCCTATTTATCTATGGTGTCATGGGACACTATTCACAGGCTACTTCCCAACATTCAGAAGAAGCATTTCCAGAAGCAAGCACTGACTCTCAAAGACTACCAAGGGAACAAGATTCCAGTAGTTGGAACAAGATAATTCAACGTGAAGTTCAAAGGCCACACCAAACGTTTGCCCCTGACCATCGTGGACAAAGACCGCCCAAGCTTGCTGGGACTTGAGTGGTTCAATCCACTAGGCATCGAGGTGACTGGCATCAATCACGTGAGCAACACTGAATGGGAGGAGGCCTTGAAGTCTGAGTTTCCAGAGGTCTTCAGCTAGGATTGGGCAAGTATATGGGACCCCTATCACTTTCAAGTCACACCAGTCAAGAGATGGGTCAGTAAGAATCTGTGGAGACTATAAGGGGAATTGAACCATGTGCTTCAGCAGCCCCCAACTAACAGTTGATGATGCCACTGCAGAGGCCCAAACCATTGTGACTCATAGAGGTGCCTTCAAATGTAAAAGGTTACAGTTAAGGCATCTTCCAAAGCCTTATGGAAAGGATGCCCAAGGACTGCAGAGTGCCTTACTTTGATGATCCTGCTGAAAATGACACTCATTCCTTACCAGCGGGTTAAAAGTCAAGGAAGAAAAATGCACTCTTAGAACTGACAAGGTTGAGTTCTTGGGCTATATGATTGACAAGCATGGCATCCACCCTACAGATGCCAAGGTTCAAGCAATCAAAGAAGCCCCTAGACCAAAATGCAAAACAGATTTGCAAGCCTTCCTTGGACTTATTAACTTTTCACATGTTCTACCTCAAAGGCAACCATTGCAGAACCATTACACAGATTACTTGACAAAAAATCTCTTTGGGTCTGGGGCAGGAAGGAACAATCAGCATTTAACAGTATTAAAAGACTAATCACATCTGATGCTGTACTCATACAGTTCTCTGAGAATTTACCTGTTGTACTGACTTGTGATGCATCCCCCTTTGGAGTGGGGGGTGTTTTGAGCCACAGGCTTCCCAGCGGGAGGGAAGCCCCTATTGCATTTTACTTTCACACCTTGGCCAAAGCAGAGAGGAATTACAGCCAATTGGACAAGGAAGCATTGGCAATTGTTGCAGCTATCAAGAAATTTCATGAGTATTTATATGGGAGAACATTTACCATTGTCACAGATCACAAACCTTGTTAGGCATTGTGGCAGGAGACAAACCTAGACCCACTATCCTGTCACCAAGAATGCTGAGGTGGACTGAATTTCTTGCTGCTTATTCATACAAACTTATCCACAAGCCTGGCAAGGACATTGGACATGCTGATACCTTGAGTTGTTGCCCACTTCCTTGTCACAAGGAGGACTTTGAACCTGAGGCACACACCTTTTTCCTAGAAACTGTTGCCAAGCTTCCAGTACACGCTGCTGAAATTGCCAGAGAGACTGCCAAAGACACTTTATTGGCTCCTATTATAGGCTGGATTAAGAAAGGTTGGCCTCTTCAAGATCTACCTCACCTTGCCCAACCTTTTAAGTCCAGGCAAACTGAATTATCTGTATTAAGAGGATGTATTTTGTGGGGTAACAGGGTGGTTATTCCTGCAAAACTGCAAAGAGAGGTTTTGGAAATGTTACATGAGGGTCAACCTGGTATTGTAAGGATGAAGGGATTGGCCAGGAGTTATGTATGGTGGCCAGGTATTGACAAAATGGTTGAAAACTGGGTTGCATCTTGTCCCAACTGTCAGGTAGTCAGGCCTGCCCCACCTCTCGCCCCCAAACAAGAATGGGAATGTCCTAGGGGCCCATGGTCTAGGATTCACATTGATTTTGCTGGCCCTACCAGAGGGCACACCTTCCTTATTATAGTAGATGCATATTCCAAATGGCTAGAGGTAATCCCTATGGCATCCACCACAACTGATGCTGTCATCAAGCAGCTTAAAAAGCTTTTGTAACCCACGGTTACCTGATGTTCTTGTCTCTGACAATGGCCCTCAATTTACATCCAACCTTTTGAATCCATATCTAGCACAACTGGGTATCAGACATGCCCTGACAGCCCCTGGGCACCCTTCGGCTAATGCCAGGCTGAACGCATGGTACGTTTTACCAAGGAAAAGCTTCAGCAATTGGGTCCTGGGGACATCACTGAGAAAGTTGAAAAACTTCTTAGTGTTCAGCACATCACTCCTAACCCATCAACTAACTTATCCCCAGCAGAGTTGTTGATGGGTAGAAACTTAGTCTCCCCTTGACCGCCTTCATCCCACTTACGCACCCAATGCACCACTTGATTCCACTAGCAAAGTTCGCACTTTCAGTGTGGGTGATTCTGTTTATGCTAAGAACCTTATGGGTGAAACTTCATGGATTCCTGCTGAAATAACTCAAATCACAGGCCCTCGTTCTTACAGGGTACAAACAGAGGATGGAGTCCTCTGGAGCAGGCACATTGATCAGCTTAGATCCAGGTTACCTCAGGAACATCGCAATTGTTCCTCTCTAGTTCCCATATCTAATGCCTTTTCTAGGGCGGAGGGGGGGAACATGAGGATAATCAGCAAACAAGAATCAACCCCATGTGTAACCAGCCATTTACTCCAAAACCATGCCAAAATCCATCCTTACAAGTGGAAGATTGCACATCACTACCTGACTTGGGTGCTGACATTGGGCTGGAAATGGGTTGGGAGGAGAGACCAGATTCTAACAATCAAACAGGGTCTTCTTTCACAGGAAGTCCAACTAGGAAATGTCAACAGACACATTTCCTCTCTCACTGGGTGAGAACGTTAAAACTTCTGAACCACGAAGGTCTCAACGTACACCTAAGAGCCCCACCTATTTAAAAGAATACATTAGATAGGTTGGGGTTTGAGTATGGCTGAACCTAGTGGGGAGGGTGTTATGTATGCAGGTTTGAATGTCATTGGTTAAGTTTGAACTGTTCTTGTAAAATGTCAAATATGATTGGTTTAAAAAGTGCGGGAAAACCCTGCACTCTGATTGGCTGGCAACTGCAGCTGCTGGCTATAAGTGGCAGCCGCAGCCCAGCCAAATCGGGTCTGTTATGAGCTGTAGTCACTAATAAACTCTTCACTGAAGCACTCCGCGTCTGACTCTTCATGCAAATCTAACACTTCCCACCATTGTGAGCAACAACATTGTGTAGTACACAAATGTTATTGGTTTTTCCCCAAATGCATCTCTCACAGAACTCCTCACAACCTGACCTGCTGGGACTCTAAAGTTCAATGGAACTCCAATTGAGAAAGACCATCCTAGAGTGTGTTCTGATATAAACCCAGGTTAAATTCTACATTGTTAGGATTTCATGATTGTATCAGGAGTAGAGAGGGTCTAGGGGTTTGCCATGTACTGTACTCACATGAGCGTAATTTCCAAACTGTGACATGGTTAGTCATAACTTTACAGTATAAAGTACACAACAGTGTGTTGAGCAATTTTCAGAGTCCTAATTTTCCTATGAATACCCCTAAATAGCAACACATCATTACTGTTTGAATATTTTCCTTCATCTCTTTCCATCCTCACTGTGACATGCCTTCCTCAAGGCTGAAGTTTTGCAGGGTCAGAGGGCAGAATTAACACATTGCAATCTATAAATAGTCTACAATCAAAGTCAGGAGGCCTCATGTGCAGAGGAGATGATATCCAGACCAAGAGCAATTCAGGGATGAAGTATGAAAGAATAGTCCAAAAGAGTAACCCCTCATTTATTTTCTCTCTTGTCTTATTTTTTTTTACATATTTTTTTTCTTACTCGTTTTCTGCACTAACCCCAAAGAGGAATAGTGTGAATATATGTATGTCTTTATTAAATTTAGCTGCCCAGAATATATGATTGCGGTAACAAATAACTTATTGTGAAATAAATAAATGTAAAATTGATTTAATGCATAACTTGTATTGAAGACAAGCTTTTGGAGTTTATAAAAGGTCACAAATATTTTCATGACTAGTGAAACAATAACTTACTAATTTATAATTTTACAGGGTAAAAAAGTGAAAAGAGGATGACAATTTAAATCAGTTTCCATTAACTTTAATAAGCTAATACCAATCTCATTATTTGTACTATAAATTTCCAAAATTAAATTGCATTGTTAAGTAATTTATTCGGGCAACAGTCCTAAATAATGCAATTTCTCTCGTATAAGTTATATGACGTTTCTGGTACTTAATAATTTCTTACATTTATATCTTGCTCGACTTCCATTTATAGCCCTTGATATAAATAAGTCCCATTTTCTATAACAAGACAAATACTAATATGTCAGAACATTAACCTAATGTTAACCTAGGTTACTGGTAATACTCGCCTTACAACAACAAGTAGGGACAGAATTGTCATCGAAGTGGTTGCAGTCATAAGTTGAGTTGGACCTAATTTTACGACAATTTTTACAGTGGTCATTAAGCAAATCATGGCCATTAAGTGAATCACACAATCATTAACTGAATCACACAGTCATTATGTGAATCACCACCATTTTTATGTTGTGAGTAAAATAAAGGTAAAGGTTTCCCTGTCCAGTCGTGTCCGACTTTAGGGAGCAGTGCTGTTTTGTAACTGAGGGACTCAGCCTTGCCCAAAGACATTTCTGTAGTCATGTGGCCCGCATGGCTAAATACCAAAGCACCAGGAATGCTGTTACTTTCCCATCAAAGTGATACCTCTTTATCTACCCACATTTGCATGCTTTTGAACTTCTAGGCAGGCAGGAGCTAGAACAAGTAATGGGGGCTCATGCCCCATTGTGCAGTGTTCACGTCTCCAACCCAGGCTGTCAGATTTCCATCTGACAAGCCTAGTGTCTCTAACCGCTGAGCCATTGTGCACCCCCTTATGTTTGTGGATACCTCTTGCTAATTTTTTTTAATATCTACTTCTTGACATCATAAGAGAATGTTTTGATATTCCAAAATCCTCCAGTACTTTGTTGAACTTTATTGAACTCCATCAACTTAAATTACTTTCTTGTGCAAAACAGTCCTGCTGAAACAGAGAAGATTAAATTTGCTGTGTGGTTTTTTTTCATTTCCACTTTGGTTTGCACTTATAATCTTGAATTTAAGGGCTCTTCTTAGTAATGAGGCCAGAAAGTCATGCTGGTTAATACATGTTATGTTAATGCAGGGTGTGTTAAAGAAAGCAATTGGTGGATTTCCCTGACTTCCTTTGTCACAAGCCAGTGGAAAAATCACCCATTCCGCATGTATCTCCTTAATATGGAGTGGATCTAAAGCAGGGGTCCCTAAACTTGGCAACTTTAAGACTTGTGAACTTTAACTCCCAGAATTTTGGGAGTTGAAGTCCACAAGTCTTAAAGTTGCCAAGTTGGAGACCTCTGGTCTAAAGCTAGAGGAACATTATATATTAATATATTTATTTGACATTCTGCACACAAGCAAGCAAAACACTAACAATGTAGCACAATAGAGGCCAGTTTCAACAGTATAAGCATATAATAATCAATTTTAATATTTTGCAATCTGAACCCTATCATAAATTCTTATCAAATGCTATTGCTGCAATAAAAGGTTCTATTTACTTCATAAAAGGTCCTGGAAAGACAAATGTGTTATGGAGATCTTTAAACCTCAAGAGATGAAACTCTAAATATTGTTCAAGAAGCCTTAGTATCAAAGAATAGGATATAAAGAGGAGTTAATGCTAAAATGTGAGTAGGCTGTTCTAACCAGCAGATTTAGCTATGAGATAATCTTTTGCTAATTTTGCACACTGTACATTGATGTGTCCAAAGCATACCTAATTGCCACCTGATGGTAATATTCCACAATATTATAAGCCTCTGTTTAAAATCAGCCTGATGATCAGTTAATAGTTAGATTTCCACAATATTATAAGCCTCTGTTTAAAATCAGCCTGATGATCAGTTAATAGTTAGATTTGCTTTGAAGGTGCCCTTGGAAAATATTTAACCTAACCTTGTTTTTTTTAATATATTGTATATGTAGTTGGTTAAGGCAGGTTCCCCCCTCATTCACAGATTCTGCTGTCAGGGTGTAGACAGATTTCTTTCTCTCTCCCCCCCCCACTTGTCCCCTCCTCTCTATTCAAGCTGACATGAGAATTTAAAATTTACCCATTTGCCTGGAAATTTTCAAACCGCAGCCAATCTTCTGTCTAAAAAGGAATTGCTTTCAAATCCATGCTGTGAAAGGAGGAAGATAGCAATGGGGAAGGGAAAATATTCACTTTTAAGCTCTGCTAGTGCCTGCAGCACGCCAGTTCTATGTAGTGGTTAGAAACTTCAAGCTAGAAACCAGGAGACCGTGAATTCTAGTCCCATCTTAGGCACAAAGCTAGCTGGGTGACCTTGGGCCAGTCTCTTTCTCCCAGTCCTAGGAAGTAGACAAGGACAAACCATTCCCCCCCCCCAAAAAAAAACCTTACCAAGAAAGATGCAGGCAGTTGCCAGGAGCCAACGGTGACTTGAAGGCTTATGCACAAAATGCCTGCAAAAGAATTAGGGTTAGGGTTAAAAGTGATGGCCAGCAAAGGTTCTTTGAACTATTTGTTTTGATTAAGTTCTGGGAATGTGAATACTCCAGGCTCTGTGCCAGAGAGGGGGAGGGGAGGGGAAGAGGGAGGGGGAGGAGATGGAGGGAGGGAGGGAGATGGTGAGGATCTGGAAGTAGTGACACTTCTTCTGCAAATTCCCTAGGTTCTGAAATGGACACCGCAAACAGAATCATAGCCACTGAAAAATAAATAATGCCAACTGTCACCAAATAAAATCGAGTATCCTGCTGGGAACTTAACTTTTAATCCTGCCATCCAACTTACTGGAGAGTTAATCCCTTTAATCAGGGGTGGGATGCTACAGGTTTGCACCTATTCTCTAGAACCGGTTGTTAACATTCTAAGCAGTTTGGAGAACCGGTTGTTAGAAGAAATTACTGGCTTAATCCTGTAAGGAAGGCAGGAAGGAAACATTCTGGTGTTGCTTACAGAAACTGCCTCTCCGTTAACCCTTATTACATTCTTGGCAGGACTAGACTTCCTGTCTCAAAAACTTCTCTGGAGTTTTTTTCCCCTCCTTTGCTGGTACTTTGCTTGTGTGGAGTGACCATTCAAAGTTACAATGGCACTGAAAAAAGTGACTTATGACCATTTTTCACACTTACGATTGTTGCAGCATCCCCACAATCATGAGAGGCCAGGTGAGGAGATGTGTGCCTCAATGTGAGTGATACTGAGCTGGTCACACCCAGCCAATAACATGACCACCAAGCCATGTCCACCCAGTCACATGACCACCAAGCCACGCCCACCACCTAAGCCATGCCCACAGAACCAGTTGTTAAAAATTTTGAATCCCACCCCTTCCTTAAATTCCATGGAGGGCAGGCTTTAGCAATACAAATAACCCGGAGATGCAGGGGATAACAAGATCCCAAACTTTTTTACAGGGGTGATTGCTGTCATATTATGAACCCAGATTGGGCTTAAAAGGGCAGGGAGCACTGTTATTAAGCACAAGATACAAAATAGGCTGTCAATTCTGTTTTTATTTATTTAATTTATTTATATGCCACCCCTCTCCCTATCTAGTGACTCTTGCAAAAATCAGAATTCCTTTTGCCTGAAAATCCAATAAGCCAAAGTTAGATTCTAAAGGGATAAAGCAATAGAGCAGCTTCGTTCAACACCTTTAACAATCTTGAGGTCGTTTTCCATTCCAAAGGTGCTATTCCCATAGCTACCATTTTACAATAGTGGAGATGGAAAAAGGAAAATGTTTTTGTTTCAAGCTTAGGATAGAGTATGTTTTTCTCCCTAGAGATTCCGAACAGATAGGGTGGTAATCCATGCTGATGCCATCTATAGAAATGTAAGTCAAAACAAGGTTGTTGGTTTAATTGCATTTTCATAGGGAACAACTTGAAACAACTGTTGTCAGAATGTCTTTTTGTCCAACCTCCTGACACAAAAAACCCACAGAAATTGATTAGAGAGCAACATAGAAAATGATTCACTTTTAACACTGCCTATGAACAACAACAGTAGCAGCAAAAACAAACAAACCAACCCTCAAACCTCTTCTCTGCAATTGGCTTGAAATTGGACTTTCTCCTTAACACACAGGGTAATGCACACTACTGCATTTGGCAGGCTGCCAGCATGTTCAAAGTAAAATAACACTTTTTTTCCCCCCATTTAATATGCTGCCAAACCTCACAATCATCGAGAGTATACCCAGGATACACCCACCAAAGCCCAACACAGGGATAAACAATAACCAAAATAACCAAGGTCTTCTCATTTTACAACTTCCACCTGAAACCCTCATAGGCAATACATATACAATCCACACAGAACAGAACACACTGTTATAGTTATTTATTACCTACCCAAAACACACAACACAAGCTATGAATTCTATTTTCTAGATAGTAAATATTATTGTTAATTCACTTAATTGAGACCAGTAAGCAGTGATCTCTGTAGGAGTTTCTCCCCCTCTCTCCCCCCCTCTCCCCTCTCCCTCTCTCCCCCCCCTCCCTCTTGCTCTCCCTCCCTCCTTCTCTGTGCAAGAGGTATAGAATAACAAAAGCAGGGTCACATTGATGCAATGCAAACCCTATCCCTTTTGAATGTTGCATATGCAACATGTGTGTGTGTGGGTGACAACATGGGGCTTTTTTGACAAAAGCATCACATTTCTGTGGAAGCACATGGAAAAAGGCAAGTAAGAGGAATCTTTGCCAGTTTTTATGTTCCAGGTGGGACTGGGGGAGATCCATGGTCTCCAGCAGAGGAAGGCGAGACCAAGGAGAGGGCCAAACCCTTGTCCTCCAGAGGAGCCTTGCTGTCTGCTGGTGGCCAAGTACTAAGGCAGGACCTTCCTTCCTTCCTTCCTTCCTTCCTTCCTTCCTTCCTTCCTTCCTTCCTTCCTTCCTTCCTTCCTTCCTTTTTTCCTTCCTTGCTCTCTTCCCATCTTTCCTTCTTTTTCTTTCTTCTTTCCCTTTCTCCCTTCCTGTACCTTCTTAGATGCTCAAATGCAAAATGGGAAACATTTCTCCTTTTGTTTTGTTTTGCTTTCAGTTTGTTTTGCTAGCCCTCTGCCAGCAAAAATGGAGACCATGGGAGGCGGGCAATTTCAGCCCTCCCCGGGCCCTCTTTTTCAACCTGGATGGCCTCCTGCAGCCCTCTGCCAGTGAAAATGGAGCTCGGGGAGGGGGACATATATAATTCATATATAATTGAACTATATAATTCATATAGTTATATGAATGTATTAGTAGTATATGAATATTGAATAATATTAACTTAGATAAGAATGTGCATGTATGTGTATGTGTGTGTGTGTAGCTGTTAACTCTTATAACAAAATACTGTAAATTTTTTCTTTTTAGTTGTATTTTTTCACTTTTTAAGGCACTTTTTCTGGGATTTTTTTTTTTTGAGAATGTATCCGTCAAAATTATTGTGCGGTTTTGTTTCTTTTTTCTGTTTCTATTTTAAAAGCAATAAATAAACAAAGGTTTCATCATGCAAAGATCCTTGAATGTTGATGTCGTGCTCTATCTTATTCAAATAAATCCAAGATGTCATCTATCAGTACCATAATGGAATTGCTTGAGCATGCTTGTTCCTTCGCCACTCCCCTCTGCTACTCTCACTCATCTTGCCTGAACCAATAGCAGCAGGAGAAAAATGGACCTCTTGTACTTTATTGGATATATTGGAAAAACAATTGAAACCAAGCCAGGTGCAATTTATTTAAAAAATGGGCACAGAACATAAGACTCTTGGAACACTCAACATGATGCCATTTGAAATGATCTTACTTTGTTTAAGCTTGGAACAAATCCAACGTGCCTTGTTCTGAGGTTGAGACAACATAGGAGTTTTGCTCTCAATTCCACAATCAATTTAATATACAATCAAAGATCAAGAACAGACCAAAAAAACTCCACCTAAGATAAAATGATATTTAAATACCAACAATATAATATTACTCAATTAGCCTTGAGATCATTTTTTAAAATTATAGGTAGCCTTCACTTACCAAGCGCAATAGGAACTGGCAACTCTGTCACTAAGAGCACACACATTAAGTGTTTCATGATATTTTTTGCTGTGATCATTAAGTTAATCACTTCAGGCTGTTAAATACAATGTCCTGTGATGGTAACTTGCAACTTTTTGCTAGCTTCTCCATTGACTTTGCTTGTCAGAAGTCAGCTACAAGGATCAGAAAGGGTAATTACATGACCGTAGGATCTGGCAGCAGCCAGAAGTACAAGGAATAATCATAAATCTTTATTCTCAGTGTTGTGGTAATTTCAACCAACCACTGAGCAAGTGGTCAGTAAGCAAGGACTAACTGTTTTGACAGCTGCCTTGGAAAACTTTTGGAACACTGTTTATTACAATTTTGGTTAATTAATAAAAGAAAAAAAACAAAATAAGAACATTTCACATATTCTGCTTTAAGGAAAAATGTATTTGCAATAAAAATATAAAATGATCTGTTTCATAATACAGTATTATATAGTATTTTATAAAAAATAATGATAAGTAACAACATATGAATTGTTTCTCACTGTTCACTATCTTCCTGGAATGGTTGTTTTCCTTTTTATAAAGATGATGATAACATGAGGCAATATTCAAAGGGATACATACTAAGGGATAAAAAAACTAATGAATGATTTGTTTATAGCAGGGGTGTCAAACTCGCGGCCCGCGGGCTGGATGTGTCACGGGCTGGCCCCACCCCCACCTGGTTTAGCGAAGGGGGAAAAAGTCCTGATAACATCACATGACACTGTCGTGACGATGTGAGTTTGACACCCCTGGTTTACAGCAACACAGACAAAAGAGTGCTGTGGTCAAATTCTCTATCAGGTGGTGCAAAACCAAAGATTTCGTTTCCAATCAGGTTTTTCTGGTTTGAAGTGACAATTGTCATATATATGAGGTGTGTAAGAACAGGAAGTACTTTGGTCATTTTGGTGAGTTGCAGAAAGGTTCTTAGGTACAGTATATATTACTGAAATTCTTCTGTCTGATTGTCAGCCCTCCCAGGCAAACTAGACAGGAAACATGACTTCCGTAGATGAATTAATGTTATTTTATTGTAAGGCTACATTAACAGAATCTTTCAATTCTGAAGGCACAGACTTCCTGTCTCCACTTTCAACTGCTCGATCCATTAAGGTGGGTCCTTTCTAAGTTTCTTTCTCTGAAACTTAGCCAAAGTTAAGCCACTGGGGGATCCTGTCTCTCTTATCTGATTGTTTCCTAGGCAACAACTCTTCCCCTCTTTCCTCAAGGTCATCCATGCATTCCATTCCATCGGTGCATCACAGAGCAGCAATTTTTGAACTAACTTACCTGAAATGGACTAACTTACAAAACGTGTCCAAAATCCAGGACCCATGGGATTGAAATTTGGCAACGCTGTGGCCATTTCAATGTTGCGACGCTGCCATTCTGCTGCACCACTATTGTCAGCCGTGGTCATGCGACCATCATTTCCAACTGTCCCTACCAGTGCTCTACAAGGAAAGTCAATGGGGAAGCTGATGGGAAGTTGAAAGTCACTCCCACTCCCACTGCTTTGTCGCCTGTCTGTGGTCATTCTTTATTTTGGTAAAGAAATAGTGATGAAATGATGACCAAACAGGCCACGTATTGTCTAATAAAAACTATAGCTGCTAGTCTAACAGGTAAACAGTAATAATCATAACCAAAATATATCTTCAGTAGATTACTTTTTGGCAACATCAGTTGAAGATGCAGCAAAAAGAAGTCTAGACTCACACCACAATGGGGAGAAAGTGCTCATTTTCTTTCCTACATGAAGGTCCTAATCTCATTCGGATCCACTGTATTTCACTTGAATAAGAAACCACATAACTGCTAGTTATGTATTTAAAGTAATGTGTAGTTTAATGTCTACATTCTTATTGGTGATCCATTCTAAAGCACTCTCAAGAAATTCTTCTTTGCCCCCCACCCGCAGAGATGAAATTATTCACTCTGTAATTTCAGTAAATTCTGAAAGCTTCATTATTATAGTTTTTTTTCCCCAGCAATTTAATTTCATGTAAGAAAAATGGTGTATGGGAGAGTGAGAACAAAAAGTAGAGCAAATCTCACATTATGAGGAAATTACATGCAATGAAATTCTGTCAGGGTTTTTTTTTTTAATTAAAAGGGATTTATGGCAAGATGGAGGGGTGGTATTTATTGTTTTCTTTAGTTTTAGATTCTCCAAAAGTTCAAGACAGCCATACTGTCTCCACCACAATAACTCTGCAAGGTAAATTGGGGTCAGATGGAGGGACTAGTCCCAAGTCACCCCATGAACTTTCATGTCTGAGGCTGGAGTTTCCAGTTCTCCTCCTACATCTTAATCATTGTATCACTCTAGAGCAGGGCTGTCAAACTCGCGGCCTGTGGGCCGGATGCGTCATCTGCTGGCCATGCGCATGCCCGGTTTAGTGAAGGGGGAAAAAAACCCGATATGTCACGACGATGCCATGATGATGTGAGTTTGACACCCCTACTCTACAGCTCCAAATTAATTAGCCCATTTTTCAGGCAGCTTTCTTTTCCTTCAAATTGCCTCCTTTTTTCCACCTGGAGAATGCAGTTCTATATTCAGAAGATTGCAGAGGAAAACAGATGATGTAGTCCAAGCCTTAGGGTACAGTTCAAGTAGTGTTACCCTGCCTCTGACTTGTGATACAATTTTAAAATGTCTAGTTGCACCATTCAGTTGCACGTTTTTGTCCTAATCTACTCATGTCAGAAGTTGTTTCACCTTGCTTTGGTGAAGACCTAGTGAAATTTTGAATACAAAAACAGGCATTATGAAAGAGGTTCAATTCTTTTTCAAAATCAGAACCCAGAAATCGCTTTATGGTAAGAAAACTTACAAACTTCTATAGTTGTGTTTTGCCCTTTTGCTTCTCACAGGTACAGTGCTGTCCAATCAGAATGGCTCCAAAAGTTTGATTGCATTCTAGGAGGCATCTCTTGTCTTCACCATCTGCATCCATAACTGATGATGTACAAAACAAGCGGAACATACTCAGGGGTGGGATTCTACCGGTATTGTTAAGTTTGCATGAAGAGTCAGATGCGAAGAGCTTCAGTGAAGAGTTTATTAGTGACTACAGCTCGAATGGACCCAACTTGGCTGGGCTACGGCTGCTACTTATAGCCAGCAGCTGTAGTTGCCAGCCAATCAGAATGCAGGGTTTTCCTGCACTTTTTAAACCAATCCTATTTGACATTTTACAAGAACAATTCAAACTAAACCAATGACATTCAAACCTACATACATAACACCCCTCCCCACTAGGTTCAGTCCATACCAAACCCCAACCTATCTAATGTATTCTTTTAAATAGGTGGGGCTCTTACGTGTACGTTGAGACCTTCGTGGTTCAGAAGTTTTAACATTGTCACCCAGTGAGAGAGGAAATGTGTCTGCTGACATTTCCCCACTGGGACTTCCTGTGAAAGAAGACCCTGTTTGATTGTTAGAATCTGGTCTCTCCTCCCAACCCATCTCCAGCCCAATGTCAGCACCCAAGTCAGGTAGTGATGTACAATCTTCCACTTCTAAGGATGGATTTTGGCGTTGTGACAGGTTTTGGAATGGTTCCTGTCGTAATGGCTCGTTACACATGGGGTGGATTCTTGCTTGCTGATTATTTATTTATTTATTTATTTATTCGACTTGTATGCCGCCCTATTCCCTAAGGACTCAGGGCGGCGAACATTAAAACAGAGAAAATTTACAGTAAAACAGAATTAAACAAGTAAACAAGCCAAATAAAGTTAAAATAAAACCCCCCCCGGTCATTGAGGCCGGCCCGTTGGAACAACCAAGTCTTCAGGTCCCGGCGGAAGGAGCAGAGGTCAGGGGCCAAACGGAGATCCACGGGAGCTGATTCCAAGGGCAGGTGCTCCCACAGAGAAGGCCTAGCCCTGGGGACCGCCAGCCTACAATGTCTGACTGACGGCACCCCAAGGAGGCCCCTCCTATGAGCGAACAGGGTGATCGGAGAGTGATGCTGGCAGGAGGCGTTCCCGCAAGTACCCTAGACCCAAGCCATTAAGGGCTTTATAAGTTGTAACTAATACCTTGAAGGCGACCCGGGAGGCAACCGGCAACCAATGCAAGCCGCGCAGGAGGGGTGTAACATGGGAGTATGGGGATACCCCCATCACAGCCCGCGTGGCTGCATTCTGCACCAGCTGAAGCCTCGGATCGTCCGCAAGGGGAGCCCCATGTAGAGAGCATTGCAGTAGTCAATCCTAGAGGTGACAAGCGCATGATTATCCTCCTGTTCCTCCCCTTCCCCCCTAGAATTGACATCAGGTGAGGGAACTAGAGAGGAACAAGTGCGATGTTCCTGAGAGAACCTGGATCTAAGTTGATCAATGTGCCTGCTCCAGAGGTTTGGGAGTCACAATGGTTTGGGCCTCTGCAGTGGCATCATCAACTGTTAGTTGTTGATATGCCTGGGCCAGATCCAATTTGGCAAAGACTGTACCCCTGCCAAGTGAATGTAACAGATGATGCACCACTTGAACTGGGTATGAGCTCTGCTGCAGCGCATGGTTCAGTGTCCCCTTATAGTCTCCACAGATTCTTACTGACCCATCAGTCTTGACTGGTGTGACTATGGGTGTCTCCCACCTGGAGTGGTCAGTGGGCTCTAAAACCCCTTGAGCTATTAATTTGTCTAATTGTGCCTCAATTTTTTCCTTTAAAGCAAATGGGACCCTTCTGGGCTTTAAACGAATTGGGGCACCTTGGGATCTAGGTTGAAAGTGATAGGGGTCCCCATATACTTGCCCAATCCTTCGCTGAAGACTTCTGGAAACTCAGACTTCAAGGCCTCCTCCCATTCAGAGTTGCTCACGTGATTGATGCCAGTCACCTCGATGCCTAGTGGATTGAACCACTCAAGTCCCAGCAAGCTTGGCGATCCTTGTCCACGATGGTCAGGGGCAAACGTTTGGTGTGGCCTTTAAACTTCAGGTTGAATTCTCTTGTTCCAACTACTGGAATCTTGTTCCCTTGGTAGTCTTTAAGAGTCAGTGCTTGCTTCTGGAAATGCTTCTTCTGAATGTTGGGAAGTAGCCTGTGAATAGTGTCCCATGACACCATAGATAAATAGGAGCCTGAGTCCACTTCCATTTGGCAAGGCCTTCCTTCAATGAGTACCTTCACATGTACTTTTCTGCTTCTCAAGGGTGAAGAATGACCAATGGTGACTGTTTGATGAGTTTCATTCTTCCCATTTGCTTCTGTGTTGCACCCCATTTTCTCACTGAAGTTGTTGGGCTTGAATTCTTTGTCAAGAAACTTTCTTCTGTGTGGAGGAGTTCTGGATGATTTGCAGACTCTTGCTAAATGACCTCTTTTTTCACAATGAAGGCAGATGGTTGTAGGGATTTAATAACCAGTCATTTCAGTGTCCAAAGATGTCTGACTGCCTGGGCAGTGTTTATTCTTTTTATACCATTTTTACAAGCAGAAATGAGCAGCATAGATACAGCATTGGGATTGGAGAATAGATTCACATGGGTGAAACCCTTCAATCACATTGGCATAACCCCTCAACCAATCCTTGAAGTTAGTGGTGATGTTAGTAAATGAGATCACCTGTATACCTGGAAAATCAGAGACGTCCCATCCCCATCCCAACAGATAAGAGGATGAATAGAAGATGAGCTCATGGGATAGCAAAAGAGGCCCCCTCCACCAGGCTGCAGTGTGCTGCCAGCTTCTAGTGTCATCCAGGGAAACTCAGTGGCTACCACAGATGGTATCAAGAAACTTGCATTCAGTGTGGGGGGTGCCCCCCCCCACAACCTCTGCAATAAAAGTCTTGCCTTTTTCTTCCCAGGTCTTTCTTTTTCTTTTCCATTCTGAGCCTATAAATTCCTTCCTCCACCTCACTACAATCTGATTCAGAATCTATCTGCTCGCAATGAGTTGTTGTGGACTTTTCCACATCAGGATGGCTTGAGGCCTTGCTAATTTTCTTCATGGCTGCCACTGAGGACTTAGTGGCTTCTGCTGAAGAGGCCTCTTCTATGGTCTCCTTTAACGTGATCTTAGGTTTTAATAATAATTTGCTCTGAAGCACCTTGTCTTTGAGGCCTAGAACAAACCGATCGTGCATGGCCTCCTCCAAGCTGTTAAACTCGCATGCACCCCCTATGTCTCTTAAACTTGCCACGAAGTCGTTAAAGTTTTCGCTTTCCCCTTGATCCCGACGGTAAAACTCGTGTCTCTTAATGAGGCACGATACTTGTGGGCGTAATGGGCTCTTAAAAGCTTTTCTAAATCAGGCCATTCCATTACCTTCATGTCTGCAGCTCCCACCAATGCCTTCGCCATCTTGAAGACTGCGGACCTCAGTGCGTGAGAAATACCGCCTCTTCCGCTTCTCGGAGATGTCGGCGAGGTCGTTTCCTTCCAAATACATTTGGAAGCGATCCGCATATGATTCCCAGTCTTCTGCCGCCGGATCGAATGGGGCTGGGGGGGTGTTCAGCGCAGCCATCTCGCTCTTCTGCTTGTCTTCTGTGTCGTCTTCTCTTCAGGGGAATCCCATCCTCGTCGCCAGTGTTAAGTTTGCATGAAGAGTCAGACGCGAAGAGCTTCAGTGAAGAGTTTATTAGTGACTACAGCTCGAATGGACCCAACTTGGCTGGGCTACGGCTGCTACTTATAGCCAGCAGCTGTAGTTGCCAGCCAATCAGAGTGCAGGGTTTTCCCGCACTTTTTAAACCAATCCTATTTGACATTTTACAAGAACAATTCAAACTAAACCAATGACATTCAAACCTACATACATAACAGGTATAACAACTGGTACGGTGATCTTGTGCTTTGCATGCTTCCTGTGTGCTCTGTTCACGCACTCCACATTTAGAAAAATTATAATACTTACCTTCTACAGCAGTCCCTGTGAATGAAACGGCTGAGGCGTGGCAAACCGCTCTGCCACACGAATCAGCTGTGCTCTAAACAAAGGAAATAAAACACAGGAAAGAGCAGGGGCAGATGGGCCCACATGCTCATCCCAGCAAACCAGTTCATTGCCAGCTGATCTTCAGAGCAAGGGGTTCAGCCAAACTGGCCCAAACCGGTAGAATCCCTCCCCTGAACATACTCTAGAGCTGGCCTCTTGCTCTTGTGGCTAGAAAGGATGGCTGCTTTAAAATGGAGCAGTTGGGCTTTATAGTCTACAGCAGTGTTTCTTAATCATGGCACCGTAAAGAGGTGTGGGTTTGAACTCTTAGAATTCTCTAGCCAGCCCTGGTGCTTGTGGAATTCTGGGAGTTGAAGTCCATACAGTTTAAAGTTGCTAAGGCTGAGAAACACTGTTCTATACTGTAGTAGAGTTATAGTACATCTCCTCTTGTGCCCAATCAGTAACTGCACAGATGCATGAAATATGTATTTGAGAATAAGAGGCATTACAGAGCCAGCAAGAAGCTACTGCTACTTCCTTCATTCCTTGTATGTACAGTATTTTCCTGAACCTGCACAACTATAATGTCAGCCCTGGAAAAGATCCATGTATTTTAAGGAGCTGCCAACACATTCAGAAAGGATACCACTGTAAAATTGAAAGCACCTTGCCAGCAGCAACTGGAAGGGGCTTGTCAAAGAAAGTTAAGATGCACCTTTAGTTTGTTTGTGCTGTGTTGATGTTTATCCAAAAAGGATGGGGCTTTGATTGTGCTGCTGCAACCTTCATCCTGGTGTTTTTGATCCTCTTAAGGACACTGCTCAACTTGCCTGTTTGTTTTTGATTAGTCCATAGTTATGATGGCAGCTTGGACTGGGTTCTGCTATGGTTCATTGCCATGGAAGAAGGGAGAAAACTGTAGAGGTAGGAAGCATCTATTGGGTGCAAGGAGCTGCACAGAAATCCAGAAACAGAAGTGGTTGATGTGTGATTCCAACATATATAATGCAGGAACAGTAACTGAATGGTATAATATCCAGTTAACATGCAATCTATATGTAAATATAAATACAAATGCAGACAGTGGGCTGTGCATACTGTAAAAAGAATTTAGAAAAAATTCTTTGAGACATTCCTGAGCATAGCACCTTCTGTTGTGCATTAAAGCTTTTTAAGAATCGCATTAACTTTACAAATTGATTCTTTAAAGCAGCCACTTCTTTTTTCACTCTCATGCAAAAACCTAAAAGAGATTAGCTGCATTAAGCAATAGCAGGGTTTGCTAGGTTTGCCCTTGCATGAAGCCCAAAAAACTTTTTGAATACTTTTTAAAGTGTGCACAGTCATAATGTATATGTTACAAATCATCCTACATCTTTATCGATCAATACAAAAGAAACCAGCATCCCTTTTGTTGTAGTATTTATTGATTTATGTGTGCAAACTTTAAAAAGAGCCTTGGTGGCTCAGGCTGTTAATTGCCTGCACTTAAGTTCCAGCTGCCTACAACTGCTGTAGGCTGGAATCCCACCAGGCTCAAGGTTGACTCAGCCTTCCATCCTCTCGGGGTAGGTAAATTGAGGACCCAAGATTGTTGGGGGCAATTAGCTGACCTTGTAAAAATGCCGCTCAGTAATAAGCAGGCATATACAATGGAATGAAGGCTATTGCTGAGCACACTGGGTTGTATCCCAAAAATTGTAAGCCGCCCTGAGTCTTCGGAGAAGGGCGGCATATAAATGTAATTTAAAAAAAATGTGATTGTGGCATTGTAAATATAATTAGTTATAAAGAAAAAGAAAAGGGGGAAGGAACCAGTCAGTACCTAGAGGCAGAGTATGGTTTAGGTTAGGAGATGATGAGATAATTCTGCATAAATTAATTCACACTCAGAATATTTCCACAGGTTTGGAAATGATTGACAGTACTGGAATGCTAAACAACCATCAGTCATTTTCCATCCTTTCGTTTTTATAAAATATATAGAATGTATTTTCATCTTGACATACACTTCAGTATCCTATCTTTATTAGTTAATATATTGTATTGATTGATTGATTTAAAATGTGGAGCTGTGAAAGGAGAGTCAGTGAAAATCTTAACAGAATTGGATCTCATATAAATTGAAAAGTTGACATGTTCTACAAAAACAAATAGCTAATAGTTGATGGACAGTTTTAAGAATACTGTTAAATAGAAAAACATGGTTTTTTTTAAATACAAGGCATCTGCTGTTGGATTGGCCTCATCCTTCTGTGATGCCCAAGTGACATCTCCATTGAGCAGATTAAATCCATTTATTTTCAGTTCAGGTGCAGATCAAGGTAATCCATTCCCCATGATAGCTTTGGATTTGCACTGGAGCTCTGCAGAATTTAAGAGTGGATCAGTTCACCATAAAGGAAAACCGTACTGTTCCCCATTCCCCATAGAGGCTAATCTACCTCATCACCACATTAAGTTTTCATTGGTTTTCCTAACTGGAAGCTTTGCTGTTCCTTTTCACAGTAACCTCTTGAATTTTTCTAAAGGCCAACAAAGAAGCACAATGAATTACAGAGGTGAGGTGTGCTGAGATCCCCTATGCATGCCAATTTTCAGTCTCTTAATGATCAGGAGTGCCACTCAGCCCATGCTGTGTGCTTGTTATTTCAAGATAGGTTTTAGTGGGGACAATCCAGAAATATTTCTGAGAGCCCTGGAAATGAAGGTGGTAGCCACATGGAAGAGATTTGCAGATCTGTCTAGAGAATACAGCCACAGGGCTTGTCTTTGTTAATAAGTCAACTGAGCAGCTTGAGGATTGTGATAATAAAAAAACCTATGACAAATGAATACATTGAGGTAACAATTAATGCTATTGAGGGGGAAAGGGAGCCGTGTTATTTAAAGAGCGTCTGTAAGATGGGCTACATTTTGCTTTCTTTCTTTAATCATATGCCAGCCTTTCCTTATCCCAGAATAAGTATAAGTATATGCAGTTGTAGGAAGCCCCCACCCCCACCCTGAGAATGAAATATTTCAAGGAATATTAAAAGAGGCAGAATATTATATTTCGCCAAAGGAGAAATGGAGAAAAATCTTAACAAAGGCAGAAAGCAGTCCACAGCCTCCAGCAGATGCCTGAAGTCTTTACAGATGGATATTTTGTGCCCAGTAAGAAAGACTGGGCCAGCCTATTCACAAACAAAACACCTTCAGCTCAAGATGATGGAATTAAGGAGGACAGGACATGACTTTTAGGAAATAATAGGATTAACCCACCACCATTAGAATAGCAAAAGGCACAAGACTCACTACATTGCACAACCCCCTGAAGCATCTCAGAACCTTATAAAAATCCATCCATTCCTAAGCCAAAGGATCAGCCACCCCAGAAACATGCTTCTATCAACAAAGTTTCTAGAATCCAAATAAATCTTCTTTCCTTGCAGCCAGTCAGCCTCCATTTTATTTCCAGCACCTTTCCCCCGGCTTGGAACCAGACTGGATTTTTCTTCCAACACAGTGTGTAAGTAAAAAAACGAGAGACTTGCAGAGAGCAGTGTTGGAAGAAATATCCTTCTGAGTTCAGTTCCAAGTGGGGAAAAAGACACTGGAAACATGGAGGCTGTTTGAAAGGTTTAATGGTGGACAAGAGCACATGGCCTGGAGCTCCAGAGTGAAAAGGAAGGATGATCACATGCTTCAAGGTGAAGGAAGAGATGAAGAAAAGGGCTGAGGTGCTGAGAGTGCCTGGGTTTTATAACCTTTGTTGGGATTTGAATTGGAGCTTGTATTCTGATTGGTTGTCAGACTCCCATGAGGCCATGCAGGGGCAACTCTGTAGGTTGCCCTGAGTTCCAGGCTTGGTTGAGCCTTGCTGGATGATGCACTGAAAGGGCTTTGGGCAAGTGCTATAGCTTTACCTGGAGTTCTTTGTTATGTAAAATATTCTGGCCCAGGCCTTAATGGCCCACCCATTAACAAAGGTGGGGGTGAGCTTCTGCTTCTGAGGTGAGTTTCTGCTTCTGAGTTTCTACTCTTTTTAGGGGAAATATTCTGCCTTTTTAATCTTTCCCAGGATATTTCAATTGTCTAGGAGAGGGGTGGGTACTAACTTCCTACAGCAGGACCTGCATTCCTTCTCCAAGCTTGCAGTAAAAATATAAAGAAATACTACTCTGAAATAAGCTTTCCTTACTATAGCTTACACTCATTTTCTTGACAATTAAACTTACTTTAATTATGGAGGGCATTGTTAATTACTGTGGGCTGGCTTGGGGTGGAGAGTGGATGTTCTAGATAAGGTAAATGTCAAATTGTGTGTTGCATTAAATGCATGACCTTGTTCAACATGTCTGAATTTTTCAAAACATCATCGCGGAGAACTCACCAGATCCAAGGCTATGGGATGCATGATGGAGGAACATTTTCCCTGTTCCAATTAAAATACTTCCTATTTGCTGCACGAAGAGAATTGCTTTGTTATTTCTTCCTCATTCTTGTGAAGGTATTCAGGCTCAAATACAGAAAAGAAAAAAAAATCAGTACATATGGAAGCAGTAGTAGATAAAAGTGGAAGCCCATTAAATTGCTTCTTTTTCATTCCTGCTGCAACGCATAAGGGAAAAGCCGGATGTGAAGCCTCCACTTGAGAAGCTCCCAGGTTCAATCCCCAATACCCCATGAGTAGATCTTGGAAGGTATCTGATCTATAACACTACAGTGTCACTGTACTATTCATCATGGCTTTGTTTTTCAAGAAAATTTTCCAGGCTTTGAAGCAGCAGAAAAGTTTGTCAGCATGCCTTTCCATTGACCTCATTGCTATTCTGATTCATTCAGTGGGCCAAGGAGTGGCCCTCATCTGACAGTTTTAACATTGCCAAGTTAAGAGGAACCATTGGTGGATTTATCTGACTTTGTAGGAGGTTAGCACTCACCCCTCTCCTAGAAAATTGAAATATCTGAGGAAATATTAAAAAGGCAGAATATTTCCTCTAAAAAGAGTAGAAACTCAGAAACAGAAACTCACCTCAGAAGTAGAAATTCACCCCCACCTTTGTTAATGGGTGGGCCATTAAGGCCTGGGCCAGAATACTTTACATAACAAAGATTTCCAGGTAAAGCTATAGCAATTGCCAAAAGCCCTTTTCAGTGCATCATCATCCAGCAAGGCTCAACCAAGCCTGGAACTCAGCCTACAGAGTTGACCCTGCATGGCCCCATGAGAGTCTGACAACCAATCAGAATACAAGCTCCAATTCAAATCCCAACAAAGGTTATAAAACCCAAGCACTCTCAGAACCTCAGCTCCCTTTTTTTAATCTCTTCCTTCACCTTGAAGCATGTGATCATCCTTCCTTTTCACTCTGGAGCTTCAAGCCATGTGGTCCTCCTGTCCACCATTAAACCTTCCAAATAGCCTCCATGTTTCCAGTGTCTTTTTCCCCACTTGGAATTGAACCCAGCAGGATTTTTCTTCCAACAACTTTATTTGCCCTCCTACCTAATGTCACTAGCTCACAGGACTAACTTCAACCCATTTATTTAAGGTGGGCTGGGCAGAGGAAGGCACACGTCTACAGAAGGCTAGACTGTCATGTTTATCCATCTGTCAAAACTTGCTTTATTTTTGCACAGATGTTTATGGTGGGTATGATTAAAAGGTTTTGGTCATGGATTTATTCTGGAGCTCAGAAAGGAGCCCAAATAACAGCTTTTAGCTTCTTTAAATATAGTAGTGAAAAATATGTTTTCCCTAATGTGGATTTTCTGTTGTGTCCTGATGGGAGACAGTTCTTCCCTCTTCCCCCACTCTCTCCTGCTGGATCAAATCCTTTAGAAATCTGCAGAGGACAATAAACTTAAGTGCAAGGCTCCAGATTTGCAACAACTACAAGCCAATTTTTTTTAACATTACCACTCAAATAAGCATTTATTTCAGAATAAATCTTTTGGATTCCATAGAAAAGTTTTGGCAGTAGCAAAATACCCTGTGCTCCAGGGTTGTAATATTAACAACAAATTTTCCTGAATCCTATAAACGACTAGTCAGCACTAAACTAAGCTTAATGCGTGTGGATGGGCTGACTACCAATCAGCCAAAGCAATGTGGATGTTAGTCAGATGGGCAATGGGGTGGCTTGGCACAGGATACATCACTGTGTCTATATCACTGTGTTACCTTTTGACTGAGGAAATGCACAATTAAGTTACCAGTTAATTGTGAAGCTCACCAGCCAAGATATATTCTGAACTTTCTCAGCTGAATATATTTTATATACTGGTGATGCCACTGGTGATATAATGAAGGCCATAGCTCTGTACAAATGCTTCAAGACTCTTAAAATCTAGAATAAAAACTATAAAAAATAAATGACCAGTTTTGTATTAAGCAGAGGAAATACTCTTCATCCCTCATATAATATTTCCCTTTTCTAAAAAGCAAAGGGAAAGGACTCACATTTAGACTGATGAAAAAGAAAGCACTATATGTATGTTGATTTTTTTTAAAAAGGAGACTAAAAACTTTGTTCTCTTCCCCTTGTATTTTAATATTGGGACAAGTTTTTTCTTTATTTTACATTGCAAGATGTAGCTGCTTTATTACTGAACGGTAACAATAGGATGTAATGAATGCATGAGGGAAATTCTGGGAATCATAGGCAAATGGGAGAAGCCCCAGGGAAAATAATTTCAAATATAAACAAGGATTATTATTTCAGGGAAATTTATCAAATGCTAATTTAATTTTGTCTGAATTGTGTGTGTGTGAGAGGAGGGAGGGAGGGAGGGAGAAAGAGAAAGAGTTGTTGTGCCTGTCCTCTGATATCTCCAAGTTCATTCTGTCAGAACATTACCCTTTTTTTTGACAGCAAGCATGTGAAATATTAGAGGGAATTCTGTATTTTATTTACATTTGGTTTATTTTTACATTTGTTTCTAGTTTTAAATTTCTGTAAACTGCCTAGAGTCACTATGGTGAGACCTGCAGAGGGGGAGGGAGGGAGGAGGGAGGGATGCATACATTATTTAAATAAATAAAAAAATATTCATCAACTTCTGTGGCAATGTATAAATCTCAACAAATATTTATACTCTTAATACAATTATATTTTGGAGCTATTGGTTATTGGGACAGGCTCTTTAAATTAATGTTTAGAAGGAGAGAAATATACGTTAACCTGACTTGAACCTCAAGATATGATGGGCCCTTTCCATGCCTCTCTTGTACATAATTAGAATTATTTAATTGTACCGAGAATGTATTCTAGAATAGATTTTGTGTAACTTTTGAGTTTTTAAAATAATATTATTGGGAATGTTTCTATCTCAAACAAAATGCTTTGATAACTGGGTTTCAGTTGTATTTCCATATTGTGTATCTTTGACCCTTTAGCATGTGTTTACATGTTTATTTATTTTTAAAATTTAGAAGACCACAAACCAATAGTCAATCATTTAAATCAGCTCAAAATAAGCACGTTGATGTGTGCGGGGAAAAGGAGAAAGGATGCATCTTTTCAAATTATTTTCACAGGTAAGTTTTACTGTTGAAATGCCAACCGTATAATGCATTTTATTAAACCAGCTCTAAAATATCATTATCCTTTTTCTTGAGCATAATTTCAAAATCTCAAACAAAGGTGCCATCGCCACTGAAACAATCTTTCCCAACCTAATGCCCTCATGCTTTTGATTGAAACTTCCAGAAAGATGACTTAGCAATAGCTGGAAAGTCTAAAGCAATGATGGCAAACAACCTATGACACGTGTATCAAAGGTGACATGGCACAACATTTTGGGTGTTACACCTGTGTTCATCAACCCCCAACTACGGTATTCTCAAAAGCCTATCCCATTCTCACATCATTTTCAGAGGCCACACAAGAATGGGGTGTGCTCTCACATGGCCTCTAGACTCTTTGGAAGTTGTGCAGCCTCTGAAAACCACATGAGATGCTTTCACACGGGTTTTGGAGACTGCAGAAGCCATGGAAAGCATTCCCCAAAGCCTCTTCAAGAACAAATGCCTCAGAGCAGCCTCAGGTAGGCCAGAGGGGCCTGTCAAAAGAAAAAGGATAATGTCTGAAGGTAAGCAGTACACAGCAGACGCTGGGGGATCTTGGGCTGCAGGGGCAATCACACCTTGGGGAATGATCCAAGGCAGCCCTCATCTCCCTGCCCAATCTTGTTGCTGCCACCAAGCACCAATGTTCAGGGTGGCCTTGGTGGGAGAAGAGAGGTGGAGAATTGTTTCTTTTTGTTGGAGGAGAGTGTAAGACACAATAGCAGAATCAAGTTAGTCATTTTCTAAGCCCAATAGGTTTGCCATTGCTTGTCTAGAGGCTGCATATCTATCTTTCCAAGTGCTCACTAAGAGGTCTAAGAACCTTTAAAAATGTGTTGTTGGATGTGAAATTCCAACCATGAATTTCTCTGGTTAAAAAAAGCACCTAATCTTCTTATGGTAAGAGATGAAGCTAGAACTGATATTCTCAATTATTTGGGTATAAAAGGATGGACCAAAGCATTTATCTGATTTAGCAATGATGTATTTATCCTTGCTTCCTTGTCCCCTAGGCTGGCAACTGTTTCTTTCTGAAATGCCATCTGTGCAACCTAGACTTGAATGAGGTATTGATCTGGAAAATCTTGCACAAGCCAGGCTAACAGTGAGATCACTGCAGCAAACAACAAACAGTTAGGAATTCTAATTTAGCTGGCCTGTCCTTTTTGGGGGCTCAGTAATGCTTTAGACTGATCTGTCAATATAGTATTGGATTTTTGTGTTAGTGATTTGTTGGTCAACTAAAATGGCATTACCGTACAAACTAAAAGAGAGGAATTGCACCTACATGTTATAACAGAGTCAAATACCATAACGTATATTGTTACAACAGACACTCGGACACAAATGCGTAAGATGGAATTTGCACCATGACATCTCTGCACTCATGTTAACATTTCTGAGTGATTGTGGCTTGCTGCAGTTGGATGTATCCATCCTGGAATTGGTATTTTCTGAGGAACTGGAACAGACAACAGTGACAAAAGATGTGGCCTTGTTAAACAAATGATCATATACCTAATATATTCCAGCCTGGCATCCATGAACACATTTTGTAAGATAGAATTAACTCCACTGCATAAATTATAGTACATTTTCCTAGTAAAAGTTTCAATATATATTCTATGATATAATCATGGATTTTTTTTTAAATTATCCCATATTTATTACTTTAGAAATAACTCAAGATGCAAACACACAATACTCCTTCCTCTACCTATTTTTACCACAACAACCCTGTGAGGTAGGTTGGCTTGGGAGAGAAATGACTGCCCCAAAGTCACTCAACCTACTTTGTTTGTTTGTTATAACTCAGGGCTCTGATTTATAAATAAATTATATCAGACCAGAATAATTTTAGGAAAATGATTTTCTACTTTCTTGTGCAAGAGATGGTCTGTTTCAAGTTTGTGCTTATTAACTGCAATATTTTGCTTGTATTAAAAATATACAACCCATTTAATAGGAGCTATTGTATTAGTCAATAAAAGTAACAGTATTGATTTAATTGATGGATTGCATGTTGCTTCTTTGAGTTCTATGAAAGTCTTTTCTGCAAATACATAGAATATGGCTAGCATGGCAGCCATTTTGTGATTGACATCCATTATACTTTGATTGTAAAATTTGCTTGACTGCTGGTAACCACCTGGGCTCTTATATAAGGCAGCTTACATAATTTAGGCAATCATAAACAATTATAAACAATTGGAGTCCTCCTGCCTTAAAATAACGTTAATTAAGGTATTTGGTCTTGAAATATCCAATTATATTTATGTGTTTGATTTCACAATTTGTTTTGATCCTGTAATTGAGTCTATTTTCAAAACCAGATGAGGATGTATCACTAGATAGATAATTAATATTTAACAGGGGAAATAGTCTTCCCTGCAAGGATAGGAAAAGTGCCTACCTGGAAATGCAATTCATGGATATTACTATTCAGTAACTGAATTGTTTTGAGGGTCATGTTGACAATAATATGAGAAGAACTGTGTAAATAAAACTAATTTATAATATTAAGAATGTATAGCACACAGTATATTCTTTAATACAGCTAATTATCATAACAAAACCTTTGTGTTTCTTTATAGTATTATCAGTGAAAATCTCGCACAGCATTAACCCTCTAGCAGATTTTCAATTAGACAAGAGAAAGCAAAACCTTTCATTTGGACTCCTGCTTCCTTCTATGTGGAAAATTCTTTAAAAATGCATTTAATTACCTTTTCAAAATGGGAAAGAAAATTCTAAGGCCTTTTGCTCGCTATTAGTAGTGTCTTTATTTGCTTCCCATAAGAGTCTTTATTTCTGGAAATACTCATTAATTTTGGCTCAGTTTCTTCACTACAAAATAACTCATCCTCACATTTTCTGTATCTAATTCTGTTGAAAGAAATATCCTTCTGGGTTCAGTTCCAAGTGGGGAAAAAGACACTGGAAACATGGAGGCTGTTTGAAAGGTTTAATGGTGGACAAGACCACATGGCCTGGAGCTCCAGAGTGAAAAGGAAGGATGATCACATGCTTCAAGGTGAAGGAAGAGATTAAAAAAAGGGAGCTGAGGTTCTGAGAGTGCTTGGGTTTTATAACCTTTGTTGGGATTTGAATTGGAGCTTGTATTCTGATTGGTTGTCAGACTCCCATGGGGCCATGCAGGGTCAACTCTGTAGGCTGAGTTCCAGGCTTGGTTGAGCCTTGCTGGATGATGATGCCCTTAAAAGGGCTTTTGGCAATTGCTATAGCTTTACTTGGAAATCTTTGTTATGTAAAGTATTCTGGCCCAGGCCTTAATGGCCCACCCATTAACAAAGGTGGGGGTGAGATTCTGCTTCTAGGTTTCTACTCTTTTTAGAGGAAATGTTCTGCCTTTTTAAATATTTACTAGAATATTTCATTTTTCTAGGAGAGGGGTGGGTGCTAACTTCCTACAATACCAAAGTATTACCTATAACATCAGTGCCATATGTGACAGTATAAACAAGATAATTATAGAATAAATTATTTTGCAATGATTGTATAATTTGTATAATACAATGAAAGTATAATTTGGAGTAAAAATGATCAAAATCCATTTATCATGCCAACTGACGTTTTACAAAATACTATAAGCTGTTATCTTTTCAAGAATACCTTTAGCACATAATTCATTTTTTGTTGGTATAAATATGGCTTGAAGATGAACCACCTCTCTCCTAGCTTAATCATCTTGCCTGATTAAATTATTCAGAAAATTACAAATATTGTAATTTATAAAAACTTAATTGACTTTATAAAGGTATTACCTCTATAGATTTTGTCACCATGGCTTCTTTACAGTACACCAAAAAATATGAGATACAAAACCATTATAGCAAACATCTGGGATATATATACTGTAGTGTTACGGTTTTAAATCTGAATTGCAGAAATACAGAGGATCACTAGATGGCATTAAAATGACACAGAAATATAATTTTTTGTTCCCATCTAGTGGTCATCCAATATTTTGCAGCCAAGATAGTTACCCACACTATACTGAAACTTCTAAGCAAACAACTTTGCTGTTAAAAGCAGCTATAAGCAGAAAAGCCTTTACTGCTTGCCAAAGGGCCTGTAAACTAAGATGTAAAGGCATGATGTCAGTATTATGCATCAATCTTCCCAATCTGGCAGCCTCAAGATGTATTAGATTTGGATTTTTACAAATTGTGTGACTTGGGAATTCTGGAAGTTTGAGGTTAACACTTTTGATGAAGTTCAAATTTAAAACATGTTGGGGTTTCCTCTGCCATACAGGGATCATCCGTTTTTTGCAACTTGTTGGCTTCAATATATCAAATTAGACAGTCTACTGTTGCAGCAACACACACACACAGAGGAACATATAAACACAGACACACACAAACAGGTTTTCTGCAGTTTTCTTGGCAAGATTTTCCAGAAGTGGCTTGCTCTTATCTGCTTCCTACGTTTGAAAAGGAGTGACAGGCCCAAGGTCACCCAAATGGCACTATGCCTAAGGCAGGACTTGAACTCAACAGTCTCCCTGTTTCTAGTCTGATGCCTTAACCACTATAATAAATTGGCTTTCTTAATTGTAAGTATTACAATTATTTGAGGCATGAATCTCTCAGCTTCAGTTTGGAAAATGTTACGCTATTGTCATAAGCACACTTGAGAGCAAGTACTGCTTGACTCAACAGACTTCATATCAAAGGGAGAAGCATCACAGGTTCAGTTATGTATATTTTAACCAAGGTCCAAATATTGAATTTAAATAAACTGAGCCTTCTTTGTACCATGGATTTTAATGGAACCAGCAAAACAAATGTAGCTTTTGCACTCATGCTTACTTTCTCGTAGCCTGTTGCATTTGAAGGAACAAATAATTCTAAAGCACCATTATGATAAAAATGAGGTAGATACCGTCAAATAACACTGCTTGATTTGCAGTTTAGATACTCATGCAAACAGCTCATTATATTCATAAGTATGCAACCACAATGCAGAACTTTAAATTTAAGATACTTTAGTTGGAATTATGAGACAAATCTGTACTTGACATAAAAGTACAGATAGTCCTCAACTTACGTTCATAATTGCGGCCAGAATTATGGTCATAAGTCCTGTTGGTCACTAAGCAGTTCAACACATGACTTTATGACATTTTTTATAGTGAATCACCATAACTGTTAAGCAAACACCATGTCACCAAGTGAACCCATTGTCTACAATAGGCTTTTTTTTTAACCGAAAACCAGGTTTCCAGCAAAAAAAGTAATAAATCTCAGTCATAACTGTGGGGCATTGCTAATGGCTGTGAATGTGGGCAGGTTGCCAAGTACCCAAAATGCGATCACATGATTTCACATGCAGTGGCAGCTATCGGAACTCAAAATTCTGGTTGTAAGTAGTTTTGGGGAAGTCTGTTCTAACTTTGAACTGGTAAGTGACTGTTTGTAAGTCAAGGACTACTGTTTGTTAAGTCAAGCAGTACTGGTAAATCCGTGTTTTTCAAACTTGGCAATTTTTAAGATGTGTGGACTTCAATTCCCTGGCCAATACCGTAAGTGGACAGTGCACCACATGGCAACACCTGGCTGAGTTAGAAGCCAGTCAGGGTCAGACCCAGGATTTCTATAGTAGGAGTGTCAAACTCGCAACGACATGTCGTCACATGACATATTGCAACTTTCCCCCTTTGCTAAACTGGGGGGGAGGTGGCCAGCGCATGACACACCCAGCCTGTGGGCCGCCAATTTAACACCCCTGGCCTATAGGACTGTAGGTTAGACTGGAATGTAAAAAGAAAAAAACCCTTCCTGAAAAGTATCCATGACAAATGACGCTATTGTTGCTAAGATAACCGTTTGGTGGTACTGTATTCATGGATTCAACAAGAACCAAGTTTAACTCGGTTAAGTTAGGGTTTAATTTAAGTTGGGTTAGGGTTTCCATTTATTATTATGTCACTGTAGAGCAAAATGGATGAAATGGAAACAGAGTCTGGGGGAGGAGGGAGCCTTCTTCTGTAGGCAGCGAGATGGGGAGAAAAAGGAAGAACCATTTTCTCCCTCCACCCTGCGAAAGAATGAATCACACGGCGAGAAACGTGTTTGGCCAGCACCACTGCAGCCCCTTCTCACGACTCTCGCTCGGTCTTAAAAAGACTGCCCCTCACTTCGTGTCCCCCACCTCTAGGCTCTCTTCATACAGCTGTGCCTGTGTCTCAAAAGCAGCCATCCCGCCCACACCGGTGGTTTCGTGGAAAGCACCCCCATTCCCCCATAGCAATTCCTCCCTCAAGGGATCGCCGATCGTCCCCCGCGTTAGCTCCCGGCGCCTCGTCAACCACCGAGAGCTGCGTGGGCAAACCCTCGACTCGGAGCGCGGCGTTGGAGCCTCAAGCGGCCCGATTGCGCCTGCTCGCTTTGAAAGGAGCATGCTCAGTCGCTGCAAACCGCAGATGCAACGGGCAGCCGATTTCAACCTTACACACCGGCCCGGGTTTGTCGGCTAGCGCCTGCGCACGGAAGCTCTTATCCTGCAAGGGATCCTTGAATTTCTTCGGGATTCCTGATCTGCAGTGCAGAGCGAAGCGGGGGAACGCGCGGCAGCTGCTTCTAGGGTCGCCGAAGCGATCCGAAGAGGATTTTAAGCGGCAGTCAGATAGTAGAAAGAGGCGAGCCAGGACCGGTTCAACTCCTGACTCTGAGCCGACCTTCGCTATTATCCTTTAACCCAAACCAGAAACCTGTGCCGTTGAATTGCATCTTTCGCTGCGGAAGACCGCGCACTCCGCAAACTGTAAGTGTGTTCTCTGCCCTCCTGGAGGTTAACGCGCTGTCAAAGAACTGCCGAGGGTTTCTTTTTCTTTTTCTTTTCGCAACTTCGGGAGCGATGCATTGACATAATAAGAGCTCCGTTGGCAGCGCGCATCGCCTTGCTTTTGACTAAGCATAGGGCATGGGAAAGGGGGCGAGCAGCTTGAGGCGGCGACAAAAAATAGGATGTGATTCGTGGGCTTTTGGCGATGCGAAGAGCATGCAGGAAGGAGAGAACGAGAAATAGAGGAGGAGAAGGAGGGGATAATTGACCCGGGTTTCAAAAATAATCTTTAAATGGGTGCGAGTGTGAGCACCGATTTCTCTATATGATGCATACCCAGCAAAATTGCTGGTTAGGTTTTGACGGCATCCGTCAGATATCAAACTGACTCGTTTCCATCTCTCTTTCTCCTTCCCTCCATCCCCACTGTCCAAAGCATTTGGACGCGAAGGGAGTAATTGGGGGATTTCGTGCGTTTATGTTGGTACTTAGAAACTCAAATAATTAGCTTAGGTTGTCGCTGTATCCGTTTCCCCCTCCTCTCTTCTCTTGAGCGTCTTAACAAAGTTGAATACGAGCCGCGTTATTGGTGATGATGTAGTTTCTTAAGCGAGCGCGGATTTATGTTGTGTTTGTTGCCCGGTTGTGGAAGAAGATGAAGAAGAAGCGCCTCCATCTGCAAAGGGAAAACGCAGCGTTATGTTGAGAACTTCTTTTGCTGGGGGCTTTTTGGCTCAGAAAACCGTAATACGGAAACAAACAAAAACCGTCATAACTCTGAGGTGAGAGGACATTAAAAGCGAATATTGATTTCTAGCTTAATCATTTGCGTTTGACTTCAACAACGAAAAGATGACAGGCTAAAGACCCTGACATTTCAACTCACTTTTTAAGAACCAAGGATTTCTTTTATTTAGCTTATGGCAAATACATATAGTTGTTCAAATGTTAATGACCAGTCCACCGAGCCATTCAAGGACAGAGTGGTCTATAAAAACCAAAGAAAGGTCTGCTTTCTAGAGTAAACAGTTCCCGTGACTCATGCTTATCCCCAAGGTCATCCAATCCATTATGACGGTCCCCCTTCCCCAAAGCTGACTGCGACCGTACTTCCTCCAATTTCTTGACTTAAAGTAAGCGATGTTTTTATGCTCTGTAGGAAATCCCGGGCGAAGCCACGTGCAACGTTTAAAGAAGAGCGCATAGTATGTTGATATACAGTTCTAGGGGTATGGACGAAAGCGTGTACACGCGTGTGTGTTGTAATGGTGCTGCTCTGAGTGTGAAGAAGAGCGAGCGCGGGAGATTCACCCCCCCACAACACGCCCTCTCCTACTCAGTGGTTTCCCACCTCCGCGAAGGGATGGAGGTTGGGAAAATGGGAGATTGGCGAAGACCAAGCCTGCAAGAGACGCACGCGAGCGGGAGGTTTTGGGAGATCGGATTCCGGGAGAAGATCACAACAATGGGAAAGCGGGCTGCGAGGCGGATCTGAAAAAAGGACTCGCGCGGAAAGCGAGGCTTTCTACTCAGAGACGGCTCGGCCAATCAGGATGGCTCCAGAAGGTGGGAGGGGGGCAACCACCCGCTCGGCTCGCTGCAGTGTCACACCAGATTAAGACTGCGGTTCTAGGCGCCGTACCTGGAAGTCAACCTCCCGGGAACTCACGGGAGCTTACTTCTAAGGAAACGTTATGTTGGACTTTGGTCTCTGCCTGACAGGGTCAAAGGGATATATTATCTTGGTTGAGGGAGGGAGCGTTGTTGCTACGGAATAAACACCGAGCACCCGAGTAGTGGATTTCTGAAGGATAAGTGAAGTCGTTTAAAACAAGTACCACGATAAGGGAGTTGCAGTATTCCGCCAAAATTGGGGGGAGGACTTGGACAATATCTACATTTTCCCCATTTGCGATTTGAAGATTCCATGTGTGGATAGCCATAGAATTTGCTTAGGGATAATAATAAAAAAATTAAAACCCTTTCCAGGTTGCTCCTTTTTTTTATTCAGCCCAGAAAATTTCAGAACAAAAAAGATTGAAAAACTAGAAGGTGGGAGCTAGAACAGGAAAAGAAAGAAAGAAAAGAAAAGAAAAGAAAAGAAAAGAAAAGAAAGAAAGAAGATGCCATGTTGGAAAAGCCCAGAGACATTCTGGCCAGCAGGATATATACTGTGGAGGACGTACTGGACAAACCCTTTGACAGATGGATTCATGGCTCAATTAAGTGAAAGGGCTGGGATTTGAATATATCAAGTACTTTGCTGGCATTTTAGGGTTTTGGGCTTCCACATTTGACTAAGCCAAAATAAAACCAATCAGACAATATATGCATCCTGCATAATTTCCCTGCATTCCCTTTCCAGATCAATGATTTTATTCTATACTTGCTAGATTCTACTGTCTGTTTTGCTTCTTACACGTGGTAGTGTTTTTAAAACCCAAAGCAATCTTGAGCACCCATTATGTGCACATAGCCATTTTTTAAACAGATCGTTCTGCGTATATGGCTACAACTCTCTGGAGGGCACAGATCTCCTTGCTATACTTTTTTGCAGCCGGTTATTTTTGAGAGATTGAATATCCATCCTGCTTCCCTCTTTCTCTCTCTCTTTCTCTCTCTCTCTCTCTTTTTTTGCTAAGTCAAGCTTACCTTTTTTTTCTGCATACTCTACTGCAGCACCTAGGATGGAAGACCCTGAATCATTTAATTCTTATTTTTCCGCTAGAAAATACAAACTATTCCTTTCATCCAAAGGAAACTTTTATTTGTCTACCCCACCTGGCGCCCAAATCTGACATTTAACATGTTTTCTTACCATACTTGTTTAGAATCCAGTAGCCCATTCGCATCCTATGATTTTTCACTCCATAATTTTTTATTTTATTTTTTATAAATAACTCAAGGCAATGAACATACCTAATACTCCTTCCTCCTTTTATTTTGCCCATTTCAACAATCCTGTGAGGTGAATTGGCTGAGAGAAAGTGACTGATCCATATTTCTATAGGTAATAAACACTTTGATCCCTGTATCTGAGATAATGATCTCCTAATCACAAATACCAGATGAAGCAAAAGTAAGAGGAAACAGTTATGTAATTGCAATAAGGTAACTGTAGGAGCAACTTGACCTGAAGATGCAGGATGGCAAAATGAAGACGGTGGCTGAGAAGATTGAGGAGCTGTTTATAGTTACAAAAATGTGTGAATATCCATAAATCGATTAAATTCATTATTAAAAACACCTTTTTAATTAAGCCACATCAAAGCTGCTGCTGCAAAACCAGCTGATTGTAATATTACAGAATCTCCAGAATTGACTGTGTTGACCTCTGCTTTTAACTACAGCTTTGTGTTATCTTGAAGCCGTGAACTTGCAGTGCTCTGTTGGAACTTTCTGCCATTGTTCTTTGATGCAGAGAGAGAGTGGGAGAAATAGATTTGGACTGCATTCTTTGAAGCTTCCCTTAGAGACACTGTCATATAAAAAAGTAAATAGTGGGAAGCCATTGCTTGGGTTAGCCAGAGGAGTGGGCTCTAATTAGCCATCTTTTTTTCTTTTTCTTTTTGCATTGTTTGAAAGCAAGTTCAGATCAAAAACATAAGAAGGCAAGTAGGCTGTGTCATTTTGACTTCCCCACTGCTGGTATGGAAGTATCTGTAGCCAGCCTTGCTGAAGAGATAGAACTTCTCCAGTCACTTCTCAACATCCTGCAAACTCCGTCTTTGGAGTTTGAAATTGCAGAGTCTTCAGCCACCATGTCAGCAGTGATTGTTCTTGTTTTGGCAGCCAGTGGTATATGCACACAGCCTCTTAACAGCATCTACTGCTGCATTGAAGAACTGACATCCTCTGCAGTATTTTTTTTAAGAAAGTCACTCCCTTCTGTGGTGTTCACTCTGCTGGATGCACACTTTATCTGTAAAACATTTCCGTAGTTTCTCCTTAAGTAGACAAAAGGGTCTTCAGGAATATTAGACAGATCTATATTGTCTTAATAAAAAGAGCTATAAGTGTTTAATCCCACAGTTCAGCCCTTCTGCCAATGCTGTAAGGAAGGCAGATTGAAGGAAAGCTGCCCTCTATTTAGTAAGGAGAAGGATTATTATCTGAATAAGGAGTTGGTGCAAGTGGAGGTATATTAAAGAAATCATTAAGGGAAACAATTAAATTTCATTCAACATACTCTTTAGAAAGTGGAGGGAGGGGAGAATAATCCTTTTTAAAAAATATAGATGGTTGTTAATTAAAATTATCAGTCTGTTCCAGCATTCCAAATAAATGTTGTAAAATTTTATTTTGCAGTTTGATAACAGAGCAGTTGAAAATGTGAGATCACTGAGCTTGTATCATGGTAAAATGATTGCAGTGGGTCAGAGAAATGACATGTTTTGTAATAGAGTCAGTTTGTACTTGCAGCCAAGTCTGAGTTACATAACAATCCTTGCCATTCTAGGATGAGGACAGCTTCTTAGGTCTGAATTGTGCTCCGTTTTGTATCAAAGGATCATTCTTTTATGATGTATGGCTAAAAATGATGGGGAAAGACTTTGAGTAAGAGATTATGTATTTATTTACCAAAGTAATGTAAGATTCTGTTGGATTTCATCGCAACTCATAATGTCTCATATTCAAATGTTACCAGTATAAAGAGAAAACAGCAAATCTTTCACTAAACATTTGGTCACTTACACAGATGTCCTATTGTTGGTTTAACTAAGCTCATCCTTTCATCCTCCTAAGTGTAATGGAAACATGCTATTTTTTTGTGCTGTATCCTCATGATGTTCCTTTCATCTCATTCTACAGCCCACAGCTGAGACAACTTAAAATCATCTTTTGCTTATGTAAAGTAGGGTTTTCTCTTTTCCCCCCAATCCCAACTCAAGTGTGCCTCATCAGTGCTCTGGTTGGTAAGGAATTGGGCACTGTCCAGCTGATATAGGTCATTTTCAGCTACTGTGGACATAGCCCTTCCTTGCTATCTATTAGGCATTTTCTTCTATGGCCATTGGCTTGGTCTGCAGGAGAGACCAGGCACCTGGCTTCTGCTGAGCCATTTCCTGTGTAATTAATGCCTGGCAGATGCTTTCAGAAGGAAAGCAGGCTCTATATACCTGGGTTTAGGGTTCTTCTGAAGGAAGACTAGACCTGTGTTAAAAAAAATAGGACTACAGTTGTGCTTTCTTAAGAAAGCATTACTCCTGCGCTACATAGAAGGTCAGTATAAACCAGGAAAGAGCTAGGTTCTGTTAGCTGTTGTTGAATTTCTCACCATTGAGTGCATCAGTGATTTTCCACAGCTTCTGAGACAAGGGATGGACCAAACTTTTTAATGTTTTTACTAGTTTGGGGGGACGGGGACCTGCCTACTTCTGTGCCATTTTACCTACTGTATTGGATTTTCTCCTAGGTGGTGTTGGCCACTTACCTGCTGCCAGAACATCATTACTGAAGGATGCAGCTGTTTGTTACTGATTGCTCCCTCCCATTCTGTCCTCCATGCCTGTGATCTGTCAGCTGGCCTATTTATGAAGATGGGTCTAACACCCTTCCAAAACAGTTCTTGAGCTGTATTCAGCAGCAACCAAAATGACAGGTAACATGCATAGAATCCCACCATGTTAGATGCGCACCTTCACAGGTAGCTAAATCAGCTGTTCCAAACACCCACTTACCACTGCTTATATCAGATCGCTCAGTGTTAAGGAGAATGATTTGTCGTTGTTTTCCCAATCAGCAGGTGATGATCAGTGGGAGGAAAAATGAAGCAAGAGGGAAGGAGGCTATAATTGCTTGCTTTACTTTATCATGCGCTCAAGCAGTAAGGATTGAAACAGTGGCTGGCCTTGTCACAGGCAGAATAGGAAGCATCAGTGAAGGCAGCACAAGTGATGTGGGCAAACTTTTTTTTTAAACGAATGAAGATATGTCAGAACATTTAACTAGTACAATAACACATTGCTTAGAGTTGTTAGGAAATCTTTTAATTTGAGAAGCAATTAAGTACTATGGAATTATTAAGATGTTTTCCATTTCTATTACATTTGCATAATTTCATAGCTGTTAGAGATGTGTAATAATATAAACATAGGGAAGACATATTACCTTGTTCCCCTGATGCTTATTTCATCCCAATGTTCATCTTTATGTCTCACTGTAAATATGCACTCAACCCATCAGGTGGGGCATATTGTACATGGTTTTTGCTTTGAAACGACATGGCTTGGAACCTACCTTTTCAACCACACAGATTATTCTCTTGGTTGATTTTCCTCTTTCCAATCATTTCCACCCCCCCTTTTTTAAAATTAATTGCAATCAATATGTTTGGTTTTTCAGTTCACAATGGCTAACTTATACTTTGCTGCCCTTTGGTATCTTTAACACAAAATTCTCTTCTAGACTAAATCCTACCTTCTAGGCCATTTCTTCCCATCCCCTTCCCATTCTTCTTATTACCTACTTTCCTCATAACCTAATTTTCAGTACTCATTCTATTATGTTTTACCTCTTTCTGCTGTTCTCTCATCTTTTCTTCCTGTTCTTCTCCCTCTCATCTTATTTGTCAAGATATTTCAGCTCAGGTTCCTGGGCTTCATTAAGTGTTGTTACAGTTCCCACCTTTGTATTTCTGCATCATCTTATTCATTTTACTTTCTTTCCTCAACATTTGTTGACATCGATTTTTTTCCCTCCATTTTTCACTGGTACACCTACTTTCTTTGGTTTCTTTGCCTGTGCATTTCCTTCCTTGCATCGACCTACTATGTTTCCTTTTCATGCTGTTGCTAGGCTAAGCATTTAAAAGCACATTATTTTTTATCTCTGTCACAGATGCTGGATTCTATTGAGAATATTCTTCAAAGAGGCTAAAAAAATCTGAATATTCCAGGATATTATTGCGGCACTGTTTTCACTACAGGGGGTCCTTGACTTATGGCCAGATATGGGTCCAGAATTTCCATTGCTAGGCTGTTAATTGAATCATGTCTCATTTTATTATCTTTTGTACCATAGTCGTTAAGCAAACCACTATAGATATCACACAGTTATGCAAATCCAGCTTCCCCCATTGACTTTGCTTGTTGGAAACCAGAAGGAAGGTTGCAAATAACAATTAATTGACTCCAGGATGCTGCAGCTGTTGCAAATACATGCCAATTGCCAAGCACCTAAATTTTGATCATGTGACTGTAACATGTTATAATGTGTCAAGGATGTTATAAGGACTTTTTAAAAGTTGCCATTAACTCAAATGTTAAATTGCCAAATAAATCATGCCATAATGATCATGCCAATACACTGATGTTGTATTATACATGCAGAGTTGTCTTTCTGCAAAGACTCCTCTTAAAAATAAAAAAAGTCAAAGGATAGACTTGGTCTGCATTGCATGGCAGAATTACATGGTGAATTAGTACATCTAATGTTATACCTACATGAATTTTCATGGGAAATACATTAACTGTTAATCAAGTAACACAAATACATCCTCCCATGTCTTTTACCACTTAAATGCAATTTTGGGGGTGGGGGGCAGCAAGGGAGGAGAAATTGGATAGTGAACCATGGTGAAACATATCCTCCAGATATTTTGGTGTTAAACTCCCAAATTCCTGTGAAAGCTTACCTGTTTCTGTATAATCTGAAAATTGAGTCCTTACAGGATACTCACACTGGGAAGACTGGTCTAGACCAGCCATGGGCAAACTACGGCCCAGGGGCCAGATCCGGCCCGTTCGGCTGTTCTATCCAGCCTGCACAGCCGAAGAGCGGAGGGTTCTCTTGCTCTCCCAGAAGGCTATGTGAAGTAATCTAACTTTGAATTTATATTAGTTCACACAAACACTCCATCCATGCTTTTGTTCCGCCCTCCGGTCCAGTTTAAGAACCCATTGTGGCCCTCGAGTCAAAAAGTTTGCCCACCCCTGGTCTAGACTCAAACATTTCCCCAGCTGATTAGTTTTCTATGTGAAAGAAAGTGGATTTTTCATTGTTTGTGATGATTTTAAACAGGTATTTCTACCATAAGTTAGAATCTTTGCTTTATCAATTGATTCTGTTGTGCTTTTATGTAGTCTGTAAAATGCCACTTGACTTAAGTTACATTAGAGATTTTGGTGGCCTGTTCAGAATAGAACAGATTATGAATGAAGAACAAAGCTGTAAATGTTTTATTGAACACCCATACATCTTAATATTTAAAATCATTCTTAGTATTAGTAGTCTTTCATATTAATAAACATTCCTCAGTGCTCCTTCAGGATTGAAATGTGTTAGCTGAAACAATATTTGTAATTACTGCATTCCTTTTCAAAGTCCTAGATATAATAACAACCTTTATGATCATTGTATATATATATATATATATATATATTGATTATAAACCTGCTTTTAGCCATATAATAATACGATTTTTGAGTTGAGACTGCTAATTGAAAAAAATAATATATGAATTCTTGCAATGTCAAATCTACCAATAAATTATATTCTTTTCTTTCATGTTCTCACCCATGCTTTAATGCCTGAAATTATTTGCTACTTTGGTGCTGTTGATGCCATTGTTGATTTTTTAATGAATTTTTAGTTTTGTTTTTGAAATTATTCAGTATAATTATATATTATAAAGTATAATCCCATGAAAAAAGAACATCAGATAGTTCAGAGTATTTGCAGCACATCCGACCAGCACACAAGTAAATAATTCTGCAGGATTTATTAACATAAGAAACGTCTTTATATACAATATCATACACCAGAAGTCAGTATACAAATTTAGGAATACAGAAGCAATATTCACAGAAGCAAGTCATTTCAGAGTAGAGAGATTCAGAGGCCCTGAGGCCTAAATTTACAGAGGCCTAGATCAGTGGTCGGCAACCGGTGGACCATGGCCCACTGGTGGTCCGTGAGAAAATTTTGGTGGTCAGCAGAGAAATGTCACCCCCCAGAGCACCCCCAAAGCAATTAATCCAGGCTGCTCAGGAACACAAGGCTGCGCCGCCCACATGGCCCGCCCTCCCTGCCACTCACTCCTTACCTGGCAAACTTGCCTGCTAAGTTGCTATTTTTCCTTTTTCCGACCATGAGCTGTGCCAGGAGATTTAGATTAGCTAAAGTGAGTGAGTGGGTTGGCAACCACTGTTATAGAGGACAAACCAACTCTTGTATACAGTTCAGCAAGTCAAAACAATGCCCAGACTCCAACTGTCTCTTAATGGCCCCATCAGTTGCAGGATTCAAAAAAATTTACTACCTGTTCTGTGGGCGTGGCTTGGTGGCCGTGGCTTGGTGGGTATGGCAAGGGAAGGATACTGTAAACTCTCCATTCCCTCCCCATTCCAGGGGAAGACTACTGCAAAATCCCATTCCCTCCCCTCCCCACTAACCTGCTTTCTGGCTCAGTTCTCCTGTGCAGAGCAACAAAAAAGACCCAGACAATCAGCTGGGACTCGGGAGGCAGAGAATAGATGAGGGCGGGGCCAGTCAGAGCTGGTGTTTGCCAGTTCTCCAAACTACTCAAAATTTCTGCTACCAGTTCTCCAGAACTGGTCAGAACCTGATGAATACCACCTCTGGGCCCCATACAGAACAAATACTGCTGGGGGGGGCAAAAAGCCCTAGTAATAAGCAGGCATATACAATGGAATGAAGGCTATTGCTGAGCACATTGGGTTGTACTCCATAGATTGTAAGCCACCCTGAGTCTCCGGAGAAGGGTGGCATATAAATGTGAATTTTTTAAAAAAAATACTATATTTCAGTTTCCAAGCAGCCCCCATTGCAGATCTATTACCATGTCTAATCCAGACAGTCCCCATTGGCTGACCTGTTACCATGTCTACTGCAGCCAGTCCTATTGACTGACCTGTTACTATGTCTATTCCAGCCAGTCCCAATGGCAGACCTGTTGCCATGTCTATTCCAGTTCATGAACTATATGCACTGACAAAGTTTTAGTTTTGTTTTTGAAATTATTCAGTATAAAATTGCCCTTTCTCCTCGCATGAAAAAAGAACATCAGCTAAATAAATAATGTAATTTTAGTTTAAAATAATATATAATCACTATTTTTATTATTTATTTTTATTTAGTACTTAGCCAATTTATTATGAAAAACTGGATGATCTTTAATAGATAATTCTGAGATTAATGAACTGAAAACTTGAAAAATATATATTTACATTTATGTGTAAATTTATATTGACATTTATTTATGTTTATAATTTATATTTACATTAACGTTTGGGGATGAAAATAACATTCATTGTATCCTTAAGTATATATAAACTTATTAGATTAGAGTATTAACATATCCCACATATTTTTTTCCAAATGGTATCAATCAAATATATTTAGGTAGAATGTAAAGTAACTTAGGTTCTTCCTACATTTCAGAAATTGGGAATATATATATGTGAACTTTCAGAGATTTTTTTTTCTTTAATTTCACCTTGATTTTCTAAGTGTTCTACATATGATGTGATATGGCTTGAATTTTCCTAAAATATATAATGAACTTTTAAAAAGGAATGGAAGAATAGAAGAGAGGCAGCAAATGCAGAAAAACAAAAACTGAAATAACTTGGAGAATTTATAATAAAGTTAGGAGAAGAGAACTACAAATAATATCTGGAAACAATTGCTGCCTGTATGCAACAGAATAGGATTGGTGCTATAGTGATACATAAATCTAAGCCATAACCCTTTAGAAAAAGTGAAGTTATAAAAATATCAATATATTTCCATTCTGAGTTAGAAATATGGGCAGAGGGCTTTTATTTTTGCCCCCCACTTTTAGGGACACCTTTTTAGTTTTCATAATATAAAAAAATATTTTATATCATGTTTGTTTCTAAATGTATATATATTGTTCTATGAAGTGAGTTCAACAAACATGGCGTCCAAAGCAGCTTGTTAAGGATGAGTACCTGGTTGAGAAATGGTTTGTCCTTTGTTGCTTCCTTCCCATTTGTGAGGGAAAGAATATTTGGAGAAGGGTATTTGCATGTGTTACCAGGCTATATCTAATTTAATAAGTAGGGAATTTAGTTAAGACTGTAATTCAGTCTCTTTCAATATGGAAGAGAAATCATGAATGTTTCATTTGCCCAGACGGAATACTGACAAGCAAACCTAGCCAATGAATATAAAACACTGGAGCTGACTAATATACAAATATTTGTATGTTATTATTTTTTAATATTAGCATTTAAAAGCATGTATCGTTACATGTTGAATTTGTAATTTCCATCTATCTTGACTTAGCCCACATGGTTAGTTAAAAGATAAGCACTTTTAAATACAGTAGCACATCTTTGCTAGTTGTCTTGGTTCTGAATGACATTCTTGAGAATTTATTTAGTGCTTGACTAGCCCTTATGATAAAAATGTATTTAACTTTTATTAATAATAATCACTGAACCAGTGATGCCTGGAGTATTGTTTTAATTAAACTTAAGTAAATTGTTATGTAGATCTGTGTCAGTGCTTTCAGTATTCTGTGACATAATTTTTGCCTTGATTGAAGATTTTTAATAAAGATCACCCAGAAAAATGTCTATTTTAAAAAATGAAAGAAATACTGTATTAAGCAGGATCTATTATATTTAAAATGAGTTCTCTTGTAAGCAATACTCTAAGATAATATATTTTCATTTAAGGAATATTTTATCTCCACTCTAATTAATTTAAAGAGGAAACATCTTGTTCATAAAAGTTCTTGATTAAGAACATAGCTTCCTAGCAATCTGTTGAGGTTTGCTCCCAAGAAAAGATGAACCTAAAACCTGATGCTTGAGACCTTCTCAAATTCTTTGCAAAATCAATCATAATGGTTAGATAGATAATATTTCCTTGCATCAATGTCTGTTTTAGCTCACACTGGATACAGCTGTTAGCTAGAGTTCAAATTTTTTAAAAATATCCACATCTCTTGTAATAAGCACACACAGTGTTCTATTTTATCCAGCAATTGTAATATAAACCATTATACTTTTATTTTGTGACAGGATATACCTCTGATTAATAAATAAGTACAAGATAGTTCTTACTTTACAACCATAATTGAGCTCAGAATTATGATCATAAGTTTTGCTGTTGTTAAGTGGGACATCATGTGTCTGTACCCTATTCTAACGGTCTTTTTTGTGACAGTTGTTAAGTGAATGCCACTGTTATAAAGTGAACACAGAGCTTTTTAAGTGAATGCAACACTCATTAAGTAATATGATGGTTGTTAAGCAAACATTGGTCAATAAACAATCCATTTTCTTCAATGGGTTTATTTTTTGCCGGAAACTGGAATTAAATGCTGGAAACCAGCAAAAATGCCAAAAATCACATTTACATGACCGCAAACAGCTGTAAATGTTATCACTAAGTGCACAAAATGTGATCATGTGATCATTGGAACCCCAGAACCAGGTCATAAGTAGCTTAATGTTATGGAGGTCTGCCATAAGATTGAACAGTTGTAAGTCTGGCATTAAATGTTGTTTTCAGCTGATGATGCATGATGCTTATCCAGTCTAGATCTGCCCACTAAAGCAGAAAGAGAAGTGGATCTTCATTGCCATATAATCCAGTGAGAAATCTTCTTGGGTCCTTTTCCCATTATTAATCTACAGCAACATCCAGCTACCATTATGGCAATATAAACCATGACTTCATTACTGTTAGTATTGATGCACCATTGGTTAGATAATGGGACTAGATCAGGGGTGTCAAACTCGCAGTCTGCAGGCCAGATGCATGACACGGTGGCCACACCCTCGCCTGATTTAGTGAAGAGGAAAAAAGTCACGATACATCACATGATGACGCCATGACAACATGAGTTTGACACCCCTGGACCAGATGACCTCTAGTGCCTGTAACACAGGAAAAGCTAGAAGAAACATTTGAGACCAGAGGTAAAAGCTTTTCTCTGAACATAGGGATTGGAGGATTTGAGGGGGAAGAGAAGAGGGTAAAGGACCAAAATGTGGGAAAGAGAAGAAGAGTTTTGAAGGAGAGCTGGAACTGCAGAGGAGCAAATAAAGGAGTTCAAACAGCTTTGGGTCAAATAGCAAGCCTGGGCAGCAGGCCAGAAATCTCCCATGCTGAATATAGAAGAACTAGTTGATGAAATTCTGTTTTTCCTATTATAAATGAAGTCAAGTTAAATTAAAATGGACAAGATCACGAAAGGAAACATGCGGGAGAAAGATTAGCAACATGAAATCTAGATGCACAACTATGATAGGAAGGCCCTTTTTGCTCCAAGTATTAATGCTGAAGTAGGAATAGACAAACCAGGGAAGCATTTCACACAGATAATTTTGCTTTTTGAATTCATTATCCTAACATGTAGCAACTGGAGCTTTGCTTTGGAGGCTATGATCACATCTTACTTATTAAGAAAGTTTTCAGTAAAAGAAACCAACAGATATTTGGCTACCATTATTTGTATCATATTTATATAATTAATTAATAGCTATTTACTATGCTATTATGGTGTCTTTTACAGTTGTAAAAATTCAGCAGGTATTCTGATATACTGAGATAGAGGATCCAACAGCCCTTTTTTCCTTCTTTGATAGTAATCTTCAGTGTGCTGGTGATCCACGACTACAGGTAGTCCTTGACTTACAACAGTTCATTTAGTGACTGTTCAAATTGCAACGGCATTGAAATAAGTGAATTATGACCCTTTTACACACTTACGACTGTTGCAGCATCCCCAGGGTCACATGATCAAAATTCAGGCTCTTGGCAACTGACTCATATTGATGACGTTTGCAGTGTCCCAGGGGTCACGTGATGCCCTTTTGCAGCCTTCTGACAAGCAAAGTCAATGGGGAAGCCAGATTCACTTAACAACCGGGTTACTAACTTAACAACTGCAATGATTCACTTAACAACTGTAGCAAGAAAGTCATAAAATGGGGCAAAACTCACTTAACAAATGTCTCACTTAGTAGCATAAATTTTGGGCTCAATTGTGGTTGTAAGTGGTAGACTAACCTGTATATCTAATAACCACTTAGGGTTATTTGAATTTCACATTGGTCAGATGAGTCCAGAGAAACCTTTTAACAGTCAGAGTTTGAATTAATGTCATATATTTATGTAAATGACATTTTTGACTTTCTACTGTTACCCATGAAGGAATAAAAAAAATCCTTCAGTCCAAAGAATTAATGAAAGCTTATTAAATGTTGGCATATCGGTATCTCCTCAGATACCGATATGCCAACATTTAATTTGAATGTTTGAAATATAAAATGCTATAGGATATAAACTGCTATAGAATATAAACTGCATATGTTACCCAGTTGAAAAGCTATCGACTGATTTTTTTTAGTTCATTACTTACCTTTTAACCAGTGATTTAATTGATTAATGGATTGAAATGCCGATGATGAATCACCCCAAAGCTTTAGCAATTTGGTTTCCTCCCGCTCAGCCATAAATCTCATTAAGTGTCCTCAGGGTACTTACTTTCAGCATGCTGAATCTAACTGGGTTAGGTGGGTTAATAAGCAAAGGGATAATAAACAAATGCCATGTGATATCCTAGGAGGAGTCACAAACTACACATATACTAAATAAATCATTTAAGAGATGCTATAATGCAGGAGAGATGCTTTATGATCAGTGGACTTCAACTCCCAGAATTCCTGAGCCAACCTGGCTGGCTCCAGAATTTTGCGAGTTGAATTCACAGGTTATAAAGGGGTCATAGTTGTCCACTCTTGCCCTAGTGTAAGACAGGCAGAAGTCCAAAAAGGGTCATAACATGTCAGAGTCTTGTTTGGAATGATGAGAAGCTCCATTTCATACTTGCAGTCACAATGCATTAGCTAGTAATTTCCTATTTGTGATTTAAATGCAAACTGTTGTCCTCAAGTTCTTCAGAAGTCAGTCGTGCCAATGAGCATCCATATCAATTCCTTCTAATTTATTTTATTTATTTGTCAAGCCATTATAAGATAATATGTATAACTATAAACATAGTTATGAATACATGAAATGGATACATATAAGAAAAATAAAAAGAAACAATAGGCCAGGGATGGTAGGCACGTTGGTGCGCTTATGCACGCTCCCTACAGACCTCTTAGGAAAGGGGTGAGGTCAATAGCAGATAGCTGATACATTTGTTCAGTAAGGCCAAAGCCCAATTCAGTACCAGTGCTTCCCCCACTCTTAAAAAAATCATTTAACAATGACATCCAAAAAGTTCATATATGTGAACATATTTTCTAATGTGTAAATGTTGTACAGTACAACTGCTGTGAAAAGAGCAGCTTAAATGAGATAATAGGACACTTCGTTTCCTGAGATAAAAATTAAAGAGCCATTTAGTTGGATTGAAATACTGTAAGTATGTCAAATTAATTGAATTATTCTGAAATAGTTTTCATTCCCAAGAGCCAAATTAGACATGATCCATTATCAGAATCTGAAGATTCTTCAGGGACACAGAAAAAACAGAGAACCCTGTCCTTTTGGAGGGAAACAAAACATTGGCAACTTTGGGCCAGTTACTCTCAGCCCAACCCACCTCACAGGGTTGTTATGGGGAAAATAGGAGGAGGAAGGAACATTATGTTCACTGCTTTGAACTACTTATAAAAGTAATAAAGGCAGTATTACAAAATCTAATAAATCTAATTTAAAAAATATTTTTACAATTTCCATGAAAAATGGGTTTTTACATATCTGTTGATTATGAACCATCAAATCAGGGCATAATCTTAGCAACCACATAAGTAGGTTTTCTCCAGGATGTTCTGTCCCAACTTGGCTTAACTGGTCTTCCAATAGTGCATCCATTATTGCTATATACACCTTGGTGCTTGTCATCCTCCTCTTTTCTTCTACCTTTCCTAGCATTATAGACTTCTCCAAGGAGCTAAGTATTTGCATAATATGTCCAAAATATGATAATTGAAAAATTGGTTACTATGCATTAAAGGAAATATTACATTCATTAAAGAAGTGGCATGAAGGCATTTGAGAGACAGGAAGATACAAATAAAATGTGTCTATCTCTCTGACTATATGTATGCATAGCAGGGTTGGTGACATAAAATCCGCAAGTATCATTGTGCCATGAAATCCATCAGCAGATTCCACAAATTAAATTAAAATTTCAATTTTAATAATAGCCTGATATAAACTCTAATAAAATTTTGATCTTTTTTCCATGAGAACAACAAAACACAATTTTCTGCAAGAACAGCAAACATTGATGAGATGTCAGCCTTCTCACATAATATTATTGGACATGGAGTGTGAATTTGGTGATAAATTTGCTGAAGTCTGGCAAGGTTTGATCATCTTCACTTACATTGTCAAATATGACCATGAAGTGGTATCTGAGAGAGTTGCTGATCTCTTTCTAACAGATGTACACTCCAGTGAAGTATTTAAGTAAAAGAGTTAATACTGTTTTCAGGGAAATATACATGCAATTTTGCCAGAGTTCCTCATGAAGAAAATGTACTTGATGTGCTGCTTAAGCTCACAGATTCAGAGTCCTGGGGTAAATTGGCAAGCTTGAGGAGAATATAGTAGATCCAGATTTAGGATCTACAATTTAGGTAGATTACCTAATTGGTAGGTAGATTAAATTGGTAGATTATCTTCTGATCATTTGAAATCTGTAATAAGGTAAGCTGTTTTTGTTTCCCTGAGCAAACTTCCCCATGCAGAAATGGCTTCGTAGAATATGGTTTAGAGACGATTATGAATTAAATGTGGGTCTTTTATCACATTCTGAAGGAACCATCCAGGAGTTACTGCTGAAGCCATGGCAAGGAAATCCACCCATGATGACCATACCTCTAAGATAGATCTCTTTTTGCCCCTTCTCATTTTTATCACTTTCAATGAAATGTAGAAAATATCTCAGGTGATTTTCTAAATCTAGTACTGTGTTCATTTGACTGTGGCAGTGAGTAAATTGAAATGTAAGTTTAAATATAATGCCATTCCTGATTATTGAAGAATAGTGAAATAAGTAGAATTGTATTGTTTTACACCCCAAACAGATTTGACTGTAATATTTTCATTCCTTTGATATCAGTTATATAGCTGTCAACCTCACCAGGTAGACAAGATCAAGAATTCTCTCCACGGAAAGGCTAAGACTAGTTTTATTAAGAATGACTGAAAAGCTTCTGAAGGTATTCCATCCCACTGGTTAATTATTCTCACTGGCAGGAAATTCCTTCTTATTCTAGGTTGGTTCTCTTTTTGATAAGTTGGCTGGCAGGGTCCAAAAGAAGGGCTGCCATGGCTTTTCCCCTTTGGGACATCTTTATCCCCTTGATGTGTGGTTGGCTCCCATCCTTCTGACCTTCTGTAAGGGCCTGAAGTGCTGGCTCTCTCAGATGGCTTCAGGCCCCAACAGGGAGCCCCATCTTGGAGATGGTTAATAAATTAACAGCCAATCCCACCTGTCCCCCCTGCATCCTGCTCATTCCTTCTCCATCTTTTAACTATAATCCTATTTTTCATTGTAATTTCCATGTTAATTTGTTTTTAAAAAAATTGGTATGTCAACTCACGAAGCTTTCCCGACCTGCTCCCAAGATGCCATAGGCAGGGTCATGGGAATTGCACCTCGCAGCTGCACCAAGGAATTCACACCTCAGTCAAAACAAGACACAGCCTAGCTGGCCAAAGCCAAGGCCATCTCCATGGAAACCCACAATGGTTGGAGGGAGTGAATTCTACAACCCACGAAATTACTTCTTTGGGGAATGTGACTGGTGACACACTCTGGGGCGAGGGGGAAACAGAGCCAGAGGCAAGGCACGAATTGGGTGAAGCCAAAGTTGGCTTCACCTAGGTACTGCCAACATGGTGCTCCTAATAAACAACTGGATTATTCTTGCTAAATGGCTTGAGGCTTTTAATTTTATTAGGGCATTGGTGGAACCCTGAGAAGTTATCTTTTGTGATTTTAATGCTTGTAAACCACCCAGAGTCATATGAAATGAGATGGGCAGCAAATAAATTTAATAAATAAATAAATAAAATAAATTTCCATCCATTACTTCTTGTCTTGCCCTCAGGTCTCTGGAGAATAGGTTGTTCCCCTCTTTCATGTGGCAATCCCTCAAATATTGGAAGACTGCTATCATGATCAAGAATAAAGTTTTCTCTAACTGCGTTATATTTTGGAGTACTTTATAAGGTGAAATTTATAAAGCCCCAGTTTGCTGGAATCTAGTAAGGAACATTTTTATCATATAATTCTTTCTGCTTGGGGGAAGGATTTGTTCTGTATTTTATAGCCTAGAAGAATGATAAGAAGCCTGATTGAGATGTGCTATAATCGAGATGAGATTCTCAAAATTTCCTTTTTTATTAGATTTGAAGTGTGATGTTGCAATTGTTTGTAATCTCCAACATTTGATAACAACTTTCCTATGCCTCATTAAGTTGACACTAAGAATGCAGGAAAATATCTTACTTTCATCAAAATACAATTTTGGATGTAATGTTAGAAACTTACCAAGAAGGTTCAGTTTATAACTCTCAGCACCACGGGGTAATTTTACAATGTTATAAGGTTATTAATTATTTTAAATTATAACTAGCTTTTATCTGGCTTTGTTCAGATCGTTATGTTATTGTTGGAAAAGCTTTTAATGTCATAATGCATTAACTACACAATTTTAGACTTTTCTTTTCTACAAATGATATTAATGTCTATTTGGCTTCACATAGTTTTCTTATATCGCCTTTTAATTATTTCATTCATAATTTGGATATTTTCTGTCAGAAAAAATGGTTAAGGCATGGCACAAAAGTGAGTATTGAGAATATGAGAAATAATGAAATAAAAAATGGATACAGTATCTGTGGGATTTTTTTTATATACTTATTGATTTTTTTGAATTTTATATTTATATTTGTGGGATTTTTTTTGGAAATTGATAATAGAGAAAGGAAAAAAAGAACAAAGCTAAGTATAAACCAGATTCTGCTTAAAGAAATGAAGAAATCAAATTCAATCCCTTATGAATGAAAAAGGTAAAGGCCACCTACTTTTGATAAGACTTATTTTATTAAACTCTTCTGAATAAAAGCAGAATACTTGGTTTGAAATATCTTCTTGTAATGTTACTCAAAATTTGTGATAATTGTTACCTATTTGAATATAAATCCTTTTGTGAAAAAAGAACAGCTCATAATTTCACAGGCAGTAGGTGTGTGCAATATACCAACACATTAATTTTATGGCAAACTCTACTTGTGCTAGTGAATCTGTTACTTTATGGAGAAGTAGGATACATTAGAAATACGGTACATAATGTATTTCTTAGGATACATAAGACAACTGGAAGAGATGGGAAGCAGACAGTTTGGTTGTATAAGTTACTTTTTGTTTATGCAGCCATTGACATGTATTTATTTTTTCTTTTTTAGTACTCATAAATAGCAGTAAATAATAATACAACATTATTTACAGATACATTGACCTTCATTGAAGAAAACAATTAATCTTATCAATGTAATATTAAAGCATCAACTGTATAATGTAACTTTATAGTCATATATGAGAAATTACATTTAACATTGATACACATTTTCTATTTTAAAAGGTCTAATTTATTTTAATCACCACAGTGTACATGTACTGCTGTACAAAATTAATTTGTATTATATAATGTATTTATATTTTACAGCAAAACAATTTGGGGAAAATATTTATTTGTTTAGACAATTTCTATCCTGCATTAAACACAAGGGCAAAGCAGAATATAACTCATTAAAACAAATAATTAAAATAAATTATGGTGTCTCTCTGTGTGTTTATACAATTATGATCCACTGTAATTTTTAAAAATGTACCTGGGACAATAAGATTGCATAAGAAAAGTACAGGGTGACTATTAAACCAAAGCTTAGATAGACAGGTATCTCTTAAGGTTACTTCAAAAGTTTTAAGGTCTTGATATCAGCCATACCCCAGCAGGAGGGAAAAGCCAAAGTCAGGATTTTTTACAGAGAACAAGACCATCCTCATTAGATCTCTTCTGATAAAAAGCAAATGGTGGCCAAGTTTCTCTGTTAGATATGTAATTCTTAAGTTGTATACAGGTAGTTCTCAACTTATGATACCAATTGAGCTCAAAATTTATGTCACTAAGTGAGACATTTGTTAACTGAGTTTTGCCCCAATTACAACCTTCCTTGCCACAGGTGTTAAGTGAATCACTAGAGCTGTTAAATTAGTAACATGGTTGTTAAGTGAATCTGGCTTCCCCATTGACTTTGCTTCTCAGAAGGTTACAAAAGGTGATCACATGACCCTGGGACACTGCAACCGTCATAAATATAAATCAGTTGCCAAGCATCCGAATTTTAATCATGTGAAAAAACTATCATAAGTCACTTTTTTCAGGGATGTTGTAACTTCAGATGGTCATTAATTCAACTGTCGTAAGTCAAGGACTACCTGTAGTTACTTCTGCATACCACAGAGTACAAATACCTCCATGAACTTTGAAAATAAACTTCCGAACAGGTAAAATGTTTTTATGATAAATTTGTAATTAATACTGGGGCAATTATTTTAAAAGGGCCCCCATTCAGAGAAGAGTCATCCTGTGTCACATAACCCACTGGCTCTTCAGATTTCTGTTTTAAAGTAGCAAGAGTCTTTTTAAAAAGGGGATTCACATTTTATTAAAGGATGCAGTAATTCTACTAGTAGTTTGAAGAACATTAATTGCATCAGGGTGCAATTCACTGTCAGTGATGTTTTGAAATATAACATCCCTGAATGTGTGTCAGACATGAGGATCCTTGATGCTCACAGAATATGTAGTGTAACTTTTCACACCAAGTTGCATCTGTTCTAAACAGTGAAGTACTTAGCCTTCTGTTGCAAGGACATGTTGAGAAAATTAGCGCTGAGACTGTGGCTGGACTTTGTACACCACACAATACAAGGAATGATTTTGAAAGTTTTTGAATTTACTGTCATGTTTTACATATTGCATTTTGTTTTAATTTCTGTAAGGATTCTTGAGTGATTATATATGCAGAAAGATAGAGTACACATTTAATTTTTAAACATAATATAAATAATATAAAATTGTGTGAGTGTGTGTGTAATCTTTCTATATTTATAATTTTAAAAGCATCCTTTTTATTATCAAACTTACATTATTCTGCTATTTCTGTGTTTGAATGTAGAATTGAAAACACGGTTCAGCAACCTTTTCATGTTACGGGCACTGTTGTGGTGAAGGAAGCAAAACAATTTTAAAAGCCTGGCCCAAATTTCATAGAAACATAGAATGTAAACATAGGAAGGGACACTGAAGATCATGTAATCTGACTCCCTGCACAGTGCAGGAATCCCCCTGCTGCACCATCCCTGTCAGACAGCCCACCTAGCCCCTCTATAAACATCTCCAGTGAAGGAAAGTCTACACCTACTAAGACAGTCTTCTCCATTAGTTAATCGCTTACCATTAGACTATTTTCCTGATAGTCCTATCAAAAAAACTGCTTCCTTGCAATGTAAGTCTGACTTCTGGAACACCTGAGAGCAATTCTTCCTCCTTATCCAGAGTGGAGCCCTTCTTGAAGACAACTGTCATATCTTTCCACAGCCTTCTCTGTTCCAAGCTAAATACACCCATATATCTGTAGTACTTAGCCTGTGACCAGAATAGAATATAGCGGATCTATTATTTTCAGCAATTTTGAAACTATTATTTCTATTGATACTGCCTAAAATGTAATACTGCAAAAGTGTTCACTTGAAAGAAATCAAGAAAAGGACTGAAACACCAAATCTGGTGAGACCCCAGCGACCTTTAAGATCTCATGGAACTCTATGTAAGAATGCAAATGTTATAAGGTATGGTTAACACATAAGACCATGGGTGCCAAACTCAAGGGCCGGGGCTGGATCCAACCTGTGGGGTGCTTAGATCTAGCCCACGGGGCTGCCCTGGAAATAGCGAAGGACAGGCCCACGGTGCCTCTCCCAGCAAAAATGGAGCTCGGGGAAGGCTGCCCATGGACCCCCTAAGCTTTGTTTTCACTGGGAGAGGGTTGCAGAAGGCCAGTGCAGCTGAAAACGGAGCACGGGAGCCCATTTTCGCTGGAAGAGTGCTCAGGCCACCACAGGTGCCCCCAATATGAATGACATCAAGCTAGCTATGCCCACCTGGCTGCGCCCACCCCAACCCCCTGAGGTCAAACACAACCCTGATGTGGCCCTCAATGAAATCGAGTTTGACACTCCTGCATAAAACAATGGACAGTTAAAACTTTTAAAACATATATTGAGCATGTATGATGCATATGTGTTATATAGTATCAGCCTTCAAGAATCTTTCTTCTGCATGTTTTTCTGGCTGCCATAGTAACGGGGGGAAGGAGGATGAATTGCGTTTGAGGGGGGAAGAGTGCTGGAGGCTTGAGTTGGTGAAATGTAAAACTTGGGAAAACTTTCTTGTTTATGCTTACTTGCTTACTGTGCAGCTGCAGCATCTTATCTATCCAGGCCAAAGTCAACGACCAAATGTCTGAATCACCACCTGAAGATTCCCCACATGACATTATACACATCTCAGATTGGATGGCCAGTTTGAACTATTGTGGGTGGGAACATTGCCATAACTTTGTATATGTGATTTTCGCGCCTAATGTCTCAGATCTTGAATTCTTTTGATGCTACCACTTGATTTCCAGTAAAAGTCTTTTCTCTGTAACAATGGAGTCGTAATGGTTTCTTTCTTGGATTTTGAATGGAGCTTCACTTGACATATAGTATATTCACAGTTAGGCTTTAAAATCCTTTTATGGAATCTAATATGTTTATATATTGCATTTTTCTTCTATTATATGATTATCATATACCTGATTCTTCATGTCTAGTGCTAATTGTGCTAGCAGGAAAGAAGGTCAAAATATATTGCAGTATTAGGAGCTGTCTTCTGTCATTTTTGCTTGCAGCTCTATGTTGTGATCACAAGTCTTCCCTGTTGATTTTCTTTAATAACACTGAAGTTTAGCTCTGTCTGGGCCATCTGATACTGTCAGACATGGTGCCTAAAGCAGATGTGATTGTTCATGAAATGGCAGGTAAACATCTGACATTACTGTTGCTGAGAGCGTCAATGTTACAGTAATGAAAAATAGCACTGTTTCGCTTAGGAATTAATATGATATATGGATAATTATTTCATGTAGAAGAAGCAGTAAGGGGATAAGCAGTAGAGGAAGTTGCGTTTGTAGTGATTACTATTTCTCTACCAAAAATTATTCTGCTAACCCTGCTAACCTCTATTATCTATATCTTCTTTGGTGATTACTAAAAGGAACGGATATATAAGAATACAAGAAATGGATACATTTAAAAAACCCTCTCTCCCCACAAGATTTTTTGAGCCAACATATTTAGCAGGCTGTTACGATAAATGCTCAGAGATCATTTCAGCTCAATGCAGCTTTAATATGCTGCGTGCTCTGCCCATTGTAGCTAAGGTAGGAATAAAAATCTCAGCCATTTGGTGGGGGGGGAAGGAAATTAACCTTGTCTCTGTGATTAAGAGGTGCCGTCTTGATCTTCTATTTTCAATAATATGCAAGTGTCCAAACATAATGATGGGGAGGGAAGACAAATCAAGATTATAATTTGGTTTCTCTCAGTGGAGGGATTCAAATTTTTTTACTACCGGTTCTGTGGGTGTGGCTTGGTGGGCGTGGCAGGGGAAGGATACTGTAAAATCTCCAGTCAGAGGTGGTATTTGCCAGTTCTCTGAACTACTCAAAATTTCCGCTACGGGTTCTCCAGAACTGGTCAGAATCTGCTGAATACCACTACTGGTTTCTCTCCTACACATATATACACAATCCATGTCATACATTCAATATAATACATCATAAAGAGTTTCTTTTTTAATTCTAAATTGACATTGTGTACATTCTAGAAATTATATGGTGGCACATTTTAGCCATGCGCATCTTCAAATGCTGGAATTTTTTCCTATTTTTTCCCTTATTTATTTTATTTAAAATAACATCTGGCCTGAAGCTTTGAATATTATTCTGTGTAATTTTAATTGGTCTTAGAAAAACATATTTTTGAGGCTTCTTTAAGGCTCAGCAAAATCATGAGAAAAGTCAGGCTGTTCTGTCAAGTAGTGGAGAGATGCAGCATTTGCATAAAGTGTGAGATACTTCTTCCAGATCATTTTCGAAGGATGCTGTATTAAATACAAATATTATCATGTCAATGTTGAGCGGTTTGCTGTGTTCCAATGGACCAATGTAGCTGCAAATATGTTTTAAATCAACTAACTAAAAACTTTTACTTTTCCTAATTTTCCTCATTACAAAATCAGGAAGTGTCTGTCATGATTTTTAGGTCCTAAACCTGGACTGTTGAAAAAATATGGAAGGTGATACAGCAATTCTTCTTTGTGTACATTTTTTTTTAAATCTGGAAGTGCTAATGCCAACATTATCAATTTGTCTTTCAAAATGGTGAAACTGAAATAGTGTGATATATTTTGCTGGTTTTGTTCATCTTTCATTTGCACAGCATGTTTTTCCCCATCTCTTCACTAAATTGAATGCAGGGCCATTTAGAACTATTAAATTTTGAGTACAGCCAGCAGAGAATTGCAAAAACTAATCCCAAGTAGTTTTTATTTTGTTTGGGGATTGCATTGCATTTTATTTCATGCACGATTGGAGAATAATCCTAATAGATATATTTTAATTTTATTTATGCTTGGCTGCAAATGAAATGAAACGAGGTTCAGTTTTTGCCTTGAGCCCCTTTTTGAAGTGTGGCCCTGATGCATCATTTAAAAGCCAAATTAGAATTCAGCCAGTTCCAATAACACCTGGTATATTTCACAAAAGAAGCTCTTTTGTTTAGCCCTTGTGTTTGGGATTAAGGAGTTAAGCAAAAAAGCTTCATACAAAAATTAGATCGAAGGAGGGATTTGAAAAGACAAGAGTGGTGTTTGATGTTCTAGAATCAGAACTGTTTCTGATTCTATAAGCTGTGTGGACTTCAACTCCCAGGATTTCCTAGCCAGCATGCTTAAATACAGCTTAAAGTTGCTGAGGTTGGGAAATACTATTCTAGAAAAGATTTATCAGCATGGAAACTAGAAAGAGAGACTGGTAAATAAAATTATAAGTGGCTGTCAGGTGACTATCAGTAGCAAGTGGCCATCAGCAGCAATTTCATTTCAGTTATTTGCCATCTGCAATTTCTGAGGAGTGGGCAGTGAAATTGTGAGGAAAGGGAGAAAGCAGCATCCCCTTTCTTTAATACTGTGTATGCGACTGGACATCGTCACATAGATGTCTGCATTGGGAAAGCCTGATTATGAGCATCTACTTATAAATTGCATTTCCAGGTGAGTGACGGCAATGCTATAGTTGACCCAGAACCATCATAGAGTTCATAGTTGAAGGCATAAGGAAATAATTGAAGGAAAGCATAAGGGCAATGAATTTAAAGAGTTGAAGGCATGAGGATAATGTACAATCATAACAGTTGATGAAGACACCAAGTGAAATTTTTTTTAGAGTGGTTGAAGATGAGGGTATTCCTGGAATGGGATGCAAATCAGTGAGATGACTACCAGTATTTTATGAACATGTGATAAGGTATGTCAATTCTCAGTGAGGAAGAGAGAGATAGAAATAAATTATAACTCTAATTGCAGAATTATGAAAAATTGTGAAATGCCTAAATTATGTCATGGAAATGACACAGTGAAGAAGACTACAATTATCCTGGCATCCAGCTTCCTTACTGTTGACTTTTCCTTTTTCTGGAGGTTAAGGTTAAGACTTGTTTTCCTATTCGTAAGACACTGTATATGTGTAGACAGTCTTAATTCTCTTACTGGATTTATCCATACTTAACTTAAAGTTGTTTATAACACTAAATAAACAGAAAACATTTCTGTATGTTTAGTGAGAAGTGTTCAACTATACCATGCAGAGATTAGTAGGAGAGAATGCAGGAAATCTTTGCAATATAGCTTTGGGATGGGATAAATGCTCAGTTGGTCTTTGGAGTTTTAATCCTCTGTGTAGATGTCCTAAACTTGTAACTATTTATTAATTGCATTCAAAAATATACTGCAAATAAGGCAGTCAACCTTCAATCCTTTGCTTTGTAAAATGGAAAAATACATTTTCCCAATATTTAAAGAATCAGTCGCTTTGGCTGTCCATAAGACACAGAGGAACCATTTTTGTTCCAGAAATTCTGTAAAATATCTTCTAATTTGTCTTACTACTAGCTAAACCATGCCATAAATATATTCCCAGTCATACTGCCAAATCATCCAAGTCATATTTCTAATGACAAACAAATACAAGATAATTTAACACAGCTATTATACATAATGTTTCATATTGTTCATGTTTCATACTAAAAGATTGGCACATTATAGCACACTACCTACTTGTACTAAAACCCAACCTGTTTCCAAGTTCCAAAACTATATTTTAATGTACTTCTTCCACTATTTATTCCATTTATAGTTTAAAAAGCAGATACTTACCCATGGTCCCAAGAGCAAAACACTCTGTATGGGGTTAATTGGCTCAAGGCAATGTTACTAACATTTCCTGTTATTAACAAAGAAATAGTCCTCATCTAATTTTTTGCTTCTGATCCTAGTTCTTCCATCATGGAGCTATTTTTCTTGTACTACCATGTGCTCTCTCTTTTTCTTTTCTTTTTCAAGGTATTGGAGGGAACCTCAGGAAGATGTTCAAGGACAGTGTGAGCCAAGTTTATGGTTGAAGAGACAATTTAAAAGAACAAGTTAAAATAGATCTCCAGTAGAAGGTTATTGAATATTGCTTCCATTTTGGTGTGAATGTTTTTGTCTGGGTAAATAGAATAAGCCATTCCTAAGAAAACTGGAAAACTTAATCTGGTTAGTTAGTTTGCTTGCTTCTGATAGGGCCTTTTTTTTGCAATTCCTAGTACAATACTTTGCAACATTAAATAACAAGTTCAAAATAGAAAAGAATGGCCACCCTCCATCTTCCCTAGGCATTACAGCTGTCAATGGTCTGCCTACAAAGAAAAGTTGTAAGATGTTTAATGAATGCTAGGAGCCAGGTGCACCTTTGGGGGCATGTGTTATAGCATGGGAGTCACTAATGAGAGAATATGCCTTTTATTTATTTATTTATTTATTAGTGGGACTTGTATGCCGCCCCATCTCCAAGACTCGGGCTCACAATTAAAACAACGACAACAATAAATAATTAAAAAGAATTAAACTAAGCAAGCCCCAAAGAATATAATTACAAAATACAGAAATAAGAACCACCCCACCCAAAGGGTCACAGCCCGGATTGGTTAAACAACCAGGTCTTCAAGTCATGGCGGAAGGTGCGGAGGTCAGGGGCCAGGCGGAGCTCCAAGGGAAGTTGGTTCCAGAGGTCAGGGGCTGCACAGAATAGGCTCGTCAGGGGACCGCCAACGGCATTGCCTGGCCGACGGGACCCCAAGGAGTCCTTGTCTTTTAGTCCTTATATCCCTCACTTTAGAGGCTCCCTGGATGACTTGAGAGGACAAGCAGAATCATTATAGACAAAACAGTCTCAGAAATAATAGAAATAGAATTCTTTATTGACCAAGTGTGATTGGACACACAAATAATTTGTCTTTGGTGCATAAGCTCTCAGTGCACATAAAGAAAAAATAAAATTCATTCATCAAGAATCATAAGATACAAGAGCCTTGGTGGTGCAGGCTGTTAAACGCCTAGCACTTAGTTCCAGCTGCCTGTAATTATTGCAGGCTCGAATCCCACCAGGCTCAAGGTTGACTCAGCCTTCCATCCTCTCAGGGTAGGTAAAGTGAGGACCCAAGATTGTTGGGGGCAATAAGCTGACTTTGTAAACAATGCCGCTTAGTAATAAGCAGGCATATACAATGGAATGAAGGCTATTGCTGAGCATTTGCACTCCAAAAATTGTAAGCTGCCCTGAGTCTCCGGAGAAGGGCGACATATAAATATGAATTAAAACAACAACAACAACACGGTGATAGTCATAGGTTACTAATAAGCAATCAAATCATACTAGGAAACAATAAAACAATATAAATTGTAAAGATACAAGCAACGTGGTTGTAAGTGGGAAGAGATAGGTACTAGGAAGGATGGCACTGCATCGTATAGAATCTGACACTGCATCATATAGAATTTTATATCTGATAATCAACTCTTCGAATTCAGCCAGTAAGCCTATAGGCAACTCATGCAGTAACAAAAGTGCCTTATTCTGTAATGGTGGGACTTACCTGCCAGTGGTCTTGCCACTGCATTCTATCCTACTTGCAAATGCTGGGTATTGATTGACTGACTGACTGACTGACTGATTGAATTGGATTGATGAGACTTACCTGCCAGTGGTCTTGCATACTGCATTTCTATCCTACTTGCAAATGCTGGGTACTTGAAATGACTGACTGACTGACTGATGACTGATTGATTGATTGATTGATGAGACTTTTATGCTGCCCCTATCTCCCGAAGGACTCAGGGCGGCTTACAAACTAAAAACAATCTGAATACAAATATTAAAAAACAATTAAACCAAGGTCTCATAAATATAGCGAAATTAAAATACGTTAAAAACCTTCCCCCAACCCCATCAGTCCGGGTAGGCTAGTTGGAACAGCCAGGTTTTTAGGTCGCTGCGGAAAGAGCGGAGGTCAGGGGCCACCGAGTTCCAGGGGAGCTGGTTCCATAGGGTGGGTACACCCACCGAGAAGGCCCTCCCTCTGGGAACCGCCAGCTGTCATTGCCGAGTCGACGGCACCCGGAGAAGGCCCTGTCGATGGGAGCGCACGGGACGCTGGGAGGTTGTTATCGGCAGCAGGGTCTCCCACAAATATCATGGACCAATGCCATGAAGGGCTTTATAGGTTAACACCAGCACCTTAATTCTTCAACACAGCCCCACATTGAGAATGTAGCAATCTAATTGTATGTTAGTATGGTTAGAAGTCATTGTCACCAATGCCCCTTGTCCAGATAAGGCTACAACTGGTGCAAAACTGGACAAAGTATTCCCAGTCGCAGCCTCTATCTGCTATTTAGAAAAAATCAGCAGACCCTTCAAGTCATGGACTTACTGTCATGTCTTAGGATTCAGACTCAGACTCTGAAGCATCTGCTTCAAGGGAATCTATGGAGTGTCACCTTCAGGAGACACTCAACCATGTATCACCTGAGACTAATCAAACACATGTAGTCAGACTTTGAGGTAAGTCTTTCAAGCCCTCCGACTCCTGAGTAGAGCAGAGAGCAAAACAAAGATGCTCACTGAGTCTCTTTGCCAAGCAAGGGAGAAATTCTCTTAACTGAAGATAGATGGCTATAGCCTGATTTAAGAACCCTAACCTGTGTTTCTCCGCTGGAAACATCCATGAAGTACTGATCTTTGGACTGGCTGACCAACCTGACTTGACTTTCTGAACTTAGGATTGTATTTTCTTCTGCATGTTTCTTCTGAAAGCAAAATTACTCAGGCAAGCTTTCTTTCTCAGAAACTCTGTTTTGATTTGCATTCCTTTCCTTGTCTGCTGTTATCTACTCATCCTTGAATAAATTGCTATTTTTACCTAGCAAATGTGCATGTGTGGAATTTGAAACTGGAAATGAAACATCTGCTTCTTTGGGGAAATACTGTACAAGCTCTTCCTGAACTACAAGTTGTCAGGCCCAGAAACCCAGGTCCACACATGAAGGTCCAATTAAACTATGCACAGGAATCTTCTCAACGAAAAGCACCTGCTTGGAGTTAGATAAGGGTCAATGAAATTCAAGCAAGGTTGGACTTAGTCTGTTTCTGGCTATGTAGGAATTCTTGCTGATCCCTCTTTTAGCTCCACTCCTAGCATCTGTCACTCCTCATACCCTGTGCGCTCCCACAGGAGGGGCCTCCTTGCGATACCGTTGGTCAGACACTGTCGGCTGGCGGTTCCCAGGGCTAGGGCCTTCTCCGTGGGAGCCCCCACCCTTTGGAACCATCTCCCCACGGATCTCCATTTGGCCCCTGATCTCTGCTCCTTCCGCCGGGACCTGAAGACTTGGTTGTTTCAACAGGCTGGCCTGGAATGACCCAGGTGGGTTTTTTTTACTATTTCTATTACTTATTTTAATGTTTTAATGTTTTATTGTATTTATTCTGACTTGTTTTGTTTAATTGTTTTTTATTTAAATTTTGTGTCATTTTAATGTTAGCCACCCTGAGTCCTTAGGAAGAAGGGCGGCATACAAGTCGAATAAATAATAATAATAATAATAATAATAATAATAATAACAACAAAAACCAAAACAAAACAACAACAACAACAACAACAACAAAAACAAAAACAAAGTAGAACCTCTGTTTCCAGAAGGCAAAGTGTTTATGGATGATTTAGTCCTTTCAAAACCTCCCCAGCATTTCCAAAACCAATGAAAGCCTATATTCTTCTTTGCTTAGTTTTTTCATTGTCGGGTGACCTGAGAATGACCAAACTAACCCAAGTTGAAAAACTGAAGAACCTGTCAAAGAATAGAAAGTTATTTTTGCTTATTCATGAATTCCACGAGAATTTGTGGAGGAAGGTGAGGTATAATATGTGTTAAGTTTGCATGAAGAGTCAGACGCGAAGAGCTTCAGTGAAGAGTTTATTAGTGACTACAGCTTGAATGGACCCGTCTTGGCTGGGCTACGGCTGCTACTTATAGCCAGCAGCCGCAGTTGCCAGCCAATCAGAGTGCAGGGTTTTCCCGCACTTTTCAAACCAATCATATTTGACATTTTACAAGAACAATTCAAACTAAGCCAATGACATTCAAACCTGCATACATAACACCCCTCCACTAGGTTCAGTCCATACCAAACCCCAACCTATCTAATGTATTCTTTTAAATAGGTGGGGCTCTTACGTGTACTGAGACCTTCATGGTTCAGAAGTTTTAACATTGTCATCCAGTGAGAGAGGAAATGTGTCTGCTGACATTTCCCCACTGGGACTTCCTGTGAAAGAAGACCCTGTTTGATTGTTAGAATCTGGTCTCTCCTCCCAACCCATCTCCAGCCCAATGTCAGCACCTAAGTCAGGTAGTGATGTACAATCTTCCACTTCTAAGGATGGATTTTGGCATTGTGACAGGTTTTGGAATGGTTCCTGTCGTAATGGCTCGTTACACATGGGGTGGATTCTTGCTTGCTGATTATCCTCCTGCTCCTCCCCTTCCCCCCTAGAATTGACATCAGGTGAGGGAACTAGAGAGGAACAAGTGTGATGTTCCTGAGAAAACCTGGATCTAAGTTGATCAATGTGCCTGCTCCAGAGGACTCCATCCTCTGTTTGCACCCTGTAAGAACGAGGGCCTGTGATTTGAGTTATCTCAGCAGTTCACCCATAAGGTTCTTAGCATAAACAGAATCACCCACACTGAATGTGCGAACTTTGGAAGTGGAATCTAGTGGTGCGTTGGGTGCGTAAGTGGGATGAAGGCGGTCAAGGGAAGACCTAAGTTTCCTACCCATCAACAACTCTGCTGGGGATAAGTTATTAGATGGGTTAGGTGATGTGCTGAACACTAAGAAGTTTTTCAACTTTCTCAGTGATGTCCCCAGGACCTAGTTGCTGAAGCTTCTCCTTGGTAAAACGTACCATGCGTTCAGCCCGGCCGTTGGCCAAAGGGTGCCCAGGGGCAGTGAGGGCATGTCTGATACCCTGTTGTGCTAAATAGGATTCAAAAAGGTTGGATGTAAATTGAGGGCCATTGTCAGAGACAAGAACATCAGGTAACCCGTGGGTTACAAAAGTTTTTGAGCTGCTTGATGACAGCATCAGTTGTGGTGAATGCCATGGGGATTACCTCTAGCCATTTGGAATATGCATCTACTATAATAAGAAAGGTGTGCCCTCTGGTAGGGCCAGCGAAATCAATGTGAATCCTGGACCATGGGCCCCTAGGACATTCCCATTCCTGTTTGGGGAGAGGTGGGGCAGGCCTGACTACCTGACAGTTGGGACAAGATGCAACCCAGTTTTCAACCATTTTGTCAATACCTGGCCACCATACATAACTCCTGGCCAATCCCTTCATCCTTACAATACCAGGATGACCCTCATGTAACATTTCCAAAACCTCTCTTTGCAGTTTTGCAGGAATAACCACCCTGTTACCCCACAAAATACATCCTCTTAATACAGATAATTCAGTTTGCCTGGACTTAAAAGGTTGGGCCAGGTGAGGTAGATCTTGAAGAGGCCAACCTTTCTTAATCCAGCCTATAATAGGAGCCAATAAAGTGTCTTTGGCAGTCTCTCTGGCAATTTCAGCAGCATGCACTGGAAGCTTGGCAACAGTTTCTAGGAAAAGGTGTGTGTTTCAGGTTCAAGGTCCTCCTTGTGGCAAGGAAGTGGGCAACGACTCAGTGCATCAGCATGTCCAATGTCCTTGCCAGGCTTGTGGATAAGTTTGTAAGAATAGGCAGCAAGAAATTCAGTCCACCTCAGCATTCTTGGTGACAGGATAGTAGGTGTAGGTTTGTCTCCTGCCACAATGCCTAACAAAGGTTTGTGATCTGTAACAATGGTAAATGTTCTCCCATACAAATATTCATGAAATTTCTTGACAGCTGCAACAATTGCCAATGCTTCCTTGTCCAATTGGCTGTAATTCCTCTCTGCTTTGGTAAAAGTGCAAGAGTAAAATGCAATAGGGGCTTCCCTCCCTGGGAAGCCTGTGGCTCAAAACCCCCACTCCAAAAGGGGATGCATCACAAGTCAGTACAACAGGTAAATTCTCAGAGAACTGTATCAGTACAGCATCAGACGTGATTAGTCTTTTAATACTGTTAATGCTGATTGTTCCTTACTCCCCAGACCCAAACAGACTTTTGTCAAGTAATCTGTGCAATGGTTCAGCAATGGTTGCCTTCTGAGGTAGGAACATGTGATAAAAGTTAATGAGTCCAAGGAAGACTTGCAAATCTGTTTGGCATTTAGGTCTAGGGGCTTCTTTGATTGCTTGAACCTTGGCATCTGTAGGGTGGATGCCATGCTTGTCAATCATGTAGCCCAGGAACTCAACCTTGTCAGTTTTAAGAGTGCGTTTTTCTTCCTTGACTTTTAACCCCGCTTTCCTGAATCTGGTAAGGACTTCTCTGAGTCTTTCTTGTAACTGAGTGTCATTTTCAGCAGGATTAACACATCATCAAAGTAAGGCACTACCCCTGGCAGTCCTTGGAGCATTCTTTCCATAAGGCTTTGAAAGATGCCTGGTGCCACGCTTACTCCAAATTGTAACCTTTTACATTTGAAGGCACCTCTATGAGTCACAATGGTTTGGGCTCTGCAGTGGCATCATCAACTGTTAGTTGTTGATATGCCTGGGCCAGATCCAATTTGGCAAAGACTGTACCCCTGCCAAGTGAATGTAACAGATGATGCACCACTGGAACTGGGTATGCGCTCTGCTGCAGCGCATGGTTCAGTGTCCCCTTATGGTCCCCACAGATCCTTACTGACCCATCAGTCTTGACTGGTGTGACTATGGGTGTCTCCCATCTGGAGTGGTCAGTGGGTTCTAAAACTCCTTGAGCTATTAGTTTATCTAATTGTGCATCAATTTTTTCCTTTAAAGCAAATGGGACCCTTCTGGGCTTTAAATGAATTGGGGGCACCTTGAGATCTAGGTTGAAAGTGATAGGGGTCCCCATATACTTGCCCAATCCTTCACTGAAGACCTCTGGAAACTCAGACTTCAAGGCCTCCTCCCATTCAGAGTTGCTCACGTGATTGATGCCAGTCACCTCGATGCCTAGTGGATTGAACCACTCAAGTCCCAGCAAGCTTGGGCGATCCTTGTCCATGATGGTCAGGGGCAAACGTTTGGTGTGGCCTTTGAACTTCACATTGAATTCTCTTGTTCCAACTACTGGAATCTTGTTCCCTTGGTAGTCTTTAAGAGTCAGCTTGCTTCTGGAAATGTTTCTTCTGAATGTTGGGAAGTAGCCTGTGAATAGTGTCCCATGACACCATAGATAAATAGGAGCCTGAGTCCACTTCCATTTGGCAAGGTCTTCCTTCAATGAGTACCTTCACATGTACTTTTCTGCTTCTTAAGGTTGAAGAATGACCAATGGTGACTGTTTGATGAGTTTCATTCTTCCCATTTGCTTCTGAGTTGCGCCCCATTTTCTCACTGAAGTTGTTGGGCTTGAAAACTTTGTCAGGAAACTTTCTTCTGTGGGGTGGAGTTCTGGATGATTTGCAGACTCTTGCTAGATGACTTCTTTTTTCACAACGAAGGCAGATGGTATCAAGAAACTTGATTCAGTGCGGGGTGCCCCCACAACCTCTGCAATAAAAGTCTTGCCTTTTCCTTCCCAGGTCTTTCTTTTTCTTTTCCATTCTGAGTCTAAAAATTCCTTTCTCCACCTCACTACAGTCTGATTCAGAATTTATTTGCTCGCAATGAGTTGTTGTGGACTTTTCCACATCAGAATGGCTTGAGGCCTTGTTAATTTTCTTCATGGCTGCCGCTGAGGACTTAGTGGCTTCTGCTGAGGAGGCCTCTTCTATGGCTTCTTTCAACGTGATCTTAGGTTTTAACAACAATTTGCTCTGAAGCACCTTGTCTTTGAGGCCTAGAACAAATCGATCGCGCATGGCCTCCTCCAAGTTGTTAAACTCGATGCACCCCAATGTCTCTTAAACTTGCCATGAAGTCGTTAACGTTTTCGCTTTCCCCTTGATCCCGACGGTAAAACTTGTGTCTCTTAATGAGGCACAATACTTGTGGGGCGTAATGGGCTCTTAAAAGCTTTCTAAATCAGGCCATTCTATTACCTTCACGCTGCAGCTCCGCCAATGCCTTCGCCATCTTGAAGACTGCCGGACCACAGTGCGTAAGAAAGACCGCCTCTTCCGCTTCGGAGATGTCGGCGAGGTCGTTTTCCTTCCAAATACATTTGGAAGCGATCCGCATACGATTCCCAGTCTTCCGCCGATCGGACGGGCTGGGGGTGTTCAGCGCAGCCATCTCGCTCTTCTGCTTGTCTTCGCGTCATCTTCTCTTCAGGGAATCCCATCCTCGCCGCCAGTGTTAAGTTTGCATGAAGAGTCAGACGAAGAGCTTCAGTGAAGAGTTTATTAGTGACTACAGCTCGAATGGACCCAACTTGGCTGGGCTACGGCTGCTACTTATAGCCAGCAGCCTCAGTTGCCAGCCAATCAGAGTGCAGGGTTTTCCCGCACTTTTCAAACCAATCATATTTGACATTTTACAAGAACAATTCAAACTAAACCAATGACATTCAAACCTACATACATAACAATATGCGTGAACATTACAACACAAAAAATCCTGTCAAAAGAGACGTTAGCAAGAATGTATTTTCCTCTCCTCCTTTTCCACTCGGTATTAATCCTCTCATACACAGACTGAACAAGTTGTCTCTGCATCTGCCAAAATTGGGAAAGATCAAACAGTATACAGATGAGTCCCTGCTGCTTTCAAAGATTGGTCTAAGGCAGGTGCTTTGCAAAGCTGCTGAAGAAGAAACATTCAAAATCAACCCCTCAAAAGCCAGGGTCATGTTCTTCACCAAGCCTCTTAAGTTTTTACATATTTGACAACTAAATAATCACCTGATAGGACAAGTCAAGGCTTGGAGTATTTAGATTCCCCCCCCCCCGGTATCTGTAAAACCGGTGCCAATTCCATTACCCCCAAAGTACAAACATTTGCATCAGTTCTACATTTTTTTCCACTTCTTCAAAGAATATCAGTTTATACTTACAGCGCTTAAGGTTTTCTTGGCCTTCCTGAAATTTATTTGAACTTTTAAAAAAATATTTTTAGTTTATTTATGTGTTAGTACTATAAGATACAAAAATAGAAAAGAAAATAGTAGGAAAGATAGGGGAGGGAAAAGGGAAGAGAAAAGTGTGGGGGGAAAAGGGGGAAAAGAAAAAAAGGCATTGACTTCCGATAAGTGCAGTAGAGTAAAGTAATAATATCACACCTCAATTTTTTACTTTTACATAAACTAGCCATTTGTATAACAACAAAAATTATTTGAATTTTTATTGAACATTAGTCCTTTGAAAGGATGCGATCCCAATTTTTTTTAAGGTGCAACTTTCAAGCTTCCTGTTATGTTCCTGATGTGGGGCTCTGCGTGAAACCTGTGTTCTTAAAATGTCTTTTCTTACTGATTGAATAGAATAGAATAGAATAGAATAGAATAGAATAGAATAGAATAGAATTCTTTATTGGCCAAGTGTGGTTGGACACACAAGGAATTTGTCTTGGTGCAAATGCTTTCAGTGTACATAAAAGAAAAGATACATTCGTCAAGAGTCAAGAATCATAAGGTACAACTCTTAATAATCGTCGTAGGGTACAGTCAGTAATCAAATCACACTAGGAAACAGTCAATATAAATCGTAAGGATTCAAGCGACAAAGTTACAGTCACACAGTCACAAGTGGGAGGGGATGGGTGATAAGGAGTGATGAGTAGATTAATAGTAATAGTAGTGCAGACTTTGTAAATAATTTGACAGTGTTGTGGGAATTATTTATTTAGCAGAGTGATGGCATTCAGGAAAAAACTGTCCTTGTGTCTGGTTGTTCTAGTGTGCAGTGCTCTATAAGCATCGTTTTGAGGGAAGGAGTTGAAATAGTTTATGTCTGGGGTGTGAGGGGTCTGTAAATATTTTCACAGCCCTCTTTTTGACTCATGCAGTATACAGGTCCTCGATTGAAGGCAGGTTGGTAGTAATGGTTTTTTCCGCAGTCCTAATTACTCTCTGAAGTCTGTGTCTGTCTTGTTGGGTTGCAGAACCAAACCAGACAGTTACAGAGGAGCGGATTTAAGCTACTTCTTATCCCAGCTGGTCTGACTCCTTGGCTGATAACTCATTCTTCTCAAAATCAAGCCCTTCATGAGAAATTAATATTTTTGGCTTTTTTTTTCTTTTTTCTTTTGGAGCCATAGTCTCCCAGATGAGGTATAATATGCATTAACCCCTCTTAAGCGGCATGCTGTGGACACGGAGATTCAAATTGACCTGTCTCTTTTGCCTAGAAAAATGTTTTTGGGTTGCAGTCCTCATGTCTTAACACTCAGCTCTGTTCCCTAGTCATATAGCAATCCCCAAATTCAGATGATTTTTATTCTTGGTCAAATTTTGGGCATTTATTATTGAAGGACTGATATCTGAACATCCCATTTCAGTAGAGTCTCTATTCTGGAGGAATAGTTGAAACATTGGATCATGTTGCAATGTCCTGCTTGTTTTATGCTGACGCTCAGCAGGAGTTGTTATCTCCATTTTTAATCAAACACTCTGGTCCTTTCGACTCCTTTATCTCCAGCTGTTACTATCAGATGAGTCTGACTCTTTTTTGTTAATGATTGCTCCAGTGACTGCACAATAATCTATATTTTTTAAAAAAATAGCTGTTAAATATTCCTTGTCTAGCTTGGTTGATCATCCGTTGTAGTTGTTTGTCCAATTGATTATATTTATGCATTAAATGTATATGTACTTGTTATTAACCATTTTGTTTTGGAGAGTTACTGTACATTATATTGCAGTTTGGAATGAGCTTATGCCACAATAAACTGTTTATTGATTCATTATTATTATTTTGAAGGGGAAATAAAAAGAGATAGAATGAGACAAATGGTAAAAGAAGAGTAGATAGGGTCAATAAGTGGAGAAATGGAGGGATAGAAGAGAGCAAGACAAGAGAGACAAAATAGGGTATGAGGGAGGTTGATAGTGAGAAATTTTCCCATACTTGTGTTTAGATTAAATGTTGACTTCCACATGCCCAGTGTAACAGTCACATAAAAGACACAACCTGTTAAATTACAACAAACCTCCACATATGTCAAACATTCTGGGAATCACAATTCAAACACATTTGAAGAATGCTAACTTGAGGAAAGCTATCTTACACCATTCCTTCAAAGATATATATTCTGCTATGATAACTCTGATTCCAAATAATGTTCTTTTATATTATACCCTGCTATTAGGCAGATAGTTGGATCCAAAGAAAAAGCTGGCTGCACTCAATTATGTTCCTCACAACTAATTTGAGTCTCACTAATTTCACTAGCGTGCTCTGGGTACAACCTACTGATCCCCTCCCTTGTCTTCTTCTCTATATACTAATCAAGTCAAATGGTATCTGCAACAGAATACTCTAATGAGAATTGCTCCTATTCCAAGCTATGCTTTGTGTACTTCTTCAACCATGTCATCACCCCAGACCTGCCGTTATTTTCCTCTTGGGTATGGAAAATCCCATTTAAAGAGCCGCATAGTGATAGATGAAACCATTTTAATTTGGACTCCTCTATCCTTGCCTCCAACTGGCCCATGTGGAATGTGGAGAGCATTCTACAAGTGGTCCCAAAAATGCCTGCCATAATGGAGTCTTACACATTCATAAAACAGCTGCCCTGTTAGACATGCAAGTCAACAAATGACCCACTGACCCAATCATGAAATGACTAGAAGGTGTTAGTTTGCCCTCAGGATATTCCTACCACCCTACTTTCCTTTGTCCTTTTAGGAGTCTGGAAGACATACTGTAGCAGTGTGCCATTTTTTTTCTAATGATGGTTAAAGAATCCAGTGGACTCTGTGGCATTCTTGGAAATAACACAGGTGAAAGTCACTTTGCAGCATGAAATTTTCTTCCCCCCTTTAAAAGAATCCTAAAATGAGGAATGGTAATTGGTGAATGCCAAAGAGCATTAATGGGTACATTGCTGCTCATGAATAACAAATTTCCTGTCCCTGCTGTAGATATTTACATTTGTTACACAATTGGTTTGGAGTTTGTATTTCTAATTCACCCATTACGCTTTTCAAGCCCCATTCAGTCTTTTATCATTATTAAAACTGGAGTGCTCACCATGTGACTCACACTCATCAACATTGCTTGGCATCTTCTCTGCGTTCTGTAACAGATAGTTGTGCATTCAATTTGCCACAGTGAGGTTCAGGACACAGGTCTGTTAGAGCTGTGACAAGTCACAGGGCAGCTATTGCATGTACAATGGGACACACAAGGACTTTGCTTTTGCAGGCAGTTGTTTAGACACAATCTGCCTGCAAGACTTCAGGAGCATTTAGTTTAGTTTAGTTTTAGTTTTATTGGACTTATATGCCACCCTCTCTCCCTAGGGACTCAGGGCGGCTTACAGTAAAAAATAGAAATACAATTAATTAAAATACATTAAAACCACAGTAGCTAAGCCCAATAAAAAGTAAAAACCCAATTAAATTTAAAGTAACAATAAAACCCCACCCCTTACCATTCAGTCCGGGCCGGATTCTTGAAACAACCAGGTCTTTAGGTCATGGCGAAAGGAACAGAGGTCAGGGGCCAACCGGATCTCCAAGGGGAGTCGATTCCACAGGGTGGGCGCCCACAGAGAGGCTACCTGGGTGCCACCAGCGACATTGTCTGCCGTGGCACCCAAGAGGCCCTGTCTGTGGCACAGGGCGATTGGAGGTCGACGCTGGCAGGAGACGCTCCCGCAAGTACCCTGGACCCAAGCCATGTAGGACTTTGTATGTTATCACTAACACCTTGAATCTCACCTGGAGGGCAACCAGTAGCCAATGCAGGTCGGCCCCATGGAATCCTCTGATGTGGATTCGGGAAGAGTTACGGTGTGTGGACCCATGGATTATCTAAGATGCTGGTACGCACAGCCACTCAGTCTTGGCAGGTTTGAGTTGGAGCCTGTTCCTCCCCATCCAGATCCATACCGCATCCAGACAACGGGACATCACGGAGAGGGCATCACTGATTTGGTTCGGAGTGGAGATGAACAACTGGGTATCATCTGCATATTGATGATACTTCACCCCGAACCCACGGATGATGTCTCCCAGTGGCTTCATGTAGATGTTGAACAGGAGGGGCGAAAGGACCGAGCCCTGGGGCACCCCAAAAGCTAGGGGCCTCAGACTCGACCTCTGCCCCCTGCCAACACCAATTGTGAATGACCTGAGAGGTAGGAGGAGAACCATCGCAAAATGGTGCCTCCCACCCCCAACTCTCCAAGGCGTCGCAATAGGATACCATAGTCGATGGTATCAAAATCCACCGAGAGATCTAATAGGACTAGGACAGAGGAAAGTCCCCTGTCCCGAGCCCTCCAGAGATTATCCATCAGCGCGACCAATGCTGTCTCTGTGCACATTTAAGCAATGTGAGTGGTGGGTGGGGCTAATTCAGAACCCTGATCCTGTACACAGTCCTGTTTTAATAAGGTCTAAATAGGACTTCTCTATAATCATGAGGAACTATGAGGAAGCGTAAACAAGAGGCATTTAGGGGGAATAATCTCACTATCAGACCAATTAGGTTTGCGTATAACAGGAGTTGATGGGGCATGATCTATTCATCTATATCCTCCAAAGGATTCATGTCTGCAGTTACAAGAAGTGAATGTCCTATATCAGAAGCAAATTCACATTTACTCACCATCTTCGTATTTGTTTTAACATCTCTGATCTTGAGTCTGTAACGTGCGTATGTGTTTGTGTGTGTTACACACACAAATATCAAGCATTTTAATTTGTACATCTTCTAATGAGCTTCATGATGAATCGAATGTGACCAGTGAACAAACAAGCCCCTTTAGATCCCAAAAGTAATAAAGAGTAAAAGATTGCTTTCCTGGTCCAATGAACGGCAATTTAATCCTTTTGCAATGTTTAATTTCACTTTTAATAAGGAAGTTAATTAGAGGAGTATCCCAGCAAACATGGATTTTGAGTTAACATTGCTAAGCACTTCAGCTGGACACCAAATTCTTAACAGTGCATCCTATCTTCTTGATTTTTTTTAAAAAAAACTCTTGGTTTGCATAGAAAAAAATATGCAGTGTAACTAAGGAGAGGCAGGATACTTCTTGATTTTGTTTCCTGGAGCTATTTCTGGATTGATTTAAATTCTGCTTGGACTGTCTCTTCATATTGACCTTGTTTATTTGTCCTTTCCCTTCAATTCAAGGAAAGAAAATGCTTCTTCTATTTTCATTCCAGTTCTTCACATTGGCTCAGAACTGTTTCTTGGGGAAGAGCCATGGTAAGTCTGTGATACTACAGCTAAAGCAGCAGTCTTCTTTAGTTAAAAATGAACTTATCTGAACTTTTGCAAAACAGACCCCATTTTGTCAGATGTATGGCATAATTACCCTGAAAGTGGAAAGAGGACACGTATATTTTTGACCAATTTTTTGTTGGTTTTTTTTTTAAAAAGTTTTATTATTTTAGACAAACATACACAGAAAAAACATATGGTATGCCGGTAGGTTAAAACTCCTTGTACATCTTTTCCATTCTCATCTATTGATTATTTTTATATATTCTCACATACAAAATATTCCATATTTTTAGATTAATTTATCTTATAACACTTATATTATCATCCCAGAACCATTCCCGCAAACAAATGCATACAGACAAATATAAAAACAAAAAACAAAAAATTCTTTTTTTGAGAACAGTGTGTTACCGGACCCTCCCTTCTCCATGCGACTATAATTTCAATTATACATTCATTTTGTATATTCTATTCCATTTATCATAGCAAATTCCACTATTTTCCATAATTTCCCCCCTTTCTCTAGCTTCTATAGTCTTGCTTCAGTTATTTCATCATTCTATCATTTCATTAATTACATTTCTTTTTCCAATTTTCAATATCTTGCCAATCAATATTATTACACTTTTGTCTATCTTGTTTAGAATTTTATATTATCTTATAAAACATATTTTACCCTGTAATTACTACCCTAAAGGATAAGACCTCTATCTCTTCTAACCAATTATTGTTTAACTTTTATATTTCACCTTTACCATTATTACCTCTGTTACCCTCTATTTTATATCATCTAGCCATTATTAATCAGATTCTGCTTGGTACATTCCTACAAATATCCATTAGATTCTTTACAAGAGAAAAGAAAAAGAAGATTATGCATATATATAACAATAATAATTAAAGTAATTATTTCTTTTGAAGTTCAATTCAGCCATTGTTAATATTTATCTCCTTCATTCATTTCTATTTAAGATATTTCCGTTTTATTACCATTTAATATACATATCACTATATTTCATCATCAAGAAGAAAAACAGTATTAAAATGTTCCACACTTCTTATAATTTCCATACTTTCTCTTTAAATTGTTAGAGGCTTTATTCTCTTTCCTTCTTTACCTCCTTTACTTATTAACAGAAAAGAAAAAAACTATACTAACTTCTTTCTAACTTAACCATATTTATCTCACGTACCCTTGCAGAATCCTCTCAGTAACTTAAATTAACCATTGTCTAACTGTTGGATTTAATTTTATGTATTTTTCTTGCTGTTGCTCATCTTGGTTCAATTTTTACCACTTTCTCTTCTTGTCAACTCCCCTCTTCTTCTCCTTCCCATTTTCCCCTTTTATGTCCAATTTCCCTTCTGAAATCCTACCTTATGGCTCCTTGCAGTATTAACTATTTCCCATTTTATACTTTTTTTTGATTGTTTCCAATCTTAGATTTTTAACTCTTTCCTCTTTTCCCCTTTTTCTTCCCTTTTTCTTAACCCATTTTAGAGTCATTTGATCATTGAAGATGGCTTCTTCTTCTTTGTCCCACCTTCTTGTTCATCTGATGCTTCCTGTAATTTTCTATATTTCAGGATCTCCATTTCTATCATTTTACCTCCTTAATGTCTTTAAATAGTGTTTTAGTTCTTCAAAAGTGATGACATTCTGAAAGAGATTTTTCCCTTTAAAGCAACCCCAGATGACTTTAATCCTTCAGCCAGTTTCTAATATTTTCTTTTTCACTTTCAGTTTTCCAGGGCTTGGCTTGCACGGAGCTTCCTTTACTATGTACTCTTTTCACGTCTTGTTGTGAATCCACTCCAATACAATTTAACTCCAGGTGGTATCCTTTGTTTCCAGGCTCCACCCTATTTAAGCTCTTTTCCCCCCCCCTGTTTTCTATCTTTGACTCTTTTTAAAAAGAATTCTTTAAAGTTATTCAAAAGTCTTTATCACATGGTACTTTATTTTCAGCTGAAAGCAGCCCATTAATATCCAAGTGAATCAATGTCCAATTCTTGTAAATCCTTTCTTGATATTCCAAGCCAGTTGAAGCGATCAGTATTTGAGGGGAAAAAAAGAGACCAATTTTCCCCTCTTAACTCTTTCATTCGCAGCTGTAAAAGTCTTTTAGAGATAGCATTGTTTTTAGCTGTTTAAATTCTGGGTACCTTTAATAGTTGTTTTCAATTGCAAGCCCAGTATATCACACTTTCTCCTTCAAGCTTCCTCCTGCACATTCTTTTCCATTCGAGTTCTTCTTTGAGGTGGCCATTTCTGACCAGCCGCTTCTGCCGCCTTCGGGAAAGGGGAAAAAAAACCAGCTGGGGAGAAGAGATGCGGCTCTCCTCAACCCTGCTGGCAGCTCCCCAACCTTCACCACCTCTCACGGGGTGGTTTCAACTAAAGCCAGCCGGCTCGGGGTCTCCAGCAGTGAGCACGGATCAAAATTGTGCACAGTCGCAGATTTTGGTCTGTTCACGAAGAGGCTCAAAACAGGAAGTCATTTTGACCAATTTTTTTGGAAGAAGGGAAAATTGCTCTGGGATCAAAAATCAGAAGGACATAAAATCCAGAGAAGGCAGACAACGGTGGTAACTTCTTGGCCTTTCACATAAGAGGTGTTAAGTATGAAAAATGCATTCTTGCATTGGTGAACTGATGAAATGAATTATGTGAAATTCCATATCTTGCCTCTTTGACTTCTCTGAGTGATTGACTTCATTCTCAAACTGTTACTCATCCTTCTTGGTTCTGATTCATTGCAGCATAATGACTGTTTGAATGCTTGGATTTTGTTCACTTTCTTCCATTTTCCCTCAGTGATCATCTCTCTACCATGCAATTCATGAAAGAATTGGTTTTTACCCCATTGTCAAAAGCACAGTTAGATGGATCTTTGATCAATCGTATGCTCTTTTAAAAAGATTCTTATCCTGCCCTTTTTCTTTATATACTGTATAGTGCTTAAGACAGTGGACATACCTAACTACTCCTTCCTCTTCCTATTTTCTCCATAACAACAATCGTGTGAGGTGAGTTGGGTTGAGAGAGAGAGACTGGACCTAAATGTCCCTGCCAACTTTCATGCCTAAGTCAGGTCTAGAATTCACCAACTCCTTCCATATAAATCTTTCCATTCTCCACCCCAGTCAGAGCTGAAGAAGCTTCTTGGATGAGAAGCAAAATGTCCTCAGAGAAAAACAAGGAAGTCCTGTTGCCTCTTGAAAAAGCACCTTTGGGTCACCGACTCCTGGTTTCTAGGCCAGCATGATCCCCTATCTGGATCGAGATGCCCTATGCATGGTCACTCATGCGTTCGTTATTTCCCATCTGGATTACTGCAATGCTCTTTACATGGGGCTGCCCTTGAGGACCACTTGGAGGCTTCAACTTGTCTAGAATGTGGCGGCGTGGGTTGTGATGGGAGTGTCCCGATACTCCCATGTTACACCCCTCCTGCGCGAGCTGCACTGGTTACCAGTTGCCCTCCGGGTGAGATTCAAGGTGCTGGTGTTGACCTATAAAGCCCTACATGGCTTAGGACTGGGTTACTTGTGGGAGACCCTGCTGCCAGCAATTGCTTCCCAATGTCCCATGCGCTCTCACAGACAGAGCCTCCTTGGGGTTCCGTCGGCCAGATAATGTCGGCCAGCAACCCCTAGGGGTAGGGCCTTCTCTGTGGGAGCACCCACCCTATGGAACCAACTGCCCCTGGAGCTCCAGGTGGCCCCTGAACTCCGCTCCTTCCATCGGGGCTTGAAAACATGGTTGTTCCAACTCATCGACCTGGACTGAGGGGGCGGGATGGGAGTTTTAATGACTTGTTTTTTACTGTTTTTAGATTGATTATTGAGTTTCTTATTTAATTCTTTTTTAATTATATAATATTTTGTACTCTTTTTATGATTGTATGCCGCCCCGAGTCCTTAGGGAGATGGGGCGGCTTAAAATCAAATAAATAAATAAATAAATAAATAAATAAATAAATAAATAAATAAATATTCTTTTTATTTATATACTGCCCCATCATTTATTTATTTAAGAAAATTTATATGGCCACACTCAACTTACTCTCATTGTCTCTGGGCAGATTAAAACCTAACATAAAAAGCAGTAAACCCCCACCCCACCCCTTGAACTAAGCTAAGAAGTTGCACTGAATTCAATAGGACTGCTTCTAAAGAATGTGTTTTAAGATTGTGTAAGTTTTTTCCTTGATTGTTTTACCATTTATGTTTCAACTACATGTTTTTTAACCTCCCTGCTTTTAATATTCTTTGCTGCATTTATTGACTTTCTGCCAATTTCATTCCATAACTAAGAAACCTTAGTTAATTAGTTAATTAGTAAGTTATAGTTATGTTTACATCATGGAAAATAAAATTTGCTATGGCGATAGGTAAGAAGGTAGAATGGCATTTAATATAATGTATATGTATTTTTAAAGCATACCGTTGCCGCTTGCTTTTAATTTTTAATTTGCTGGCCTATTTTCTTTGATTCCAAAGCCTAACAATTGGGAATATGTTTTTTCCTTTTTTTGATCATTAGTACCATCCTTAATTATGCCAAATACCACTGGATTTGACAGAGGAAGAAAGAGCTGAAACCCAAGCATCTGTGACCAAACTGCTAATCCTCAGGCTATTTTCTAGAAGTGCTACTAGGATCACAGGGGACTTTGTGAAAAAAAGTGTTAAACAGATGCCATTTACACCTGCTGCAATATGTACAGTGCAACAGGCCTCATTCACAATTTGCTTTATAGTATTATTATTTCTGTGTTGGAGGCGCGGTGGCTCATGTGGTAAGATGCTGGGCCTGCACACCACTGAGGTTGGCAGCTCGGCGGCTCGATTCCCATGAGCGAATATACCACAGAGAGACAAGAAAGAAGCTTCCCCCGATTGCCTTCCAGCATTCAGGCATCCCACGGGTAAAAGATAACACCACCCGAAAAAAATTTCTTTCACAGAGGCAGCCAGCCACCTCAGTGATCCCTGGCTAACACGTGCCATACACTAAATAAATAAATTTCTGTGCTGTACAATATTATGTATCAGCCTCTCCAATCTGATGCCCTCCTGATGCTACATTACAAGGTCAGGGGGAAAATGACACTGGACTTTGATTTCTTCTTTAGCCATGAAGTTCACTGGGTGAATTTGGGATTGTTACACACTGGTTCTTCTCACTGCACCAAGCCATAGTTAATTGCCTGGGCTTTCACATCACAGTCCATCATAAATTATGATTTGCAACCATCATGGTTTGCAAGGTTTCCATAGCACTAAGTCTAAACTGAGCAAACCTCATTGTGGCTTAGTGTGATGGGTAAACCTTAATCACTCCCTATAAGACTATGTTCAGTACTACCTATACCTGTGATGGCAAACCTACGCACGCATGCCACAGGTGGCACGCAGAGCCATTTGTTCTGGCAGGCGAGCCGCAGGCAAACTTACCTCACTGTGCATGTGCGTGCCTCACGCCTGTTTGAGGCCTTTTTCGGCCTCCCAGGAAAGCCTCTGCAGCCAGAAAAATAGGCCCATTTCATCACTTCCTGTATTTCCGGAAATACCGGAAGTGACAAAACAGGCCTATTTTTGGGGCTGCAAAGGCTGCAGAGGCTTTCATCAAGCCTCTGGGAGGCCGAAAAAGGCCTCAAATGAGCCGAAAATCAAGCTGGGAGGCGCAGTGCAGGTAAGGGGGTGGTGGCGGGGGATTGCATGCATGTGCAGGGGGCCCATTGCCTTCTGGGTGCTGGCACATGAGTGCGCAGAAGGCAATGTGGGCACGCACACAATTTTTGGCACAGGAGCTATATGACCTATACATTGGAAAAACAGGAACAAATATAGGTGATGGGTACAATTTAGGTGGTAGTTATGAATGCATTTTGGAGGAAGGCACAGAAGTTTATGGATGTGTTGATAGAATCTAAAATAAGTACAGGCAAGAAGGGAATGTTTTAAATTGAGGAACTGATGTTCTACATAGAGACTTCATCCCCTCGACCATTTATTTCCCGGTTCCAGCAAAAGCGTTCATTGCAGATAATGAGTTTGTTTAATGATCATGGTGTTCACTTTACAGTCACAACGTTTGCTTAAAGAACTACTGTAAAAATATAAAACGGGTCAGTCGTGTGGGTGAATGTCGTGACATCCAACAGAAATTCCAGGCTCCATTATAACTGTAAGTCGAGGACCTCCTATATAAACAATTTTATCCTTTACCTTTAACTTATTTAGGCCATCAGAGTGTCAACAATTTCTCATTTATATTGTTTAAATACCACAGTATGTTCAGCTGTGGTTGTTTTTGCACCTTCAAGTCCCTGCAGTTTTCTTGGCAAGTTTTTTTTGAGGGGAAGTGATTTGTCATTAACTGCTTCCTAGGGCTGAGAGAGAGGGACTGGCACACCCAGTTGGCTTCACACCTAAGGCTAGACTAGAAATCCCGGTCTGCTGGTTTCTAGTCTAATGACTTAACCACTACACCAAGCTGGTTATTGGGCCCAGTTAATGTCTGTATTTTATAATGTATTATTCTCATCTTATAATGCAATAAAACAATTACTTGGGGGAAAATCAGGCAAGTTAGAGTTGCTTGCTGTTCTACTGTTCAATATCAGTAACGGGGAATACCCTTAGAGCAGTCTAGATTAGTTTGACAGCTCAGACCATATCTGGAAAAAGCAGACCTCAATTCCATGCATTTTTATTACATGCACAGGATATATCCAACCTCGTCGGCTGTATCCCTTGTGATATAGTATTGCCTTTAATCTTCAGCTAGTTCAAAATGCAGGCGCCAGAATGCTTTTATAGATTGGGAATTTTTTTCCTTGCATCAGATAGATTGTTAATCCACTTATTTTCAGACTTAATTCCCTCCATAGTCTGGAACCAGGATATGTGTAGCCCTGAATGGTCCAAGGGTACTATTCCAACTTTAGTTTCACTTATTAAATATGTTCAGCCATAAACTACTATTCATTAATGTGATTAAATTTTAAAATGCAATGGAAACCAAAGACTGATTGGGAAACTAGCCCTGTCCTTAATTTCCATATGATTTAAATAAAACTTTGGGGCTACTGGTATCATTAGGGCTATTTTCTATGCTATCATCTTATTAAAATCAGGTACAAGAAAGCTTTTGTTTTTTCTTCATCCAAACTGAGTTGACAGCACACCTGTTCACAGTTCATTTTTCATAGTCTGATAAATGCAATGTGCAATTTAAAGGATAATTGGGGAAATCCTCAATCTACGAATGTTTACCCTAAGGGCAAAACTTTGCTAATATCTACTCCCTGTCACAATTTAATGCATAATTTGAAATCTTCAAGTTGTGAATGCTTGCGAGGTTGCTTAAGTTATATTAATTTAATACTTAGCTTGTTTATGGTCCCATTTCAATGTTATATTACCATGGTCCCGTTTTAATGTTATACCTAGTTGCCATCATAAGATTCTTAATTTTCTTCATGGCCAAATTATGTATCAACTTTCACAGCTCCTTAGATTAATTGGCATTGAGAGTGAATGCTTATTTTGATTATTTGCCTTCAAGTTATGGTTGACACTTAGCAACCACATAGAAATATTTGGCGGCATTAATCTAACTCTCTAAAGATCCTAAGAATGGTTCCAGAAGTGACTCATCACCAAGATTATGTTGGCAGATTACAAGACCAGCCTTTTTGGTAACAGCTGAATATCTGTAGAATTCCCTCTTCTCAGAACTCTGCTTGAGCCTCTTTCTTGAAGACTTTAATTGATAATAGGTTTTGCCCCATTTTACAACTTTTCTTGCCACATTCGTTAAGTGAATCACTGCCGTTGTTAAATTAATAACAGTGTTGTTATGGGAATCTGATTTCCCCATTGACTTTGCTCGTCACAAGTTGCAAAAGGGGATGTCATGACTCTGGGACTGTCATAAGTCACTTTCCTCAGTGCCGTTGCAACTTCGAAGGGTCACTAAGCAAACTGTTGCAAGTCGAGGATTTCCTGTATAACATTTAGAAAGTTAATTTTTTAAAACATGCAGAAATTAAAAAGCAAGTATATGCTTACTCAACATTGAGCATGGGCCTTGTCAGCATTCAAAATAAGAGGGTTTTTGGGGGGGGGGTGAGGGTTCCTAGAATTGCTCTAAGGGAAGAGAAAAGGATGTCCAACGCATCCCTCACACTGTTTCCTGCTAGTATAAAATTATGTTGCGTTTTTAGACTTACAAAAGGAGGCACCAGGGCAGAGACCAAATTATAAACTTTTTTTTAAAATCAAGAATATTATGCAAAATATTATTACAATTACCCAGAGATGTATTACTTTGAATTGCATGCTTTCTAAGCTCTGGAACGTTCTTCTGCTTCAGTAGTTTCTTGTTAGCAAATGGTGGGGTTTTTTTCCCCTTTGAATAATTTTATCCTCGTTTATGTAGAACACCATGGTGCTGAAGAAAGAAGCAACAGAGAATCAGAGCTACCTAACAGCAAGTTACAGAAATCTCTACATGCTACTTTGGGCATTTAACTGGAACAAGGTATTCACTGATGCGTAAGAGGAATGAGGCTGTACATCTGGCCCGCGGACCTTCAGCCTCTAACTTGTCTTGGTGAATAAGGCATCAAGCTGTGCTCTGCATTCATTTGCTGGAGTGTGAGGAGTGCTTTCTGCATGGCAAACATGGCTTCAAGGTGGCCCTGGTTGCACAGAGTTCTGTTCATGTTCTGTTCAAGTTTCAGGCCTGACTGTTCCTTGTGACACAATGAAGGACGGAGGTTAGGCAGGCAAGGCTGGGTATGACCAATTGTGCTGCTGCCAGAGTCAGAAGCCAGCAGCCTTTGAGACTGAGTGCTTGAAAAAGATTTGCACGGCTAGTATAGTCAAAGATACTAATGGGACATATATATGTGGATGCTTGCTTTGTACTTCAACCCATGTACACCGAATTATTCCTTTAAATTCTATGGTGCAATTGCTAGTTTTTCTGTAGTACTAAGAAGAAATTGTGGTTCTGGGCTGTAGTAAGCAGTTCCAATATTGCAGAATAACAGAGCAGAATAACAGAATTGGAAGGGACCTTGAAGGTCTTCTAGTCCAACTCCTTGCTCAGGCAGGAAACCCTATACTATTTCAGACAAATGGTTGTCCAATCTCTTCTTTAAAACTCGCAGCGTTGGAGCACCCACAACTTCTGAGGCAAATTGTTCCACTGATTAATTGTTTTAGCTGTCAGGAAATTTCTCCTTAGTTCTAGGTTGCTTCTCTCCTTGATTAGTTTCCACCTGTTGCTTCTTGTCCTGCCCTCAGGTGCTTTGGAGAATAGTATGGCCCCTTCTTTGTGGCAGATATTGGAACGATGCTTTCATGTTACCCCTAGTCCTTCTTTTCATTAAACTAGACATACCCAATTCCAGCAACCGTTCTTTATATGCTGTTCTCTGCACTCTTTCTAGGGTCTCAGCATCTTTTTTACATTGTGACAACCAAAGCTAGATGCCATAGTCCAAGTGTGGTCTTACCAAGGTGTTATAAAGTGGTATTAACACTTCATGTGATCTTGATTCTATCCCTCTGTTTGTGCAGCCTTGGACTGGTAAAGTAAAGGATAAGTAAAACATTCATGTCTGTGGATGATTACCAGGAGCTACATTCCCACTTTAGTGCCTTCCCGTGTGGTTTGGCTAAAGAGATGGCTATTGGCCATGCTGACTAAGACACTGGGTCACTAGCATATTGCTCTATATCAGAATCCCCAAACTCATCAGCTCATCGACCCCTTCATGAAATTTCAGATTATAAGTACCACTTTAATTAATGCCACAAATAAAAATAGAAATAACAGTAATGGATAGTCCCACTTACCCTTAGGAGTCAATATTGACCACTTTGGGGAAACCTGCACTATATTATCATATATTTAATTTTTATATTTTTTTCAATGCTCACATGTATGTATTCTTGATTGTAATAAAGAAAGCACAGTGTGTGTATGAATATATGCATGTATTGTATGTTTGCTAAGGTAGGATCTTTTAGCAATAGCCATGTTCCCTTTGGAAAGGAGCATATTAAATCCTGGCTGAGCTACAGATCCGAGAACTTTGAAACTGGCTAAATCAAAGCTTCAGCCCATGTAAAATCTGAGCAGTTGATTCCTCTTGTGTGAATCAGCCTCTTTATTGAGAGATGAATGTGGGTGGGAAGCCAGGAAATAACAAGGTTTCCTGTTTATCAGGTGGAATAATAGGTAATAATCTATTTGCAACAGAGACAATAATTGTGCACAGAGAACTGACCTTCACACAAGTTGGTCATTTACATTTTAGACAACAGAGGATACATTTTGAACTGAAATCTGTATCTGCCAACTCGTTTCCTTTCTTAACACCCACTTTAAAAAAAGAATTAAAAAGGAAGATTAAAAAAAGATCGACACACAGAGGCCATCTGACTGCAGCTGAAAATTTGTGTGTTATACTTTTGTTATCCTGGAAGGCAATTGTTTTTTTTTTCATGCTTTCTTTCTTTCTTTTTAGAAAGCATTGGGAATGTTAACTGCTTGATAATAACATGTACCAGAATATATATTTAGTTAAGCTTTTCTCACCCCACCTCAACTTATTGAAGTTAGCTTTTCTCCTGAATGAATCATACGTTGACTCACTTAGCTGACTAACTGCTTTGACCATTGTCAGTGCCTGTCTTGGCAAAAATCCATTATTTTCATTCTCTTGGCTTATGATTCAATTTTTAAAAATAACATTTCCACAGCATTGCTGAATATTATAAAAGGTAATTAGGGGCACAGTTTTGATGACTGATTAATAACAACCGCTTGAAAGAAGGATGTACCTTGGGAGCAATAGTCATAACAACACAGAAGCTTTGTTTAATATTTAAAAGCTTTCTTTTAATTTTTAAAAATATTTTTAAATATTTAAAAGCCTTAAAACACATTGTGGTATTTATTTCCATTGCTCACTAATGCAAATAGGTATCTGTATAATTATGTGTTCATTTCCTGCAAGCAATAAAAAGCAATCTTTTAGATTCCAGGAATGAATCTGCTGGGAACTCACATGTAAATTATCAAAATTGCTCAGGACTGATAAAAGAAATATAATGTACCACTTTTCATGCTCAATCCACAGGTGATACTAATATGGTTTCCTCCTTGATATTCTATTCTAATAGGGTACATATTTTGGACCATGCATAAGTGTTATGTATGTAGGTTTGAATGTTATTGGTTTATTTGAACTGTTCTTGTAAAATGTCAAATGGTATTGGTTTAAATAGTGCGGGAAGAAACCCTGCACTCCCATTGGCTGGCAGCTACGGCTGCAGGCTATAAGAAGCAGCCATAGCCAAGCCAGGACGGGTTCATTCGAGCTGTAGTCACTAATAAACTTCTTTGCTGGAACTCCTCGCGTCTGACTCTTCATGCAAACTTAACACTGGCGGCGAGGATGGGATTTCCCTGAAGAAGAAACGGCGACGAACAAGCAACTGGCGAGATGGCTGTGGAACACCCCCAGCACTGTTCGATCGGCGACGAAGACTGGGAATCGTATGCGGATCGTTTCCACATGTTCCTGGAGGAGCGATCGCCGGCATCCCGAGGCGGAAGAGGCGGTCTTTCTCCGCGCACTGCGGTCCGGCAGTCTTCAAAATGGCGAAGGCGTTGGCGGGAACAGAAGCTGAAGGTAATGGAATGGCCCGATTTAGAGAAACTTTTAAGAGCCCATTATGCCCACAAGTATCGTGCCTCATTAAGAGACAATTTTACCTCGGGATCAAGGGGATAGCGAGAATGTTAATGACTGTGGCAAGTTTAAGGGACATTGGGGTGCTTGTGACTTTACCAACTTAGAAGAGCCATCGTGATCGGTTTGTTTTAGGCCTAAAAGATAAGGTTTACAAAGCAAACTTTTAATGAGACCTAAGATCACGTTTAAAGAGGCCATTGAAGAAGCTGTTTCAGCGGAAGCCACCAAGTCCTCAGCTGCGGCCATGAAAAGATTAACAAGGCCTCAAGCCAGGCCTCAAGCCATTCTGATGGGGAAAAATCCACAACAGCTCATTCGAACAAATAGACTCTGATTCTGATGGCAGTGAGACAGAGGAGATTTTAAACTCAGAATGGAGAAGAAAGAAAAGACTCTGGGAAAAACAGGCAAGGGTTCTATTGCAGAGGCTGTGGGGGGCCACCCGCACTGAATACAAGTTCTTTGACTCCATTTGCCTCGTTGTGAGAAAGCGGGGTCACATAGCCAGTCTGCAAATCATCCAGAACTCCACCAGTTAGGAAGAAATTTCCTGATAGAGACTTTAAGCCCAACAATTTCCTTGAAAAATGGGGCGAAATTAGAAGCAAATGGCAAGAATGAAACTCACCAAACAATCACTATTGGTCATTCTTCACCCTTAAATAGCAGAAAAGTACATGTGAAGGTGTTTATTGAAGGAAGGCCTTGCCAAATGGAAGTGGACTCAGGCTCTTATCTATGGTGTCATGGGACACTATCCACAGACTCTTTCCCAAAATTCAGAAAAAGCATTTCCAGAAGCAAGCACTGACTCTCAAAGACTACCAAGGGAACAAGATTCCAGTAGTTGGGCGAGAGATTTCAAGCGTGCAGTTTAAAGGCCACACCAAGCACGTTTGCTGACCATCATTGGACAAGGATCGCCCAAGTTTGCTGGGACTTGAGTGGTTCAAGCCACTTGGCATCGAGGTGACTGGCATCCATCACGTGAGCAGTTCTGACTGGGAAGAGTCCTTGAAGTCTGAGTTTCCAGAGGTCTTCAGCGAAGGACTGGGCAAGTATATGGGGACCCCTATTGCTTTCAGCCTAGACCCCAAGGTGCCCCAATTCGTTTAAAGCCCAGGAGGGTCCCATTTGCTTTAAAGGAAAAATTGATGCACAATTAGATAAGCTCATTGCTCAAGGGTTTTAGAGCCTACTGACCACTCCAGATGGGAAACACCCATAGTCACACCAGTCAAGGCTGATGGGTCAGTGAGAATCTGTGGTGACTACAAGGGGACACTTAACCATGCGCTGCAGCAGAAGCATATCCTGTACCAGTTGTGCATCATCTGCTCCATTCCCTTGGCAGGGGTACAGTATTTGCTAAACTGGACTTAGCTCAGGCATATCAACAATTAACAGTTGATGATGCCACTGCAGAGCACAAACAATTGTGACTCATAGAGGTGCCTTCAAATGTAAAGACTACAATTTGGAGTAAGCGTGGCACCTGGCATTTTTCAAAGCCTTATGGAAAGAATGTTGCAAGGACTGCCAGGGGTAGTGCCTTATTTTGATGATGTATTAATCTCTGCTGAAAATGACACTCAGCTTCAAGAAAGACTCAGAGAAGTCCTTACCAGATTCAGAAAAGCGGGTTTAAAAGTCAAGGAAGACAAATGTACACTCAAAACAGACAGAAGACAAATGTACTCAAAACAGACAGAGTTGAGTTCCTGGGTATATGATTGACAAGCATGGCATCCATCCTACTGATGCCAAGGTTAAAGCCATCAAGGAAGCCCCTAAACCTCGATGCAAGGCAGATTTGCAAGCCTTCCTGGACTTATTAACTTTTACCACATGTTTCTACCTCACAAAGCATCTATTGCTGAGCCCTTACATCGCCTTCTTGATAAGAAAGCTGTTGGATCTGGGGCGGAAGGAACAGTCAGCATTTAACAGTATTAAGAGACTAATCACGTCTGATGCTGTGTTGATACAATTCTCTGAGAATTTGCCTGTTGTTCTGACTTGTGATGCATCCCCTTTTGAGTGGGGGTTTTTTGAGTCACAGCTTCCCAATGGAAGGGAAGCCCCAATTGCATTTACTCTCGCACTCTGTCCAAAGCAGAGAGGAATTATAGCCAATTGGACAAGGAGGCTTTAGCAGTTGTAGCAGCTGTTAAGAAATTTCATGAATATCTGTATGGCAGGTCATTCACCATTGTTACAGATCACAAACCTTTATAGGCATTGTGGCAGGAGACAAACCTACACCTAATATCCTGTCACCAAGAATGCTGAGATGGACTGAATTTCTTGCAGCCTATTCATAAACTGATTCACAGGCCTGGCAAGGACATTGGACATGCTGATGCACTGAGTCGTTGCCCACTACCTTGCCACAAGGAGAACTTTGAACTTGAAACTCACACCTTTTCCTGGAGACCGTAGCTAAGCTTCCAGTCCATGCTGCTGAGATTGCCAGAGA
>CM019148.1:154471252-154489149 GCA_009733165.1 Naja naja
CCTGTAGCTTTGTCATTGTTTCCTGTATTGCTATTAAGGCAGCCTGCACAGTCTGCATGTTCATTGTGGGGTTTGGTTTATCTGTTTCAAACATTCCTTCTATTGTTCATTGTGTGGCCGGGGATGCTATCACTGCAGTTGTTGTTGGAGTGGGTTTCTTCCCAGCTTTCACCATGGTGGTTGTGATGCTTGTCATTTCTTGTAATATTCTATATTGTTCTCCTAATATTTTCCTTATCTTCTCCCACACCACCATTCACTGTTCCCCTAATTTCTGTCTCTATCTTTATTCTACAGTGTAGTCTACAATCTTATATCTCATACTATATTTTAATTATTCCAGAAATTTCAAAAATTAGTTAAACCATGCAGTTTTACAGGTCAATCCCAATATCAGGAACCACACTTGTATTATCAGTTAACAATTATCACACTTATATTAATTCTTATGTATTCTTACATATTTCTGTCTGTTAATTACTTAATATATTAACTTGTTGGATATTTAATTCATTGATTACTTATTTATTTAACTTATACAATCAATTTCCTAATTTATTCTCCTCTGACTGTCAATATAATTATATAAAATTACAGTTCTATATTAAACTAAACCTTAAATATCAATAATAATTTTCTTTTTGAAAAAGTTTTATTATTTTAGACAAACATACACAGAAAAAACATATGATATGCGGTAGGTTAAAGCTCCTTGTACATCTTTTCCATTCTCATCTATTAATTATTTTTATATATTCTCACATACAAAATATTCCATATTTTTAGATTAATTTATCTTATAACACTTCATATTATCATCCCAGAACCATTCCGCAAACAAATGCATACAGACAAATATAAAAACAAAAACAAAAATTCTTTTTTGAGAACAGTGTGTTACCGGACCCTCCCTTCTCCATGCGACTATAATTTCAATTATACACTCATTTTGTATATTCTATTCCATTTATCATAGCAAATTCCACTATTTTCCATAATTTCCCCCTTTCTCTAGCTTCTATAGTCTTGCTTCAGTTATTTCATCATTCCATCATTTCATTAATTACATTTCTTTTTCCAATTTTCAATATCTTGCCAATCAATATTATTACACTTTTGTCTATCTTGTTTAGAATTTTATATTATCTTATAAAACATATTTTACCCTGTAATTACTACCCTAAAGGATAAGACCTCTATCTCTTCTAACCAATTATTGTTTAACTTTTATATTTCACCTTTACCATTATTACCTCTGTTACCCTCTATTTTATATCATCTAACCATTATTAATCAGATTCTGCTTGGTACATTCCTACAAATATCCATTAGATTCTTTACAAGAGAAAAGAAAAAGAAGATTATGCATACATATAACAATAATAATTAAAGTAATTATTTCTTTTGAAGTTCAATTCAGCCATTGTTAATATTTATCTCCTTCATTCATTTCTATTTAAGATATTTCCATTTTATTACCATTTAATATCCATATCACTATATTTCATCATCAAGAAGAAAAACAGTATTAAAACGTTCCATACTTCTTATAATTTCCATACTTTCTCTTTAAATTGTTAGAGGCTTTATTCTCTTTCCTTCTTTACCTCCTTTACTTATTAACAGAAAAAAAAAACTATACTAACTTCTTTCTAACTTAACCATATTTATCTCACGTACCCTTGCAGAATCCTCTCAGTAACTTAAATTAACCATTGTCTAACTGTTGGATTTTAATTTTTATGTATTTTCTTGCTGTTGCTCATCTTGGTTCAATTTTTACCACTTTCTCTTCTTGTCAACTCCCCTCTTCTTCTCCTTCCCATTTTTCCCCTTTTATGTCCAATTTCCTTCTGAAATCCTACCTTATGGCTCCTTGCAGTATTATAACTATTTCCCATTTTATACTTTTTGATTGTTGCCCCAATCTTAGATTTTTAACTCTCTTTCCTCTTTTCCTTTCTTCTTTTTGTCCATTGAAGATGGCTTCTTCTTCTTGTTCATCTGATGCTTCCTGTAATTTTCTATATTTCAGGATCTCCATTTCTATCATTTTTACCTCTTCTTTAATGTCTTTAAATAGTATTTTAGTTCTTCAAAAGTGATGACATTCTGAAAGAGATTTTTCCTTTAAAGCAACCCCCAGATGACTTTAATCCTTCGCTAAGATCCTCTAGCCAGGAGTTCTCCGATAATCCACAGCCGTTTCTTATTTTTTTTCTTTTCACTTTCAGTTTTCCAGGGCTTGGCTTGCAGAGCTTCCTTTACTATGTACTTTTTCACGTCTTGTTGTGAATCCACTCTCAATACATTTAACTCCAGGTGGTATCCTTTGTTTCCAGACTCCACCCTATTTAAGCTCTTTTTCCCCCTCTGTTTTCTATCTTTGACTCTTTTAAAAGAATTCTTTAAAGTTATTCAAAAGTCTTTATCACATGGTACTTTATTTTCAGCTGAAAGCAGCCTATTAATATCCAAGTGAATCAATGTCCAATTCTTGTAAATCCTTTCTTGATATTCCAAGCCAGTTGAAGCGATCAGTATTTGAGGGAAAAAAAGAGACCAATTTTCCCTCTTAACTCTTTCATTCGCAGCTGTAAAAGTCTTTTAGAGATAGCATTGTTTTTAGCTGTTTAAATTCCGGGTACCTTTAATAGTTGTTTTCAATTGCAAGCCGGTATGTCACACTTTCTCCTTCAAGCTTCCTCCTGCACATTCTTTTCCGTTCGAGTTCTTCTTTGAGGTGGCCATTTCTGACCAGCCAGCCGCTGCTTCGGGAAAAAAAACCAGCTGGGGAGAAGAGATGCGGCTCTCCTCAACCCTGCTGGCAGCTCCCCAACCTTCACCACCTCTACGGGGTGGTTTCAACCCCAAAGCCAGCCGGCTCGGGGTCTCCAGCGGTGAGCACGGATCAAAACTGTGCACAGTTGCAGATTTTGGTCCGTTCACGAAGAGGCTCAAAACAGGAAGTCATTTTTGACCAATTTTTTGGAAGAAGGGAAAATTGCTCTGGGATCAAAAATCAGAAGGACATAAAATCCAGAGAAGGCAGACAACGGTGGTAACTTCTTGGCCTTTCACATAAGAGGTGTTAAGTATGAAAAATGCATTCTTGCATTGGTGAACTGATGAAATGAATTATGTGAAATTCCGTATCTTGCCTCTTTGACTTCTCTGAGTGATTGACTTCATTCTCAAACTGTACTCATCCTTCTTGGTTCTGATTCATTGCAGCATAATGACTGTTTGAATGTGCTTGGATTTTGTTCACTTTCTTCCATTTTTCCTTCAGTGATCATCTCTCTACCATGCAATTCATGAAAGAATTGGTTTTTTACCCCATTGTCAAAAAGCACAGTTAGATGGATCTTTGATCAATCGTATGCTCTTTTTAAAAAAGATTTTTATCCTGCCCTTTTTCTTTATATACTGTATAGTGCTTAAGACAGTGGACATACCTAACTACTCCTTCCTCTTCCTATTTTCTCCATAACAACAATCGTGTGAGGTGAGTTGGGTTGAGAGAGAGGGACTGGACCTAAATGTCCCTGCCAACTTTCATGCCTAAGTCAGGTCTAGAATTCACCAACTCCTTCCATATAAATCTTTCCATTCTCCACCGCCCAGTCAGAGCTGAAGAAGCTTCTTGGATGAGAAGCAAAACGTCCTCAGAGAAAAACAAGGAAGTCCTGTTGCCTCTTGAAAAAGCACCTTTGGGTCACTGACTCCTGGTTTCTAGGCCAGCATGATCCCCTATCTGGATCGAGATGCCCTATGCATGGTCACTCATGCGCTCATTACTTCCCATCTGGATTACTGCAATGCTCTTTACATGGGGCTGCCCTTGAGGACCACTTGGAGGCTTCAACTTGTCCAGAATGCAGCGGCGTGGGTTGTGATGGGAGTGTCCCGACACTCCCATGTAACACCCTCCTGCACGAGGCACTGGTTACCAGTTGCCTCGGGTGAGATTCAAGGTGCTGGTGTTAACCTATAAAGCCCTACATAGCTTAGGACTGGGTTACTTGTGGGATTACTCTGGGTTACTCTACTGGGTTACTCTGGGTTACTCTGGGTTACTCTGCCAGCAATGCTTCCCAACGTCCCATGCGCTCTCACAGACAGAGCCTCCTTGGGGTTTCACAGCCAGATAATGTCGGGCCGGCAACCCCTAGGGGTAGGGCCTTCTCTGTGGGAGCACCCACCCTATGGAGCCAACTGCCCCTGGAGCTTCAGGTGGCCCTGAACTCGGCTCCTTCCGTCGGGGCTTGAAAACATGGTTGTTCCAACTTGTCAACCTGGACTGAGGGGGGGGGGTGGGAGTTTTAATGACTTGTTTTTTACTGTTTTTAGATTGATTATTGGGTTTCTTATTTAATTCTTTTTTAATTATATAATATTTTGTACTGTTTTTATGATTGTATGCACCCAAGTCCTTAGGAGAATGGGGGGCTTAAATCAAATAAATAAATAAATAAATAAATAAATAAATAAATAAATATTCTTTTTTATTTATATACTGCCCCATCATTTATTTATTTAAGAAAATTTATATGGCCACTCAACTTACTCTCATTGTCTCTGGGCAGATTAAAAACATAACATAAAAAGCAGTAAACCCCCACCCCACCCTTGAACTAAGCTAAGAAGTTGCACTGAATTCAATAGGACTGCTTCTAAAGAATGTGTTTTAAGATTGTGTAAGTTTTTCCTTGATTGTTTTACCATTTATGTTTCAACTACATGTTTTTAACCTCCCTGCTTTTAATATTCTTTGCTGCATTTATTGACTTTCTGCCAATTTCATTCCATAACTAAGAAACCTTAGTTAATTAGTTAATTAGTAAGTTATTAGTTATGTTTACATCATGGAAAATAAAATTTGCTATGGCGATAGGTAAGAAGGTAGAATGGCATTTAATATAATGTATATGTATTTTAAAGCATACCGCTTGCGCTTGCTTTTAATTTTTAATTTGCTGGCCTATTTTCTTTGATTCCAAAGCCTAACAATTGGGAATATGTTTTTCCTTTTTGATCATTAGTACCATCCTTAATTATGCCAAATACCACTGGATTTGACAGAGGAAGAAAGAGCTGAAACCCAAGCATCTGTGACCAAACTGCTAATCCTTAGGCTATTTTCTAGAAGTGCTACTAGGATCACAGGGGACTTTGTGAAAAAGTGTTAAACAGATGCCATTTACACCTGCTGCAATCTGTACAGTGCAACAGGCCTCATTCACAATTTGCTTTATAGTATTATTATTTCTGTGTTGGAGGCGGTGGCTCATGTGGTAAGATGCTGGGCCTGCACACCACTGAGGTTGGCAGCTCGCTGGCTGATTCCCATGAGCGAATATACCACAGAGAGACAAGAAAGAAGCTTCCCATTGCCTTCCAGCATTCAGGCATCCCACGGGTAAAAGATAACACCACCGAAAAATTTCTTTCACAGAGGCAGCCAGCCACCTCAGTGATCCCTGGCTAACACGTGCCATACACTAAATAAATAAATTTCTGTGCTGAACAATATTATGTATCAGCCTCTCCAATCTGATGCCCTCCTGATGCTACATTACAAGGTCAGGGGGAAAATGACACTGGACTTTGATTTCTTCTTTAGTCATGAAGTTCACTGGGTGAATTTGGGATTGTTACACACACTGGTTCTTCTCACTGCACCAAGCCATAGTTAATTGCCTGGGCTTTCACATCACAGTCCATCATAAATTATGATTTGCAACCATCATGGTTTGCAAGGTTTCCATAGCACTAAGTCTAAACTGAGCAAACCTCATTGTGGCTTAGTGTGATGGGTAAACCTTAATCACTCCCTATAAGACTATGTTCAGTACTACCTATACCTGTGATGGCAAACCTATGGCATGCATGCCACAGGTGGCACGCAGAGCCATTTGTTCTGGCAGGCGAGCCGCAGGCAAACTTACCTCACTGTGCATGTGCTCACTGTTTGAGGCCTTTTCGCCTCCCAGAGCTTGAGGAAAGCCTCTGCAGAAAAATAGGCCCATTTCATCACTTCCTGTATTTCCGGAAATACCGGAAGTGACAAAACAGGCCTATTTTGGGGGCTGCAAAGGCTGCAGAGGCTTTCATCAAGCCTCTGGGAGGCCGAAAAAGGCCTCAAATGAGCCGAAAATCAAGCTGGGAGGCGCAGTGCAGGTAAGGGGGGGGTGGCGGGGGGGATTGCATGCGCATGTGCAGGGGGCGGGCGCCCATTGCCTTCTGGGTGCTGGCACATGAGTGTGCACCCAGAAGGCAATGTGGGCACGCACACAATTTTTGGCATAGGAGCTATATGACCTATACATTGACCTATACATTGGAAAAACAGGAACAAATATAGGTCATGGGTACAATTTAGGTGGTAGTTATGAATGCATTTTGGGGGAAGGCACAGAAGTTTCTTATGGATGTGTTGATAGAATCTAAAGTAAGTACAGGCAAGAAGGGAATGTTTTAAATTGAGGAACTGATGTTCTACATAGAGACTTCATCCCCTCGACCATTTATTTCCCGGTTCCAGCAAAAGCGTTCATTGCAGATAATGAGTTTGTTTAATGATCATGGTGTTCACTTTACAGTCACAACGTTTGCTTAAAGAACTACTGTAAAAATATAAACGGGTCAGTCGTAGGGTGACTGTCGTGACATCCAACAGAAATTCCAGGCTCCATTATAACTGTAAGTCGAGGACCTCCTATATAAACAATTTTATCCTTTACCTTTAACTTATTTAGGCCATCAGAGTGTCAACAATTTCTCATTTATATTGTTTAAATACCACAGTATGTTCAGCTGTGGTTGTTTTTGCACCTTCAAGTCCCTGCAGTTTTCTTGGCAAGTTTTTTTTGAGGGGAAGTGGTTTGTCATTAACTGCTTCCTAGGGCTGAGAGAGAGGGACTGGCACACCCAGTTGGCTTCACACCTAAGGCTAGACTAGAAATCCCGGTCTGCTGGTTTCTAGTCTAATGACTTAACCACTACACCAAGCTGGTTATTGGGCCCAGTTAATGTCTGTATTTTATAATGTATTAATCTCATCTTATAATGCAATAAAACAATTACTTGGGGGAAAATCAGGCAAGTTAGAGTTGCTTGCTGTTCTACTGTTCAATATCAGTAACGGGAATACCCTTAGAGCAGTCTAGATTAGTTTGACAGCTCAGACCATATCTGGAAAAAGCAGACCTCAATTCCATGCATTTTTATTACATGCACAGGATATATCCAGCCTCGTCGGCTGTATCCCTTGTGATATAGTATTGCCTTTAATCTTCAGCTAGTTCAAAATGCAGGCGCCAGAATGCTTTTATAGATTGGGAATTTTTTTCCTTGCATCAGATAGATTGTTAATCCACTTATTTTCAGACTTAATTCCCTGCATAGTCTGGAACCAGGATATGTATAGCCCTGAATGGTCCAAGGGTACTATTCCAACTTTAGTTTCACTTATTAAATATGTTCAGCCATAAACTACTATTCATTAATGTGATTAAATTTTAAAATGCAATGGAAACCAAAGACTGATTGGGAAACTAGCCCTGTCCTTAATTTCCATATGATTTAAATAAAACTTTGGGGCTACTGGTATCGTTAGGGCTATTTTCTATGCTATCATCTTATTAAAATCAGGTACAAGAAAACTTTTGTTTTTTCTTCATCCAAACTGAGTTGACAGCACACCTGTTCACAGTTCATTTTTCACAGTCTGATAAATGCAATGTGCAATTTAAAGGATAATTGGGGAAATCCTCAATCTACGAATGTTTACCCTAAGGGCAAAACTTTGCTAATATCTACTCCCTGTCACAATTTAATGCATAATTTGAAATCTTCAAGTTGTGAATGCTTGCGAGGTTGCTTAAGTTATATTAATTTAATACTTAGCTTGTTTATGGTTCCATTTCAATGTTATATTACCACGGTCCCGTTTTAATGTTATACCTAGTTGCCATCATAAGATTCTTAATTTTCTTCATGACCAAATTATGTATCAACTTTCACAGCTCCTTAGATTAATTGGCATTGAGAGTGAATGCTTATTTTGATTATTTGCCTTCAAGTTATGGTTGACACTTAGCAACCACATAGAAATATTTGGCGGCATTAATCTAATTCTCTAAAGATCCTAAGAATGGTTCCAGAAGTGACTCATCACCAAGATTATGTTGGCAGATTACAAGACCAGCCTTTTTGGTAACAGCTGAATATCTGTAGAATTCCCTCTTCTCAGAACTCTGCTTGAGCCTCTTTCTTGAAGACTTTAATTGATAATAGGTTTTGCCCCATTTTACAACTTTTCTTGCCACATTCGTTAAGTGAATCACTGCCGTTGTTAAATTAATAACAGTGTTGTTATGGGAATCTGATTTCCATTGACTTTGCTCGTCACAAGTTGCAAAAGGGATGTCATGACTCTGGGACTGTCATAAGTCACTTTCCTCAGTGCCGCTTGCAACTTGGGGTCACTAAGCAAACTGTTGCAAGTCGAGGATTTCCTGTATAACATTTAGAAAGTTAATTTTTAAAACATGCAGAAATTAAAAACAAGTATATGCTTACTCAACATTGAGCATGGGCCTTGTCAGCATTCAAAATAAGAGGGTTTTTTTGGGGGTGAGGGTTCCTAGAATTGCTCTAAGGGAAGAGAAAAGGATGTCCAATGCATCCCTCACACTGTTTCCTGCTAGTATAAAATTATGTTGCATTTTTAGACTTACAAAAGGAGGCACCAGGGCAGAGACCAAATTATAAACTTTTTTTTAAAATCAAGAATGTTATGCAAAATATTATTACAATTACCCAGAGATGTATTACTTTGAATTGCATGCTTTCTAAGCTCTGGAACGTTCTTCTGCTTCAGTAGTTTCTTGTTAGCAAATGGTGGGTTTTTTTTCCCCCTTTGAATAATTTTAGCCTCGTTTATGTAGAACACCATGGTGCTGAAGAAAGAAGCAACAGAGAATCAGAGCTACCTAACAGCAAGTTACAGAAATCTCTACATGCTACTTTGGGCATTTAACTGGAACAAGGTATTCACTGATGCGTAGAGGAATGAGGCTGTACATCTGGCCCATGGACCTTCAGCCTCTAACTTGTCTTGGTGAATAAGGCATCAAGCTGTGCTCTGCATTCATTTGCTGGAGTGTGAGGAGTGCTTTCTGCATGGCAAACATGGCTTCAAGGTGGCCCTGGTTGCACAGAGTTCTGTTCATGTTCTGTTCAAGTTTCAGGCCTGACTGTTCCTTGTGACACAATGAAGGACGGAGGTTAGGCAGGCAAGGCTGGGTATGACCAATTGTGCTGCTGCCAGAGTCAGAAGCCAGCAGCCTGTTGAGACTGAGTGCTTGAAAAGATTTGCACGGCTAGTATAGTCAAAGATACTAATGGGACATATATATGTGGATGCTTGCTTTGTACTTCAACCCATGTACACCGAATTATTCCTTTAAATTCTATGGTGCAATTGCTAGTTTTTCTGTAGTACTAAGAAGAAATTGTGGTTCTGGGCTGTAGTAAGCAGTTCCAATATTGCAGAATAACAGAGCAGAATAACAGAATTGGAAGGGACCTTGAAGGTCTTCTAGTCCAACTCCTTGCTCAGGCAGGAAACCCTATACTATTTCAGACAAATGGTTGTCCAATCTCTTCTTTAAAACTCAGCGTTGGAGCACCCACAACTTCTGAGGCAAATTGTTCCACTGATTAATTGTTTTAGCTGTCAGGAAGTTTCTCCTTAGTTCTAGGTTGCTTCTCTCCTTGATTAGTTTCCACCTGTTGCTTCTTGTCCTGCCCTCAGGTGCTTTGGAGAATAGTATGGCCCCTTCTTTGTGGCAGATATTGGAACGATGCTTTCATGTTACCCCTAGTCCTTCTTTTCATTAAACTAGACATACCCAATTCCAGCAACCGTTCTTTATATGCTGTTCTCTGCACTCTTTCTAGGGTCTCAGCATCTTTTTACATTGTGACAACCAAAGCTAGATGCCATATTCCAAGTGTGGTCTTACCAAGGTGTTATAAAGTGGTATTAACACTTCATGTGATCTTGATTCTATCCTCTGTTTGTGCAGCCTTGGACTGGTAAAGTAAAGGATAAGTAAAACATTCATGTCTGTGGATGATTACCAGGAGCTACATTCCCACTTTAGTGCCTCCCGTGTGGTTTGGCTAAAGAGATGGCTATTGGCCATGCTGACTAAGACACTGGGTCACTAGCATATTGCTCTATATCAGAATCCCCAAACTCATCAGCTCATCGACCCCTTCATGAAATTTCAGATTATAAGTACCACTTTAATTAATGCCACAAATAAAAATAGAAATAACAGTAATGGATAGTCCCACTTACCCTTAGGAGTCAATATTGACCACTTTGGGGAAACCTGCACTATATTATCATATATTTAATTTTTATATTTTTTTCAATGCTCACATGTATGTATTCTTGATTGTAATAAAGAAAGCACAGTGTGTGTATGAATATATGCATGTATTGTATGTTTGCTAAGGTAGGATCTTTTAGCAATAGCCATGTTCCCTTTGGAAAGGAGCATATTAAATCCTGGCTGAGCTACAGATCCGAGAACTTTGAAACTGGCTAAATCAAAGCTTCAGCCCATGTAAAATCTGAGCAGTTGATTCCTCTTGTGTGAATCAGCCTCTTTATTGAGAGATGAATGTGGGTGGGAAGCCAGGAAATAACAAGGTTTCCTGTTTATCAGGTGGAATAATAGGTAATAATCTATTTGCAACAGAGACAATAATTGTGCACAGAGAACTGACCTTCACACAACTTGGTCATTTACATTTTAGACAACAGAGGATACATTTTGAACTGAAATCTGTATCTGCCAACTCGTTTCCTTTCTTAACACCCACTTTAAAAAAAAGAATTAAAAAAGGAAGATTAAAAAAAAAAGATCGACACACAGAGGCCATCTGACTGCAGCTGAAAATTTGTGTGTTATACTTTTGTTATCCTGGAAGGCAATTGTTTTTTTTTTTCATGCTTTCTTTCTTTCTTTTTTAGAAAGCATTGGGAATGTTAACTGCTTGATAATAACATGTACCAGAATATATATTTAGTTAAGCTTTTCTCACCCCACCCTCAACTTATTGAAGTTAGCTTTTTCTCCTGAATGAATCATACGTTGACTCACTTAGCTGACTAACTGCTTTGACCATTGTCAGTGCCTGTCTTGAAGCAAAAATCCATTATTTTCATTCTCTTGGCTTATGATTCAATTTTTTAAAAAATAACATTTCCACAGCATTGCTGAATATTATAAAAGGTAATTAGGGAGCACAGTTTTGATGACTGATTAATAACAAACTGCTTGAAAGAAGGATGTACCTTGGGAGCAATAGTCATAACAACACAGAAGCTTTGTTTAATATTTAAAAGCTTTCTTTTAATTTTTAAAAAATATTTTTAAATATTTAAAAGCCTTAAAACACATTGTGGTATTTATTTCCATTGCTCACTAATGCAAATAGGTATCTGTATAATTATGTGTTCATTTCCTGCAAGCAATAAAAAGCAATCTTTTAGATTCCAGGAATGAATCTGCTGGGAACTCACATGTAAATTATCAAAATTGCTCAGGACTGATAAAAGAAATATAATGTACCACTTTTCATGCTCAATCCACAGGTGATACTAATATGGTTTCCTCCTTGATATTCTATTCTAATAGGGTACATATTTTGGACCATGCATAAGCATTGCCCCTTTGCTAGTTATTAACACAATCACATTTTTTAACCATTGTTAATGAACTGACTTGCTTAGAAGCCTGAAAAAAAAGGATCAGCTCATTGCAATTCTGTTTGAATCTATCGGTTTACCTGTCTTAAAGAAGAAAAAACTATTGGTCTAGTGCACGGGTGTCAAACTCACCTTGCCACGTGGTATTTCCTAACGTTTTTCCCATTTGTGGAACTGGAGTGGGCGTGGTGATGCATCCGGTGCATAGCCTCCAGTTTGACACACACACCCTGGAGTGGTTAAGGCACCAGGCTAGAAAGCAAGACATTGTGAGTTCAATTCCTCTCTTAGCCATGAAAGCCAGCTGGGTGATCATGGGCCAGTCACTCGCTCTCTCAGCCCAATTTGGCATTGTGGTGTATTGGAAAAAGCTGGTTGGGGTACTGAAATCTCACATCTTCTGGTTTAATACGTTCCCTATTTCTTTTCTTTTTCCTGTCCTGTCCTGTCCTGATGATCTAGCATGAAATAGGTCCATTTGTCTCCTGGTAAATCAACGTATCTCAAATTCAAATTGACTGCTGTTCATAAACAGGTATCTTGTAGATGTTCACCACTATTAAATAGGATTCCAGAGTCAATGCACATTCCTGCGCATTGCCTGGAACTTTATTTAATCATGGTGAAAGCCTACAATAAATCGTAGCTGAATGTCAATGACCTGTAGGTTGTCTGCACTTTGCTTTGTGCTGTGCTCTGGCTTCCAGTTGGGCTCCAGGTTCTCTTACTCAGAAGAGTAAGGCCATCTACCAATCTCAGTGTACCGTCTCTTGCCTTTGGCAGGGCACCTGCCTTAATACTATCAGGCAGGCAGGCAGTCCCTAGCATTCCAGAGCAGAATGGAAACTAAAAGCTGAGGGTAAAATCAGTCCAAACCAGCTGTTGAAACAGATAGCTCAGCACCAAAACAAACAGCAAAGGAATGGCAATGCCTTAGCGCGGCTAGGCAGAGTGGTCAGGGCAGCAGCATTAGAAACACAGGCTTTTTGGCCATGCAAATAGTGATCTCTTGGTTCTTCGTCTTCCAGGAAATCAAGAGATTAGTGTTCCCTTGGAAAAAATATCCCTGGATACCCAGTTATCTTTCATTTCCATATGCCATGAATAAGTATTGACTTTACTGACTGGTGTAACATAAGGGGCATGGCAGATAAAGAAGGGAGGATTCCTAAAGTTCCCTAGCTCAGGGCATCCACAACAAAGTGGTTTAAGAAAAACCAAGATGGCAGCTACAAGAGAGATTTCCAGGTGGAGAAAATGGCAGACTGACCCAACTGCAAACAACTGAGATGATCCTGAGACAAAGACTTCTGAAGAGGAGGCAAGTCAAGGCCAGCAGATCTTCTTCAGGCAAGAAGAGACCAGTATATCACTCACCTGTGCTTCAGAAGATAATTCCTCATGAGGAGACCTGCAGACCTGAAAGGGCCCTATGGTTGACTCATGAGTAGAGAGGTGAGAGCCACAGAAGAAATACCAAGCTCACAGCCTCAAGCTGTTTAAGGACACTTTCACCCATGTCTCCACTTTCTATGGCACATTTTGAATACAATAATAAAACTGTAGAGATCTTCCAAGCAGCAGAGCATTTAAATTATCTGGTGAGTTATCCTCCAACCTGGATTAAAGTTAAAAATAAAGAAACAGCTATAAGAATTTTAAAATAATTAAAAGCAAAAAACTTAGCAAGAGTTTGAACTAAGAAAGTTTAAAATAAACTAACAGGGCAGTTGAATTTGCAACAGTATTTATGTTAAAGTGTTTTGAATTAATTAAATAAATAATACATATCTCCATGGCAACACTCACTAAAAGGAGCAATTGGTTAGCTTCATTAAACAAAAAGGTAAAGGAAAGTTGTGAAAGAGATCTGACTATAGAACTATGGAGCTATGCTAAATAGGACTAAACAGTTCAGGACACAGGGAAAGGAATGGGTGGGAAAATACAGTACTCCTTTAATTTTATATAAAAATTATTTTAAGAACTAACATTTGGGTGAAACCTGAACTGTTTTTATTGGGACTTATAGCTAAGCAATTAGACTTATGAAAGATTGGTTTTCCATATGGTAACTGCTGTGAAATTTATAGAAAAATACTGAAACACTTACAATGGAAGAATGGATTGTAAAGATGATGGAACTCACAAAAATGACAAATTTGACCTGTATAATCAGGAATAATCTTCCAGTATTCTTTAAGAGTGACCATTCCAGCTGGAGCTACAGAGACCTGTAGTTCAGCAAGTAACCACAGGGCTACAAATTCTCCAAAGTTGTCCTTTTTGCAAATTTGGTTAAATGAAATATTCTTATTTATTGCAGTGGATTGTAGTCCATTTCAGAGGTGGTATTCAGCAGGTTCCAACCAGTTCTGGAGAACCGTTGGCAGAAATTTTGAGTAGTTCAGAGAACCAGTAAAAACTACCTCTGACTGGCCCCGCTCTCATCTATTCTCTGCCTTCCGATTCCTAGTTGATTGACTGGGTCTTCTCTTGTTGCCCTGCACAGGAGAATGGAGCTGGAAAGCAGGTTAGTGGGGTGGGGAGGGAATGGGATTTTGCAGTATCCTTCCCCTGCCATGCCCACCAAACCACACCACACCCACCAAGCCATGCCCACAGAACCAGTAGTAAAATTTTTTAAATCCCACCATTGGTCCATTTACTTCAAAAATAATGTGCCACATATTGATAAACAAAAGATGTAAGAGGAGAGCCATTGGTTTATGGCAGCCAACATTCAGAAGGAATCTGGTAGCATCTTTTCAGAATAATACATTTTATTAAAAGGCACAAGTTTTTGTGAACAGCAACTCATTTCACCAGACTCCTGTTTTGTTTTTTGTTTTGCAAAACAAAAGGCACTAAAGGAATAAATAATATTACTTTATTTTAATCAAAATAGAAGTGCTAATACTAATGTGAGTTCACCCTTAAATATGCTTTAAATATTTCATATTTTAGGAAAGACTTTAGAATTCAAGTGTTGATTTGTTTTTTAAAAATAATGTTATTAGTAATACACTGCTGTTCTATAAAAATAATCTTAAGCAGCTAGGAATGACAACATCCACCTAAGAGAAGAAATAACACTGTACTATAAAAATCTGATGACAGCTGACAAAAAGGTGTCAGCCCAGTTAAAAGAAAATCAATTAAATTAAAATGTATCCTAAGGGTCTGAGCAGCTGGAAAAAACCCCAATCATTCCACAAAGCCAAACATGTTTTTAAAACACAACCTGCCTTTCAACAGCACTTTCTTGTTCCACATTTCTAGCTTCTTATTTATTACATTCCTTCTTACCATACAGTATATAGAAGGTATTGTCACGTGTACAGGTAGTCCTCAGCTTACAACAGTTCATTTAGTCACTGTTCAAAGTTACAACGGCACTGAAAGAAGTGACTTATGACTGTTTTTCACAGTTATGACCATTGAAGCATTCCCATGATCATGTGATCAAAATTCAGGCACTTGGCAACCGGTTCTGACTTTTATGACAGTTGCTGTGTCCCAAGGTTCAGCAGTCCCCTTTGTGGCCTTCTGACAAGGAAAGTCAATGGGAAAATTCACTTAACAATCGGGTTACCAACTTATCAACTGCAGTGATTCACTTAACAACTGTGGCAAGAAAGGTGGTAGATTGGGGCAAAACTCACTTAACGTCTCACTTAACAGAAATTTCGGGCTCCATTGTGGTCGTAAGTCGAGGACTACGCTGTGCAATATATATATTCTTTCCTGCTGAAAAGACCTCAGTCCTCTAACGTTATTTCAGCAGCTTTGAGGCAGCCTAAATGCGGTTTCTGGTTTTTTTAAAAAAGGGGTTAAACTAGAGCCAGGAAAGTGTCACCACAGAAAACAAGCTTATTACCAAGATAATTACCAATGCAGAGAATACAGTGCCCAAACCCAGCAAGCTGGTACATGGCTATTACATCTCATTAGCATGTTTGTGTTGGATGCATTTCTGTGTCAGTGTGCTGCTTAGCATATTGCTACTTCTGTTCAGATGTCTGCAAAAGAGGGTCCCGCCTCAGTGTCATCAAAAATCTCCCAACAGAACTTATCCTGTTCAAGATGGCCACGATTAAGCCTTTCTCTCCCTCCGAGATACTTTAAACCAGGGGTCTCCAACCTTGGCAGTTTTATGACTTGTGGACTTCAACTCCCAGAAGCCAGTGCATGCTGACTGAAGAATTCTGGGAGTTGAAGTCAGATAACAGATAATCAGAGTTGGAAGGGACCTTGCAGGTCATCTAGTCCAACCCGCTGCCCAAGCGGGAGACCCTACACCATTTCTGACAAATGGCAGTCCAATCTCCTCTTGAAGGTCTCAAGTGATGGTGTACCCACAACTTCCGAGGGCAAGCTGTTCCACTGGTTGATTGTTCTCACTGTCAGAAAGTTTCTCCTTATGTCCAGGTTAAATCTCTCCTTGTTCAGTTTCCATCCATTATTCCTTGTCTGGCCTAGAGGCACTTTAGAAAATAGCTTGACCCCCTCTCTCTTTAGAAAATAGCTTGACCCCTTCCTCTCTGTGGCAGCGCCTCAAATATTGGAAGACCGCTATCATGTCTCCCCGGGTCCTTCTCTTTACTAGACTAGCCAAGCCCAGGTCCTGCAACCATTCAATGTCATTGTAAGTCCACAGGTCATAACATTGCCAAGGTTGGAGTCCCCTGCTTTAAACTAATTCCTCTGCCCAGCCAGTTCATCTTCTGTTCTAGCTTCCCAGTTGTTTTCTTTGTTTCTTTTGAAGGCAGGCTGGGAAAGTGTAAAGAAATAGTGAGCTGAGTCCATGTGAAAGTTTTTCTGTCCATAACCCTATCAACATCACCAACCTTGTTGTAAGCTATCCAGAGTCGCCTCGCAGCAAGATGGGCAGCAAGTAAATTGAACAAAGCAACAAACCAAACTTGTACTTCATTCTTTCTGCTGGACTATAGCAGAAGTAGTGCAAAGCAGACAAGGCTTTGAAATCTGCCTTTATGAAGGTCATGGTGATTCTAGCTTAACTGCAGTAATTGTCTTGCTAGAACCGTAATGGTGGATCTATCGCACGTGTGCCACAGGTGGCATGCAGAGCCATTTGTGCAGGCACGTGAGCCCCAGCAAAGTTACCTGCACTGCGCATGCGTGTGACTCCCAGCTGATTTTCGGCCTGTTTGACGCCATTTTCACCCTTCCAGAGGTTCGAGGGAAGCCTTTGCAGCCTCAGGAGGCTGAAAAATGGAACCTTCTGGAAATACCGGAAGTGCCAAAACAGGCCCATTTTCAGCCTCCCGAGGCTTCAGAAGTTTCCCTCGAGCCTCTGGGAGCAAAACAACCTCCCCAGGCTCCAGACGCCCTCTGGAGGCTGAAAATGGGCACTTCGGTATTTCCAGAAGGCCCTTTTTTGTCTCCCAAGGCTGCAGTGGCTTCCCTCGAGCTTCTGGGAGGGCGAAAACGAGCCAAAAATCAGCTGAGGCATGCGCAGTGCAGGTAAGGCGGCAGCGGGGTGTTGGGAGGGCGGGACGATTGCATTGTGGGTGCCAGCACACGTGCACTTTCGGCACACCACAACACAAATGCTTGCCATCACTGTGCTAGAACATGGTTGCATTTTCTATTTGTTGCTTCTTCCATAATCTTTTTTCATTTCATGATGCTTTCTGTTTTTTTTTAAAGTTACATTACAATTTTGTTTAAAAAATTTTTTTAAATATAATCTTTGGCAAAATTAGGGTTTCCTTGAAGCACGTAGATTATTCCATCTTTTTTTTCCCGGTGGTTCTTAGTTATAATTCTGAGCCGCCCTTTTCCAAATCCTTTTATCCTTCTTATCAATTTGTTTCGAAGAGCTGGAAGCCAATTAAGTATAACAGTTAAGGTGTTGCAATAAAACTGAATTGTGTCAGGTTCAAGCCCACATAAAAGCTCACTATGCATGAATGACCGTGGACAGGCCATCCTTTTCCAGGCAGCATTGCAGCCAGTGTGTTCAGACCGCTTATGCCATCTGGACTTTCCAAGCAATAGTCCAAACTGCTCACCTGCTTCTTTAGTGAGAATACAGTTCCATACAGATTTAGAGACCTATTCAGTTCCTGGGCAC
>CM019148.1:154490149-154544474 GCA_009733165.1 Naja naja
AACTATTTCCCATTTTATCCTTTTTTTGATTGTTGCCTCCAGTCTTAATTTTTAACTCGTTCCTCTTTTCCCCCCTTTTCTTCCCCTTTTTCTTAACCCATTTTACGTCATTTGATCATTGAAGATGGCTTCTTCTTCTTTGTCCCACCTTCTCTTGTTCATCTGATTCTTCCTGTAATTTTCTATATTTCAGGATCTCCATTTCTATCATTTTACCTCTTCTTTAATGTTTTAAATAGTGTTTTAGTTCTTCAAAAGTGATGACATTCTGAAAGAGATTTTTTCCCTTTTAAAGCAACCCCAGATGACTTTAATCCTTCGCTAAGATCCTCTACTAGGAGTTCTCCAATAATCCACAGCAGTTTTTATTTTCCTTTTCACTTTTCAGTTTTCCAGGGCTTGGCTTGCACGGAGCTTCCTTTACTATGTACTCTTTCCACGCCTTGTTGTGAATCCACTCTCAATACAGATTTAACTCCAGGTGGTATCCTTTGTTTCCAGGCTCCACCTATTTAAGCTCTTTTTCCCCCCCTCTGTTTTCTATCTTTGACTCTTTTTAAAAAGAATTCTTTAAAGTTATTCAAAAGTCTTTATCACATGGTACTTTATTTTCAGCTGAAAGCAGCCTATTAATATCCAAGTGAATCAATGTCCATTCTTGTAAATCCTTTCTTGATATTCCAAGCCAGTTGAAGCGATCAGTATTTGAGGGAAAAAAAGAGACCAATTTTCCCCCTCTTAACTCTTTCATTCGCAGCTGTAAAAGTCTTTTAGAGATAGCATTGTTTTAGCTGTTTAAATTCTGGGTACCTTTAATAGTTGTTTTCAATTGCAAGCCCAGTATATCACACTTTTTCTCCTTCAAGCTTCCTCCTGCACATTCTTTTCTCTTTCGAGTTCTTCTTTGAGGTGGCCATTTCTGACCAGCGCTTCTGCCTCCTTCGGGAAAGGGGAAAAAAAAACAGCTGGGGAGAGAATATGCGCTCTCCTCACCCCTGCTGGCAGCTCTCCAACCTTCACCACCTCTACGGGTGGTTTCAACCCCAAAGCCAGCCGCTCGGGTCTCCAGCGTGAGCACGGATCAAAACTGTGCACAGTTGCAGATTTTGTCCGTTCCCTAAGAGGCTCAAAACAGGAAGTCATTTTGACCAATTTTTTGGAAGAAGGGAAAATTGCTCTGGGATCAAAAATCAGAAGGACATAAAATCCAGAGAAGGCAGACACAACGGTGGTAACTTCTTGGCCTTTCACATAAGAGGTGTTATATAGAAATGCATTCTTGCATTGGTGAACTGATGAAATGAATTATGTGAAATTCCTATTCATTTCCTCTTTGACTTCTCTGTGTGATTGACTTCATTCTCAACTTCTCAAACTGTCTCATCCTTGGTTCTGATTCATTGCAGCATAATGACTGTTTGAATGTGCTTGATTTTGTTCACTTTCTTCCATTTTTCCTTCAGTGATCATCTTCTACCATGCAATTCATGAAAGAATTGGTTTTTACCCCATTGTCAAAAAGCACAGTTAGATGGATCTTTGATCAATCGTATGCTCTTTTAAAAAAAGATTTTTATCCTGCCCTTTTTCTTTATATACTGTATAGTGCTTAAGACAGTGGACATACCTAACTACTCCTTCCTCTTCCTATTTTCTCCATAACAACAATCGTGTGGTGAGTTGGGTTGAGAGAGAGAGACTGACCTAAATGTCCCTGCCAACTTTCATGCCTAAGTCAGTCTAGAATTCACCAACTCCTTCCATATAAATCTTTCCATTCTCCACCGCCCGTCAGAGCTGAAAGCTTCTTGGATGAGAAGCAAACGTCCTCAGAGAAAAACAAGGAAGTCCTGTTGCCTCTTGAAAAGCACCTTTGGGTCACTGACTCCTGGTTTCTAGGCCAGCATGATCCCCTATCTGGATCGAGATGCCCTATGCATGGTCACTCATGCGCTCATTACTTCCCATCTGGATTACTGCAATGCTCTTTACATGGGGCTGCCCTTGAGGACCACTTGGAGGCTTCAACTTGTCCAGAATGCAGCGGCGTGGGTTGTGATGGGAGTGTCCCGATACTCCCATGTAACACCCCTCCTGCACGAGCTGCACTGGTTACCAGTTGCCCTCCGGGTGAGATTCAAGGTGCTGGTGTTAACCTATAAAGCCCTACATAGCTTAGGACTGGGTTACTTGTGGGAGTTACTCTGGGTTACTCTGGGTTACTGGGTTACTCTGGGTTACTCTGGGTTACTCTGCCAGCAATTGCTTCCCAACGTCCCATGCGCTCTCACAGACAGAGCCTCCTTGGGGTTTCGTCAGCCAGATAATGTCGGCCGGCAACCCCTAGGGGTAGGGCCTTCTCTGTGGGAGCACCCACCCTATGGAGCCAACTGCCCCTGGAGCTTCGGGTGGCCCCTGAACTCGGCTCCTTCCGTCGGGGCTTGAAAACATGGTTGTTCCAACTTGTCAACCTGGACTGAGGGGGGGGTGGGAGTTTTAATGACTTTTTTTTACTGTTTTTTAGATTGATTATTGGGTTTCTTATTTAATTCTTTTTTAATTATATAATATTTTGTACTGTTTTTATGATTGTATGCCGCCCCAAGTCCTTAGGGAGAATGGGGTGGCTTAGAAATCAAATAAATAAATAAATAAATAAATAAATAAATAAATAAATATTCTTTTTTATTTATATACTGCCCCATCATTTATTTATTTAAGAAAATTTATATGGCCACTCAACTTACTCTCATTGTCTCTGGGCAGATTAAAAACATAACATAAAAAAGCAGTAAACCCCCCACCCCACCCCTTGAACTAAGCTAAGAAGTTGCACTGAATTCAATAGGACTGCTTCTAAAGAATGTGTTTTAAGATTGTGTAAGTTTTTTCCTTGATTGTTTTACCATTTATGTTTCAACTACATGTTTTTTAACCTCCCTGCTTTTAATATTCTTTGCTGCATTTATTGACTTTCTGCCAATTTCATTCCATAACTAAGAAACCTTAGTTAATTAGTTAATTAGTAAGTTATTAGTTATGTTTACATCATGGAAAATAAAATTTGCTATGGCGATAGGTAAGAAGGTAGAATGGCATTTAATATAATGTATATGTATTTTAAAGCATACCGTTGCGCTTGCTTTTAATTTTTAATTTGCTGGCCTATTTTCTTTGATTCCAAAGCCTAACAATTGGGAATATGTTTTTTTCCTTTTTTTGATCATTAGTACCATCCTTAATTATGCCAAATACCACTGGATTTGACAGAGGAAGAAAGAGCTGAAACCCAAGCATCTGTGACCAAACTGCTAATCCTTAGGCTATTTTCTAGAAGTGCTACTAGGATCACAGGGACTTTGTGAAAAAAAATGTTAAACAGATGCCATTTACACCTGCTGCAATCTGTACAGTGCAACAGGCCTCATTCACAATTTGCTTTATAGTATTATTATTTCTGTGTTGGAGGCGCGGTGGCTCATGTGGTAAGATGCTGGGCCTGCACACCACTGAGGTTGGCAGCTCATGCGGCTCGATTCCCATGAGCGAATATACCACAGAGAGACAAGAAAGAAGCTTCCCCCGATTGCCTTCCAGCATTCAGGCATCCCACGGGTAAAAGATAACACCACCCGAAAAAATTTCTTTCACAGAGGCAGCCAGCCACCTCAGTGATCCCTGGCTAACACTGCCATACACTAAATAAATAAATTTCTGTGCTGTACAATATTATGTATCAGCCTCTCCAATCTGATGCCCTCCTGATGCTACATTACAAGGTCAGGGGGAAATGACACTGGACTTTGATTTCTTCTTTAGCCATGAAGTTCACTGGGTGAATTTGGGATTGTTACACACACTGGTTCTTCTCACTGCACCAAGCCATAGTTAATTGCCTGGGCTTTCACATCACAGTCCATCATCATAATTATGATTTGCAACCATCATGGTTTGCAAGGTTTCCATAGCACTAAGTCTAAACTGAGCAAACCTCATTGTGGCTTAGTGTGATGGGTAAACCTTAATCACTCCCTATAAGACTATGTTCAGTACTACCTATACCTGTGATGGCAAACCTATGGCATGCATGCCACAGGTGGCACGCAGAGCCATTTGTTCTGGCAGGCGAGCCGCAGGCAAACTTACCTCACTGTGCATGTGCGCCTCACGCCTTTTGAGGCCTTTTCGCCTCCCAGGCTTGAGGAAAGCCTCTGCAGCCAGAAAAATAGGCCCATTTCATCACTTCCTGTATTTCCGGAAATACCGGAAGTGACAAAACAGGCCTATTTTTGGGGCTGCAAGGCTGCAGAGGCTTTCATCCGCCTCTGGGAGGCCGAAAAAGGCCTCAAATGAGCCCGAAATCAAGCTGGGAGGCGCAGTGCAGGTAAGGGGTGGCGGGGGTTGCATGCGCATGTGCAGGGGCGCGCCCATTGCCTTCTGGGTGCTGGCACATGAGTGCGCACCCAGAAGGCAATGTGGGCAACGCACACAATTTTGGCATAGGAGCTTATGACCTATACATTGACCTATACATTGGAAAAACAGGAACAAATATAGGTCATGGGTACAATTTAGGTGGTAGTTATGAATGCATTTTGGGGAAGGCACAGAAGTTTTTATGGATGTTGATAGAATCTAAAGTAAGTACAGGCAAGAAGGGAATGTTTTAAATTGAGGAACTGATGTTCTACATAGAGACTTCATCCCCTCGACCATTTATTTCCCGGTTCCAGCAAAAGCGTTCATTGCAGATAATGAGTTTGTTTAATGATCATGGTGTTCACTTTACAGTCACAACGTTTGCTTAAAGAACTACTGTAAAAAATATAAAACGGGTCAGTCGTGTGGGTGACTGTCGTGACATCCAACAGAAATTCCAGGCTCCATTATAACTGTAAGTCGAGGACCTCCTATATAAACAATTTTATCCTTTACCTTTAACTTATTTAGGCCATCAGAGTGTCAACAATTTCTCATTTATATTGTTTAAATACCACAGTATGTTCAGCTGTGGTTGTTTTTGCACCTTCAAGTCCCTGCAGTTTTCTTGGCAAGTTTTTTTGAGGGGAAGTGGTTTGTCATTAACTGCTTCCTAGGGCTGAGAGAGGGGACTTGGCACACCCAGTTGGCTTCACACTAAGGCTAGACTAGAAATCCCGGTCTGCTGGTTTCTAGTCTAATGACTTAACCACTACACCAAGCTGGTTATTGGGCCCAGTTAATGTCTGTATTTTATAATGTATTAATCTCATCTTATAATGCATAAAACAATTACTTGGGGAAAATCAGGCAAGTTAGAGTTGCTTGCTGTTCTACTGTTCAATATCAGTAACGGGAATACCCTTAGAGCAGTCTAGATTAGTTTGACAGCTCAGACCATATCTGGAAAAAGCAGACCTCAATTCCATGCTTTTTATTACATGCACAGGATATATCCACCTCGTCGCGGTATCCCTTTGTGATATAGTATTGCCTTTAATCTTCAGCTAGTTCAAAATGCAGGCCCAGAATGCTTTTATAGATTGGGAATTTTTTTCCTTGCATCAGATAGATTGTTAATCCACTTATTTTCAGACTTAATTCCTGCATAGTCTGGAACCAGGATATGTATAGCCCTGAATGGTCCAAGTGTACTATTCCAACTTTAGTTTCACTTATTAAATATGTTCAGCCTAAACTACTATTCATTAATGTGATTAAATTTTAAAATGCAATGGAAACCAAAGACTGATTGGGAAACTAGCCTGTCCTTAATTTCCATATGATTTAAATAAAACTTTTGGGCTACTGGTATCGTTAGGGCTATTTTCTATGCTATCATCTTATTAAAATCAGGTACAAGAAAACTTTTGTTTTTCTTCATCATCCAAACTGAGTTGACAGCACACCTGTTCACAGTTCATTTTTCACAGTCTGATAAATGCAATGTGCAATTTAAAGGATAATTGGGAAATCCTCAATCTCACTAATGTTTACCCTAAGGGCAAAACTTTGCTAATAATCTACTCCTGTCACAATTTAATGCATAATTTGAAATCTTCAAGTTGTGAATGCTTGAGGTTGCTTAAGTTATATTAATTTAATACTTAGCTTGTTTATGGTTCCATTTCAATGTTATATTACCACGGTCCGTTTTAATGTTATACCTAGTTGCCATCATAAGATTCTTAATTTTCTTCATGACCAAATTATGTATCAACTTTCACAGCTCCTTAGATTAATTGGCATTGAGAGTGAATGCTTATTTTGATTATTTGCCTTCAAGTTATGGTTGACACTTAGCAACCACATAGAAATATTTCGGCATTAATCTAATTCTCTAAAGATCCTAAGAATGGTTCCAGAAGTGACTCATCACCAAGATTATGTTGGCAGATTACAAGACCAGCCTTTTGGTAACAGCTGAATATCTGTAGAATTCCCCCTTCTCAGAACTCTGCTTGAGCCTCTTTCTGAAGACTTTAATTGATAATAGGTTTTGCCCCATTTTACAACTTTTCTTGCCACATTCTTAAGTGAATCACTGCCGTTGTTAAATTAATAACAGTGTTGTTATGGGAATCTGATTTCCCCATTGACTTTGCTCGTCACAAGTTGCAAAAGGGATGTCATGACTCTGGGACTGTCATAAGTCACTTTCCTCAGTGCCGTTGCAACTTCGAAGGGTCACTAAGCAAACTGTTGCAAGTCGAGGATTTCCTGTATAACATTTAGAAAGTTAATTTTTTAAAACATGCAGAAATTAAAAAACAAGTATATGCTTACTCAACATTGAGCATGGGCCTTGTCAGCATTCAAAATAAGAGGTTTTTTTGGGGGGGGTGAGGTTCCTAGAATTGCTCTAAGGGAAGAAAAAGGATGTCCAATGCATCCCTCACACTGTTTCCTGCTAGTATAAAATTATGTTGCATTTTTAGACTTACAAAAGGAGGCACCAGGGCAGAGACCAATTATAAACTTTTTTTTTAAATCAAGAATGTTATGCAAAATATTATTACAATTACCCAGAGATGTATTACTTTGAATTGCATGCTTTCTAAGCTCTGGAGCGTTCTTCTGCTTCAGTAGTTTCTTGTTAGCAAATGGTGGGGTTTTTCCCCTTTGAATAATTTTTAGCCTCGTTTATGTAGAACACCATGGTGCTGAAGAAAGAAGCAACAAGAATCAGAGCTACCTAACAGCAAGTTACAGAAATCTCTACATGCTACTTTGGGCATTTAACTGGAACAAGGTATTCACTGATGCGTAAGGGAATGAGGCAGGCCGTACATCTGGCCCTGCTGACCTCGCCTCTAACTTGTCTTGGTGAATAAGGCATCAAGCTGTGCTCTGCATTCATTTGCTGGAGTGTGAGAGTGCTTTCTGCATGGCAAACATGGCTTCAAGGTGGCCCTGGTTGCACAGAGTTCTGTTCATGTTCTGTTCAAGTTTCAGGCCTGACTGTTCCTTGTGACACAATGAAGGACGGAGGTTAGGCAGGCAAGGCTGGGTATGACCAATTGTGCTGCTGCCAGAGTCAGAAGCCAGCAGCCTGTTGAGACTGAGTGCTTGAAAAAGATTTGCACGGCTAGTATAGTCAAAGATACTAATGGGACATATATATGTGGATGCTTGCTTTGTACTTCAACCCATGTACACCGAATTATTCCTTTAAATTCTATGGTGCAATTGCTAGTTTTTTCTGTAGTACTAAGAAGAAATTGTGGTTCTGGGCTGTAGTAAGCAGTTCCAATATTGCAGAATAACAGAGCAGAATAACAGAATGGAAGGGACCTTGAAGGTCTTCTAGTCCAACTCCTTGCTCAGGCAGGAAACCCTATACTATTTCAGACAAATGGTTGTCCAATCTCTTCTTTAAAACTCCAGCGTTGGAGCACCCACAACTTCTGAGGCAAATTGTTCCACTGATTAATTGTTTTAGCTGTCAGGAAATTTCTCCTTAGTTCTAGGTTGCTTCTCTCCTTGATTAGTTTCCACCTGTTGCTTCTTGTCCTGCCCTCAGGTGCTTTGAGAGAATAGTATGCCCTTCTTTGTGGCAGATATTGGAACGATGCTTTCATGTTACCCCTAGTCCTTCTTTTCATTAAACTAGACATACCCAATTCCAGCAACCGTTCTTTATATGCTGTTCTCTGCACTCTTTCTAGGTCTCAGCATCTTTTTTACATTGTGACAACCAAAGCTAGATGCCATAGTCCAAGTGTGGTCTTACCAAGGTGTTATAAAGTGGTATTAACACTTCATGTGATCTTGATTCTATCCCTCTGTTTGTGCAGCCTTGGACTGGTAAAGTAAAGGATAAGTAAAACATTCATGTCTGTGGATGATTACCAGGAGCTACATTCCCACTTTAGTGCCTTCCCGTGTGGTTTGGGCTAAAGAGATGGCTATTGGCCATGCTGACTAAGACACTGGGTCACTAGCATATTGCTCTATATCAGAATCCCCAAACTCATCAGCTCATCGACCCCTTCATGAAATTTCAGATTATAAGTACCACTTTAATTAATGCCACAAATAAAAATAGAAATAACAGTAATGGATAGTCCCACTTACCCTTAGGAGTCAATATTGACCACTTTGGGGAAACCTGCACTATATTATCATATATTTTAATTTTTATATTTTTTCAATGCTCACATGTATGTATTCTTGATTGTAATAAAGAAAGCACAGTGTGTGTATGAATATATGCATGTATTGTATGTTTGCTAAGGTAGGATCTTTTAGCAATAGCCATGTTCCCTTTGGAAAGGAGCATATTAAATCCTGGCTGAGCTACAGATCCGAGAACTTTGAAACTGGCTAAATCAAAGCTTCAGCCCATGTAAAATCTGAGCAGTTGATTCCTCTTGTGTGAATCAGCCTCTTTATTGAGAGATGAATGTGGGTGGGAAGCCAGGAAATAACAAGGTTTCCTGTTTATCAGGTGGAATAATAGGTAATAATCTATTTGCAACAGAGACAATAATTGTGCACAGAGAACTGACCTTCACACACTTGGTCATTTACATTTTAGACAACAGAGGATACATTTTGAACTGAAATCTGTATCTGCCAACTCGTTTCCTTTCTTAACACCCACTTTAAAAAAAAGAATTAAAAAGGAAGATTAAAAAAGATCGACACACAGAGGCCATCTGACTGCAGCTGAAAATTTGTGTGTTATACTTTTGTTATCCTGGAAGGCAATTGTTTTTTTTTCATTCTTTCTTTCTTTCTTTTTTAGAAAGCATTGGGAATGTTAACTGCTTGATAATAACATGTACCAGAATATATATTTAGTTAAGCTTTTCTCACCCCACCCTCAACTTATTGAAGTTAGCTTTTTCTCCTGAATGAATCATACGTTGACTCACTTAGCTGACTAACTGCTTTGACCATTGTCAGTGCCTGTCTTGAAGCAAAAATCCATATTTTCATTCTTCTCTTGGCTTATGATTCAATTTTTAAAAAATAACATTTCCACAGCATTGCTGAATATTATAAAAGGTAATTAGGGAGCACAGTTTTGATGACTGATTAATAACAAACTGCTTGAAGAAGGATGTACCTTGGGAGCAATAGTCATAACAACACAGAAGCTTTGTTTAATATTTAAAAGCTTTCTTTTAATTTTTAAAAAAATTTTTAAATATTTAAAAGCCTTAAAACACATTGTGGTATTTATTTCCATTGCTCACTAATGCAAATAGGTATCTGTATAATTATGTGTTCATTTCCTGCAAGCAATAAAAGCAATCTTTTAGATTCCAGGAATGAATCTGCTGGGAACTCACATGTAAATTATCAAAATTGCTCAGGACTGATAAAGAAATATAATGTACCACTTTTCATGCTCAATCCACAGGTGATACTAATATGGTTTCCTCCTTGATATTCTATTCTAATAGGGTACATATTTTGGACCATGCATAAGCATTGCCCCTTTGCTAGTTATTAACACAATCACATTTTTTAACCATTGTTAATGAACTGACTTGCTTAGAAGCCTGAAAAAAAAGGATCAGCTCATTGCAATTCTGTTTGAATCTATCGGTTTACCTGTCTTAAAGAAGAAAAAACTATTGGTCTAGTGCACGGGTGTCAAACTCACCTTGCCACGTGGTATTTCCTAACGTTTTCCCATTTGTGGAACTGGAGTGGCGTGATGCATCCGTGCATAGCCTCCAGTTTGACACACACACCCTGGAGTGGTTAAGGCACCAGGCTAGAAAGCAAGACATTGTGAGTTCAATTCCTCTCTTAGCCATGAAAGCCAGCTGGGTGATCATGGGCCAGTCACTCGCTCTCTCCCCAATTGGCATGTGGTGTATTGGAAAAGCTGGTTGGGGTACTGAAATCTCACATCTTCTGGTTTAATACGTTCCCTATTTTTTCTTTTCCTGTCCTGTCCTGTCCTGATGATCTAGCATGAAATAGGTCCATTTGTCTCCTGGTAAATCAACGTATCTCAAATTCAAATTGACTGCTGTTCATAAACAGGTATCTTGTAGATGTTCACCACTATTAAATAGGATTCCAGAGTCAATGCACATTCCTGCGCATTGCCTGGAACTTTATTTAATCATGGTGAAAGCCTACAATAAATCGTAGCTGAATGTCAATGACCTGTAGGTTGTCTGCACTTTGCTTTGTGCTGTGCTCTGGCTTCCAGTTGGGCTCCAGGTTCTCTTACTCAGAAGAGTAAGGCCATCTACCAATCTCAGTGTACCGTCTCTCTTGCCTTTGGCAGGGCACCTGCCTTAATACTATCAGGCAGGCAGGCAGTCCCTAGCATTCCAGAGCAGAATGGAAACTAAAAGCTGAGGGTAAAATCAGTCCAAACCAGCTGTTGAAACAGATAGCTCAGCACCAAAACAAACAGCAAAGGAATGGCAATGCCTTAGAGTGGCTAGGCAGAGTGGTCAGGGCAGCAGCATTAGAAACACAGGCTTTTTGGCCATGCAAATAGTGATCTCTTGGTTCTTCGTCTTCCAGGAAATCAAGAGATTAGTGTTCCCTTGAAAATATCCCTGGATACCCAGTTATCTTTCATTTCCATATGCCATGAATAAGTATTGACTTTACTGACTGGTGTAACATAAGGGGCATGGCAGATAAAGAAGGGAGGATTCTAAAGTTCCCTAGCTCAGGGCATCCACAACGAAGTGGTTTAAGAAAAACCAACATGGCAGCTACAAGAGAGATTTCCAGGTGGAGAAAATGGCAGACTGACCCAACTGCAAACAACTGAGATGATCCTGAGACAAAGACTTCTGAAGAGGAGGCAAGTCAAGGCCAGCAGATCTTCTTCAGACAAGAAGAGACCAGTATATCACTCACCTGTGCTTCAGAAGATAATTCCTCATGAGGAGACCTGCAGACCTGAAAGGGCCCTGTGGTTGACTCATGAGTAGAGAGGTGAGAGCCACAGAAGAAATACCAAGCTCACAGCCTCAAGCTGTTTAAGGACACTTTCACCCATGTCTCCACTTTCTATGGCACATTTTGAATACAATAATAAAACTGTAGAGATCTTCCAAGCAGCAGAGCATTTAAATTATCTGGTGAGTTATCCTCCAACCTGGATTAAAGTTAAAAATAAAGAAACAGCTATAAGAATTTTAAAATAATTAAAAGCAAAAAACTTAGCAAGAGTTTGAACTAAGAAAGTTTAAAATAAACTAACAGGGCAGTTGAATTTGCAACAGTATTTATGTTAAAGTGTTTTTGAATTAATTAAATAAATAATACATATCTCCATGGCAACACTCACTAAAAGGAGCAATTGGTTAGCTTCATTAAACAAAAAGGTAAAGGAAAGTTGTGAAAGAGATCTGACTATAGAACTATGGAGCTATGCTAAATAGGACTAAACAGTTCAGGACACAGGGAAAGGAATGGGTGGGAAAATACAGTACTCCTTTAATTTTATATAAAAATTATTTTAAGAACTAACATTTGGGTGAAACCTGAACTGTTTTTATTGGGACTTATAGCTAAGCAATTAGACTTATGAAAGATTGGTTTTCCATATGGTAACTGCTGTGAAATTTATAGAAAAATACTGAAACACTTACAATGGAAGAATGGATTGTAAAGATGATGGAACTCACAAAAATGACAAATTTGACCTGTATAATCAGGAATAATCTTCCAGTATTCTTTAAGAGTGACCATTCCAGCTGGAGCTACAGAGACCTGTAGTTCAGCAAGTAACCACAGGGCTACAAATTCTCCAAAGTTGTCCTTTTTGCAAATTTGGTTAAATGAAATATTCTTATTTATTGCAGTGGATTGTAGTCCATTTCAGAGGTGGTATTCAGCAGGTTCCAACCAGTTCTGGAGAACCGTTGGCAGAAATTTTGAGTAGTTCAGAGAACCAGTAAAACTACCTCTGACTGGCCCGCTCTCATCTATTCTCTGCCTTCCGATTCTAGTTGATTGACTGGGTCTTCTCTTGTTGCCCTGCACAGGAGAATGGAGCTGGAAAGCAGGTTAGTGGGGTGGGGAGGAATGGGATTTTGCAGTATCCTTCCCTGCCATGCCCACCAAACCACACCACACCCACCAAGCCATGCCCACAGAACCAGTAGTAAAATTTTTAAATCCCACCATTGGTCCATTTACTTCAAAAATAATGTGCCACATATTGATAAACAAAAGATGTAAGAGGAGAGCCATTGGTTTATGGCAGCCAACATTCAGAAGGAATCTGGTAGCATCTTTTCAGAATAATACATTTTATTAAAAGGCACAAGTTTTTGTGAACAGCAACTCATTTCACCAGACTCCTGTTTTGTTTTTTGTTTTGCAAAACAAAAGGCACTAAAGGAATAAATAATATTACTTTATTTTAATCAAAATAGAAGTGCTAATACTAATGTGAGTTCACCCTTAAAATATGCTTTAAATATTTCATATTTTAGGAAAGACTTTAGAATTCAAGTGTTGATTTGTTTTTAAAATAATGTTATTAGTAATACACTGCTGTTCTATAAAAATAATCTTAAGCAGCTAGGAATGACAACATCCACCTAAGAGAAGAAATAACACTGTACTATAAAAATCTGATGACAGCTGACAAAAAGGTGTCAGCCCAGTTAAAAGAAAATCAATTAAATTAAAATGTATACTAAGGGTCTGAGCAGCTGGAAAAAACCCCAATCATTCCACAAAGCTAAACATGTTTTTAAAACACAACCTGCCTTTCAACAGCACTTTCTTGTTCCACATTTCTAGCTTCTTATTTATTACATTCCTTCTTACCATACAGTATATAGAAGGTATTGTCACGTGTACAGGTAGTCCTCAGCTTACAACAGTTCATTTAGTCACTGTTCAAAGTTACAACGGCACTGAAAAAAGTGACTTATGACTGTTTTTCACAGTTATGACCATTGAAGCATTCCCATGATCATGTGATCAAAATTCAGGCACTTGGCAACCGGTTCGTACTTATGACCGTTGCTGTGTCCCAAGGTTCAGCAGTCCCCTTTGTGGCCTTCTGACAAGGAAAGTCAATGGGAAAATTCACTTAACAATCGGGTTACCAACTTATCAACTGCAGTGATTCACTTAACAACTGTGGCAAGAAAGGTGATAGATTGGGGCAAAACTCACTTAACTAATGTCTCACTTAACAACAGAAATTTCGGGCTCCATTGTGGTCATAAGTCGAGGACTACACTGTGCAATATATATATTCTTTCCTGCTGAAAAGACCTCAGTCCTCTAATGTTATTTCAGCAGCTTTGAGGCAGCCTAAATGCGGTTTCTGGTTTTTTAAAAAGGGGTTAAACTAGAGCCAGGAAAGTGTCACCACAGAAAACAAGCTTATTACCAAGATAATTACCAATGCAGAGAATACAGTGCCCAAACCCAGCAAGCTGGTACATGGCTATTACATCTCATTAGCATGTTTGTGTTGGATGCATTTCTGTGTCAGTGTGCTGCTTAGCATATTGCTACTTCTGTTCAGATGTCTGCAAAAGAGGGTCCCTCAGTGTCATCAAAAATCTCCCAACAGAACTTATCCTGTTCAAGATGGCCACGATTAAGCCTTTCTCTCCCTCCGAGATACTTTAAACCAGGGGTCTCCAACCTTGGCAGTTTTATGACTTGTGGACTTCAACTCCCAGAAGCCAGTGCATGCTGACTGAGGAATTCTGGGAGTTGAAGTCAGATAACAGATAATCAGAGTTGGAAGGGACCTTGCAGGTCATCTAGTCCAACCCCCTGCCCAAGTGGGAGACCCTACACCATTTCTGACAAATGGCAGTCCAATCTCCTCTTGAAGGTCTCAAGTGATGATGCTCCCACAACTTCCGAGGGCAACCTGTTCCATTGGTTGATTATTCTCACTGTCAGAAAGTTTCTCCTTATTTCCAGGTTAAATCTCTCCTTGTTTAGTTTCCATCCATTATTCCTTGTCTGGCCTTCAGGTGCTTTGGAATATAGATTGATCCTCTCTATGGCAGCGCCTCAAATATTGGAAGACCGCTATCATGTCTCCCCGGGTCCTTCTCTTTACTAGACTAGCCAAGCCCAATTCCTGCAACCGTTCAATGACATTGTAAGTCCACAGGTCATAACGTTGCCAAGGTTGGAGTCCCCTGCTTTAAACTAATTCCTCTGCCCAGCCAGTTCATCTTCTGTTCTAGCTTCCCAGTTGTTTTCTTTGTTTCTTTTGAAGGCAGGCTGGGAAAGTGTAAAGAAATAGTGAGCTGAGTCCATGTGAAAGTTTTTCTGTCCATAACCCTACCAACATCACCAACCTTGTTGTAAGCTATCCAGAGTCGCCTCGCAGCAAGATGGGCAGCAAGTAAATTGAACAAAGCAACAAACCAACCTTGTACTTCATTCTTTCTGCTGGACTATAGCAGAACTAGTGCAAAGCAGACAAGGCTTTGAAATCTGCCTTTCGTGAAGGTCATGGTGATTCTAGCTTAACTGCAGTAATTGTCTTGCTAGAACCGTAATGGTGGCTCTATCGCACGTGTGCCACAGGTGGCATGCAGAGCCATTTGTGCGGGCACGTGAGCCCCAGCAAAGTTACCTGCATTGCGCATGCGTGTGACTCCCAGCTGATTTTCGGCCCGTTTGATGCCATTTTCACCCTTCCAGAGGTTCGAGGGAAGCCTTTGCAGCCTCAGGAGGCTGAAAAATGGAACCTTCTGGAAATACCGGAAGTGCCAAAACAGGCCCATTTTCAGCCTCCCGAGGCTTCAGAAGTTTCCCTCGAGCCTCTGGCAAAGCAAAAACAACCTCCCCCAGGCTCCAGACGCCCTCTGGAGGCTGAAAATGGGCACTTCCGGTATTTCCAGAAGGCCCTTTTTTTTGTCTCCCAAGGCTGCAGTGGCTTCCCTCGAGCTTCTGGGAGGGCGAAAACGAGCCAAAAATCAGCTGGGAGGCATGCGCAGTGCAGGTAAGGGGCGGCAGCGGGGGTGTTGGGAGGGCGGGACGCATTGCATTGTGGGTGCCAGCACACGTGCACTTTCGGCACACCACAACACAAATGCTTGCCATCACTGTGCTAGAACATGGTTGCATTTTCTATTTGTTGCTTCTTCCATAATCTCCTTTCTTTTTCATTTCACGTATGCTTTCTGTTTTTTTTTTAAAGTTACATTACAATTTTGTTTAAAAAAATTTTTTAAATATAATCTTTGGCAAAATTAGGGTTTCCTTGAAGCACGTAGATTATTCCATCTTTTTTTTCCCGGTGGTTCTTAGTTATAATTCTGAGCTGCCCTTTTCCAAATCCTTTTATCCTTCTTATCAATTTGTTTCGAAGAGCTGGAAGCCAATTAAGTATAACAGTTAAGGTGTTGCAATAAAACTGAATTGTGTCAGGTTCAAGCCCACATAAAAGCTCACTATGCATGAATGACCGTGGACAGGCCATCCTTTTCCAGGCAGCATTGTAGCCAGTGTGTTCAGACCGCTTATGCCATCTGGACTTTCCAAGCAATAGTCCAAACTGCTCACCTGCTTCTTTAGTGAGAATACAGTTCCATACAGATTTAGAGACCTATTCAGTTCCTGGGCACACAAGATTACAAACCACAGGACATTCATCTTGCCAAGTTTCTTGGCTATTGTCCAAACCATTACAGCATCCAAAACCTACTGCAGCATTTATATTGGCTCACCTGACAGAAGACAGCGAGAAATAGAGCTGGATAATCCTGAGCTTACTGATGAAAATCCAGTTTCAGTCTTAAAATGTCATCACCCAGCACCTTCATATAGCTACAAAACCAGGGTGTCAGAATGGATTGCTATGGGATAGCCACAGCCAAGCAGAAACCTTTTCAACTCACATCTAGTGAGAGGAGCAGAAGAATATTTCCTTACTCTAGAGTAACTTGCGGCCTGGTGCAGATAGATTGAGGCAGGGCTACCATTGTATGCGTATTGATTTCTTTGTTGACCTTGAATCAAACTTGATTGCCAATGAGAAGTCCATGCAGATTTCTTTGCAGAATTTTCAGAAGCCAGTTGCCTTTGCCTTCTTCCCGGGGCGGAGAGAAAAACAACAGGCCCAATGTCATCCTGCTGACTTCCTGTTCCTGAGGCAAAAAGGGAACATGGATCTCCCTGCTCCTACTCCAATCAGACTAAATTGGTATATCCAATTGTTTACTCAGAAGTGAATCCTAGTAAGTTTGGGAAGCTGACTCCCAGCTAAATGGATCCATGTCTGAAGAACCCCAGTTGCCCCATTACTGAAAATTGCTCCTTCAAAATGGTAGTGAGTTGCTTGTTCTTTTGGTGAAAAAGCTCAGTTTTTCTTTTTCTTTGCAATAAAACTAACAAGCAATCTTTTCTTAAGCTCTGTGATACAAGTAACTTAATACCCAGTTCTCGGGGTGGAGGGGACTCAGTTTTAATAAGGATGGCAAACACTTATTTCCAATTCAGGACGGAGAACCAAAACCAGAAAATGAACAAATCAAGATACATTAGCCCTTCATGGCATTGGTCCAGGATATTTGTGGAAGACCCTGCTGCCGATAACAACCTCCCAGCGTCCTGTGCACCACATTGACAGGGCCTTCTCCGGGTGCCGTCGACTTGGCAATGCCGGCTGGCGGTTCCCAGAGGGAGGGCCTTCTCGGTGGGTGTACCCACCCTATGGAACCAGCTCCCCCTGGAGCTCTGGGTGGCCCCTGACCTCCGCTCTTTCTGCCGCGACCTAAAAACCTGGCTGTTCCAACTAGCCTAACCGGACTGATGGGGTTGGGGGAGGGTTTTAAATGTATTTTAATTTGCTATATTTATGAGACCTTGGTTTAATCGTTTTTTAATATTTGTATATTTGTATCTAATTGTTTTTAGTTTGTAAGCCGCCCTGAGTCCTTCGGGAGATAGGGAGGCATAAAAGTCAAACAAACAAACAAACAAACAAATAAATAAATAAATAGCTTCCTCCCACAGTCAGTTTGTGAACAGGTTACTTTCTAATTTAAGGGGGAAGACTTTTTTTCAGAGCTGTGCATCTCCACTTTGAAAAGCCTCCATTTCCAAGGCTTATTTATCTGTGCCTTGAACACAGCAGAGGGCAATATTTTGGAAAGGAATGGAGGCAGGTTGCTGGCAAGTCTCTTCAGTCATTTTGCTCTGCCAGTACGGGCACAAGGTTCCTGTTTTACATTAATATTTTTCTCATCTTTTTTTTTTTTTTGCTCCCAGAAATTATATAAGAAAGGGTCCAACACATGACAGGGACCTGACAGCTTTGTATCACTTCTATCTGCTTTTCACGCTGACAGGAGTATAAAGAAAGGCAGTCTTAAAAGAAGCTTGAGAACAGAGGAACGGTGCCCAGAGGTCTGTTAAGAATTACAGTTGTTACCAGAGCACAGCAGAGGAAGCTTCTTCATGAAAAATAACAGGAAAATTGGCCTCTTATCACATTGTGTGGAATTCAGTACTTGCTTGGGATGTTTTCCTCAGTATTTTCCCCTGTATACTTTACATAAGTTAGGATCAACATTTGAGAACTTCCATTCAGCTAGTAAGTATGGGGCTCTATTTTATAATCGTAATTGTAAAATTACTCTTAATTAATTGAGAACTGCTCATTTTACCCTTACCTTGTTCTCAACTGTTGCATTCTCCACATCCAGAAAAATGGATGCTACAGCATTTATAAATGATACAGGACACTTATAGTATGCTTCTTGCTCCAAAAGGATTCAAAGGAAAGGTATTCGGCTGTTTTATTCTCAGCAGAACTCACAATCTAGTATCATCTTAGCTTTACAATTGGTCTTCCTTTATAGAAAAATTAAAAGTGTGAAAATTACCTAGTCCTGAATGCCATCTCCCCCTTTTGTAACTGGTAATCCAAGATCTTCCTTAATTCAGAATGATTGAAAGAGATTGAAAGAAGGATGGATGGGTGGATAGATAGATACACAAATCATTCCATTTTCAAATTGTGCATATTCACCATAAGCAACCTGGGACCCTTACCCACCAACTTACAAAAGCAAAATTAATAATATTGTAAAGGTGGCAGCATGATACCAGATGTATGGTGTTTTGAACATTGGGAAAATATAAAAACATTGTTTTTCCTAGTTTTCTCTAATGTCTAATCAGGGCGAGACTTCACATATATAATATGATGCATTATTTCCTCCTCCTAGAAATCCATGTTTAACTCTCAAATGGTTCTAATGCTGAGATCTTGGCCAGATTGCTAAGTGAATCTACGGGGGTCTCTCCAGAGTACCATTTTTCTATCATGATATCTTTCAAGCAGCACAAATGATACTCCTCTCTTCCTCTATCTCACAGGTGTCAAACTTGCAGTGTCACGTTGCCGTCGTGTGATGTTTCATAATGTTTTTCCTCTTCATGAAACTGGGTGGGCGGTATGGCCTGCATGTGACACATCCTGCCCACGGTCCGCCAGGTTGACACCCCTGCTTTACCTCATGTTATCCTCTCAATAATTTTGTGATGTAGATTAGGCTAAGAAATAAGATCAAGCTCACCCAATGAACTTTACAACAGAATGGGACTATGAATCTGAGTACAATCCTAATCAAATATTCTAACCAGTATATCGCTGCTGTACTGCATTCCTTATTTCTATTCCAGAGATTTTATAACAATCATGGCGGGGATAACACTGTCATTATTAAGATTACTGCAATAGCAGGGAGTGCTCAAACTTCAGTACAGGATTTTGCAACTTTTCCGTGGTAAGACCAAAAGGTTAATAATAAAGGTAAAAATGTTACAAATTCAGGTGGCAATCTCAAACCCATGTGAAAATTGCTAAATTCTTATCACAGGTGGTAACATTTTGAAATTGTGTCATTATTTTAATTTTGATATGCTTGCCATTTACAAATGCCACATTTACTGAATTATTGTTATGTGCTAATTTATTAAAGTCACTGCCAAAGTACCATTTCATTAGAACATTCTAATGTATAGATTCTCATTGTATAGTGTCACAGAAATGAACCCCATTCATTGTAACAATGTAGAATAGTACATGAACCCTTGGAAAGCGTTGGGATCCATTTTCTGATAGACTAGATAATCCATGAATTACAGTTTTCTTATCCTCATTAATTAAATCTGCAACAAGAAGTCTCTGGATTCACAGCTTGATAGAAGCTCAGAACTGTTATAGGGACTGTAATTAGCAAACTAGTTTTGTTAATAAAAGAAGTAGTATTTGAGAAGAAGATGCAAGAGTAAAGCCATATAATTATGATTGAGGATTGTATGGAGGAGGCCTGCTCATCTGGCACAATTTTCTCCATTCAACTTGAAGAAGGGAGAAATGGTTTTGTTTTACTGATTCAACAAATACAAGGGAGTGAATGCAGAGGATTACAGCTATTTGTTTATATTCAGGTTTTTAAGGAAAGCTGTTTAATAGCTATATTAAAAACTGTTGAATTCTATAGAAGGATAGAGATTCTTGGTTTACCCAGTACCTTAAAAACTGAGGTAAGGTGTTATAATCTGGCCAGACCATCTGCAAGGAAACTAGCTAAAAGAAGCAGCTGTCTCATTATTACGAATGTTTGATAGAGGGTTGCTATGTTTTGAGAAAGCAAAGGAACCAAGATATTTCTTTGACATGATTTTTTAAAATGTTAAGATGTAACTGTACATTGATTCTACCAATGTTCAAGAAAAAAATTTATACCCTGAACCAGCCACTCTTCAGGTATCCGGCTAAAAGATTAAATAGCTGCAAACTGTAACAATTTTGTACATCAACTTTCAGCTAAATTTATAAAATGGTATAATGTCAAGATTTTTTTTTTGGCTGCACTAATTTTTGGGGTTGGATGGTCTTCCATCTCTGGAAGGCATTAGTTTGTCTGCCATAACCAGTTCTGGAGAAAAAAATTATAGTACCTGGGATTGATATCCAAAAGTAGCATCAGAAGGGGTTAGCTTCAAAATAATTCCAATAATTAAATGCTAATGCTAATGTCCCTTTGTACAAACCACTTATAATAATATCTCTTTTGCTTTTCTTAGGCATAATGGGGAAGCAGAATAGCAAACTGGCTCCTGAAGTGATGGAAGATCTGGTGAAGAGCACGGAATTTAACGAACATGAACTCAAGCAGTGGTACAAAGGGTTTCTAAAAGATTGCCCTAGTGGAAGACTGAACCTAGAGGAATTTCAGCAGCTTTATGTTAAGGTGAGCTCACAGTTTGTGGCATGTCATACCTCATTGATAACGTGGCTCAAGGCTAATTATTTGCATCATTTGTAGCCAAGCTACTTAGAGTGGTTTTTTTGAAAGCAGCAAAAACATAATCCGTGACAAATGTGCGCTCTCTGCTATTGGTGTCATTTTGTGATAACTGTTGCCTCCTGCCCCCTCCTCTTCATTCTTCATTTTAGAATAAATACATAGAGCATATCCTATTCAAGAGTACTAATTTAGATCCTTTAGAAAGTGGGAGGCCACCCAGCACATCCTTCTTCTACTCAACACAAAAGCATGTCAAAGAATTGATAATAAACAATGGAATGACAACACATTTTTTTTTATATTCTTTCCTGCCTTCTGTCTCACGTTGGTTTGCTGGAAAACATTTTGTAAACAACTGTGTGTGTGGAGTGTGCATATTTTTTGAGCTTATATGCTACTTCAGTGGTAATTGATTCTAAGCAACATATGTGCTGCAATTATCAACAAAATCCTTTGTCTTTATTAAAATATGTGTTGATGAACAGACTGTACTCTATTTTTATTTATTACATTTATTTATTTGTTAAATTTATTCACTGTCCATCTTCTTATCACTCTGATTAGCTTACAATCTGGTAAAACAATATTATAAAAGGTTAAAATATAGAATAAATACATTACATATATTAAAAACAACAAAGAAATAACTAAGTAGGGAGCAAACAGTTTTCAAAATAATATCAGAATTGTTTCATTCAGCTTAAATAAATTGATTTATGCCTTTGGGGTAAATTATTTTTATATAGAAAACTTTGCAAAGTGGTGAATATATAGAATAGAAAACTTTTCATAAACTAGCTAGCGTAAACTTTTTTAAAGGTGAGGAGACAATGGGCGCATGAGCTTGCCTGTGACCAAGGCCAATAAAGATGATAACTGAAGACTTGAGAAAGAAACCACGAATGATCACAACCTAAAACTGAATGAATCTATTTATAATTTTTTTTCTATAGCTAAAAGAACCTTTTTTCCTTCCTGGTCTAAATTTACTTTAAATGTTTTATTATATACGATCCTTATGTTTTTCCCACTTTCTCTTTTGCTATTTACCTCCTCAGGTGTGCTGTGTGCACGCACGCACGCACGCACACACACACACACACTGTTAATTGAAACTGCATATAATACAAAGTACAGAAGATTAAACTGGTCTTTGTATACATCCACGATGCATTCAAAATAGATTCATTTTTTCCCCATTTTTTTCTCTATCCCAATATATATGTGACAATTTGGAGACTGTTTATTCTACCATTTCCTGATTTACTTCTCTCAGTTCACTAGGGATTTCCAATGGCTGAGGACCACCGCTCTAGCAATGAAAATGACTTCAACTGTAATACAGCCAAATAGGCAAAGATCTTGAAACCATGATAGGAGAATTGAGAATCAAGTTAACCCAGAAGGAAATTTTGGTCCAAATAGAGGATACTCTTGGGCAGATTAATATCAGCTGAGTTTAGATGGGCACTAAGGATCTCTAACCACAGCAAAGCCCACCACTTGTTACAACTGGAGTCTGAAAGTGACCAGGAGCCCAATATTTTCCATAAAAAATTATTTCAAATGTATTGTATATGGCACCGTTGAAAATCCATTCATGAGCACCGTATTACATTTTCACTGAGTTGATGCGATTTCATTTGTAATTTTGACTGGTTTAAACTGAATTTGGGGAAGTGACATCTAGATTGATATATTAGATACCAATTGAGATCTCTAGATACAATTCCTAGGTTTACGCTATATGACTGAGCAATGTTTCAACTGTAATTATTGTAATGTCATGGAACATGAGAGCTGACATTGTTCCTGGATTGCCTGAGGTTTTTAAAATGAAAGTTGGATATGAAAAGCTGATCATGGTACAAACTTCCAGGTTCAGCTTATTCATTAGCCAAGGCTAATGTATTTGTTGCAAGTATGGTTTACTAGATGCTAACAAAGGATAGGCTGCTTTCTCATAGATCTTCCTATAGAAATATGCTGTACGCAAGAACTAACTATACTGGATCACTAATAACAGCAAGAGAAGGAATAGGAAAATCACATTGGGCTTCATGGACTCACTTTGTAGCACAATGGTGAAATACAGACTGCATACAATTGCAAAGTATTTGAGTTTTACTTTCATCACTGGTAATTTTCTGAGTCTGGTCTGATCAACTCTGTATTACAGTCATAGACCTGCATAAAACTAGTCTGCTATTACATATATTGAAAATCACATTCTTAACATTTAAAACTTGGAGAGAGGTCAATTTGACTGCAGGCTGCTTTGTCATTTTTATTGTCTAATATTATAAAAAATAACAAAGTTTTATATTATTTAAGATAGGGCCTTACTGTACCCATACTAGTTAGGCAAAGGCAAGTTCTTATGAAAGGGCATTTTTCCTGACTGCTGGTATCATGCTTAATAACTTCCGCTAACTATTTTGTTATTATGCTTCTGTGGAGCTATCTTTGATTCTGATTCAGTCAATTTTTTCTACTACTTATCGATGATAAACCTATACATTTATGATGATGTTTTTATGAGCAAAGAGGCAGGCATCCTTCATTAAACTAAATCTGGTATTCTGTATGGTTACAAATTCCAGAGGGCTTGTCTGTTGGAAGGATTTTTGTGGCTCCCTAAAGACCAGCAAACTGATTGCAACACAAGCTTATCGGCCAGGTTCTAATCCATGAAAGCTTTTAAGCTTTCATATTTATCTGTTTGTCTTTATGCAGCCCCAAGACTGTTGTTTATGTTACAGCTGCCCCTCCAGAAGACTACCTGTAATAAAGTCAATTTGATTATATTTTGTTGTATGAAAGAACAGATAAGGGATGATGAAAGCATGTTGTTGTTGTTAGTCGCGAAGTCGTGTCCGACCCATCGCGACCCCATGGACAACATTCCTCCAGTCCTTCCTGTCCTCTACATCCTCCGGAGTCCATTTAAGCTCACGCCGACTCATGCTTGGGGGCCTTGGTGGTGCAGGCTGTTAATAGCCTAGCACTTAGTTCCAGCTGCCTGTAATTATTGCAGGCTCGAATCCCACCAGGCTCAAAGTTGACTCAGCCTTCCATCCTCTCAGTAAACTGAGGACCCAAGATTGTTGGGGGCAATAAGCTGACTTTGTAAAAAATGCCGCTTAGTAATAAGCAGGCATATACAATGGAATGAAGGCTATTGCTGAGCGCATTGGGTTGTATCCCAAAAATTGTAAGCCACCCTGAGTCCCCGGAGAAGGGCAGCATATAAATATGAATTTTAAAAAAAATGCTTCAGTGACTCCATCTAGCCACCTCATTCTCTGTCGTTCCCTTCTTCTTTTGCCCTCAATTATTCCCAGCATTAGGCTTTTCTCCAGTGAGTCCTTCCTTCTCATTAGGTGGCCAAAGTATTTGAGTTTCATCTTCAGGATCTGGCCTTCTAAAGAACAGTCAGGGTTAATCTCCTCTAGGACTGACCAGTTTAATCGCCTTGCAGTCCAAGGGACTCACAGAATGAAAGCATAGGACCAGTTTTTCCCAACATGCTACAAAACTACACACAGAGACAAATGGAGGCATACTTAATGCAAGACTGAGATTGGAGTAGAGGTTCGCAATGAAGCCTGTAACAACATCAGCCAGCTTGGCCAAAATGAAATAAAATTCTCTTTTTGATTGTCTAAATTACAAGCAAAATAAGATTAGCTTCACCCTGAAAACCACAAAGAAACTAGATTTGGTTGTTTTTTTTAAACTTCTAGCTACATTTCCTTGACTCTTAGGAGAACTAGAAGTCTAAACTTGTGGCATTTGTGGAAAAGAAATGTAAAATGAATCAAGCCATTTTCCCAGGATTGATAATAAAGTATACAAGATACAGTTAGTGGGTGCAATTATTTCATAAAAGGAAAATGAAATACTTCTCTAAAGTTATCCTTAGGCAAAGGATTGTTAATTTTGAATCTATGAGTTATACATGCTTTCTTTTTTGTCCCTCCAAAATTTCTTCTGCACTATCTTTTGATGGAAAACTGAAAACAAGTATCTTACAGACCTGTTTCTCTCAGTGTTGTTTAAATCCATCACACTGAGGTTCTTCTCTCAATATATTGACATAATTTAAATTGATGTTTCATAATTCAATCTCCAGTGAGCTGCTCAGAGTTGTGTTTTGAAAGAAACATTCTATCAGATTACTTCTGATTTTTGGCTATCATAGACTAAGATGGCTCTCAAACAGTATGCTGATTATGGAAAGCAAAAGGAGAAAACATCTTTTCAAATGAGCATATTTTCTCTAATTTTATGTAAAATTTATTGAAGAAAAATATTTTAAAAAGTTAAAAAGTAAGAAAATTATAAAATATAGAAAAGTGGAAGGGATATTTTTAAAAAGGGAAGAAAGAAAGATAGAAAAAAAGTGAATTACAGATAGATCCAGAAAGAAAAAAGAAATGAAAGAACAAAAGAAATATTGAAAGAAGCATCTTCCAATCTTCTTTGCACCAGTTACAAACATAGTTAATATTGTTTCCACCTTCTTAGATTACATAATATAGTTTCCGTCTTCCTATGTACAGCTGTTTTTAATTAATAAATTCATAAATCACCAGTTCATATTTATCAATTTTCAGCCAAAATCCATAAAGTGTTTCCAGTCTTTTTATGAAAGTCAGTTTGGCTATTTCTTCAAGTTCTGTCATCTTCATGATTCACCCTTCCATTTGTGGGTATTTCTGCATTTTTATCTTTGTGCTGCATTTTAATTTTATAATGAAATTTATCTCTAGCATTGTGAAGAAAAAAGGAGGGAAAGAAGAAAGAACATCTTAACTAAACAGAGAAAACTTATATCAGATATCACCCAAGTGAAGCAATTGCAGATGCTGTCAAGGATTAAGCATATGCTTAATTTTCCTACTGAAATGTTACAGCGTATGCTTTATTTTTTGTTGTAATGGAGTTCAAAGTATCACAACATTACTACAGCATTGTCTTCTTTGTAAGAATTATTGAATGTGCCTAATACACATTAAGGAGGACCTTTTTAGAGCCTACCAAGGGTTCATCACTGGCAATGCAACATTTTGTCCTGTTTTTATGTAGCTTCCTATAACACTTCTGTTTTCTCTCTCAAGAACCGCCTACTCACATGAAAAGAGTGGGGTGCCAAATACTTCCTCACATAGTAGGCAACAGCAGTTGCTTATAACCTTGTGGGTTTGTCAGGAGCCAGGGAAGTGTTGCTTCGTGCCACACTTGCTCAACCATTATCTTATTTCCAAAAACACAGCTATACTCCACATACAGTAACTTGGAGACATTCTTACAAAATAAAATTAAAAGGGAGATAGATCAGTGCAATGATTTGTTTGGAAATGTATACCTGCCCAGAAGAATAAGTCAAAAATAAGCTGAGGTGACAGAAAGCTTTTCAGTGGCTCCTCCCTTGTGGAATACCCTCCCCCTCCAGCCATTCAACAGAGCCTATCTCTTTAGCCATGTGGAAAGCTGTTAAGATTTTGGTACTTTACTAAGATACCGGATGGGACAGGATGATAGAATAGATAGCATGGAAGGAGAGCAATTGAGCCTGCTGTAGGCATTCCAAGGGGACAATTAATTTGTTTTATGGTTTACCAATTTTCACTGTTTTATTATTGTTTTATTAGCTTTATTGTTATTGTGAGCTGCCCAGAATTGCTTAAGATGGGCAGTCGTATAAATGAGGGTAAAGGTTCGTTCTCTGAGCTTGTGGGTTGGTTTCCAAATGTTTCATTACCAGGCTAGGTAACATCTTCAGCGGAGTTTAGAGGTTGTCCATATTCTGTTCTGTTGAAAACAGAACACTAACTTTCCCTTAAACTCCATTGAAGATGATTTCATTACCTAGCCTGGTAATGAAATTTTCAAAACCAACCCACAAGCTCAGAGAACAAACCTTCACCCTCATCCTACACCCAGGTTCCAGATATTGACCACTATTGCAAGTCATATAAATCTTATAAATGAATAAATAGAACATCTCAAAGATTAAAGGGACAGTTTACCTCCTGATAAAACATAAAAGAGCGTTTCAATATCAATATATCAAGGGGATCATTTGATGAGAATAATCATACTATGCTTTAAAAGTTAAACCCACTTTTTCCAAAAGGTGGGAGACCCCTTCTTCCCCACCCCTTATTAAACTTCATATCAGCTCCCTGTGTTGGCTTCTGGATGCCCTTCTATCTTCTTAGCCAACATGGGAAATAATTCTTGGAATTAAAGGTCCACATATTTGTCAAGGATGATTGCCACATGCCAGGTTTTTTAAGATCAGCCAATGGCTGCCATCAACTACATAATTTGAGGACCAGTATTATTCTGAATTTTGTAAGCAGTGGTGGTCTCTAGGGGAATTGTTGACCAATGTTACCAAGTTTTTCAGATAATAACTCAGTTTCAATCAGTCTATTGAAGATTCATAAGCCAGAATACGGGAGTCATGATAAATTGTAAGGGAGATGCTAACTTGTAGTGCTGGCTTGCTGGGTTTCACAAAAGGTTGCTTGGCTGATTGTGTGAGACTGTATCGAATTCTGGCTGAGAAAGTACACATTTGTTTGCTGAGCACTTGCCCTAAGAGGTGTTTCCCAACCTCTGCAGATTTACGATGTGAGGACTTCAATTCCCAGAATTCCTTAGGCAGGAGAAGGGCTCACAGCTGCAGCTCTCCTATTAATCTGGCGATGTGACTGTGGGCGGAGCCACATTTCTCAACTGCTTAGTCTCAGACAACACCTTTTAAAAGGAAGTAGGAATTTGTGATTAGATCAACAATCAAGAATGAGGAATTTTGTGGGGGAAGTTAGTGGAAATAGGAGACAAGATATGATTTCTCAAATCCTGTCAAAAAGGAGATAAGGGGGAAGCAGTAGTGACTTGTTGTGTGTATCATGTTTACCTTCTTACTAGGTATCATAATTATACCTTTCAATTATACCTTTCAGTTGTTCCAGAGGAGAAGGTGAAAGAATCAGAAGCCAGATTTTCTTGCTTGAGACACATCAGGGCAAGTGAGGTGCACACAAGTAACGGTCCAGTGGTGGGGTTCAACTTGTTTTACTACTGGTTCTGTGGGTGTGGCTTGGTGGGCGTAGCAGGGGAAGGATTCTGTAAAATCTCCAGTCAGAGGTGGTATTTGCCGGTTCTCCAAACTACTCAAAATTTCCGCTACCGGTTCTCCAGAACTGGTCAGAACTGCTGAATACCACCTCTGAAGTAACCCATATATCTAGCACGGAGATATAAATATTCAAATAAATACTGTCTAAAAACTTTTAGATTTGGATATGTAATATTCAAAGAATAGCACAATTTAGGAAGTTAATCTGCCTGATCAAATATGAAATGCTTGTCTACTCTTTTATTATTTCTCAGGCACCAATCTTGGTTACAAGTGTGTCTCAAGCACTTTGCTTAGTGTTCTGTTAGATCCCTGAGGAAATGCCTAGTGCTAATACTCGGATGGTGAAATAATTTCTGTAATGGAGCACTATGACATTTTAAGTATAGGTTGTGATATCGCTAGAGAATGCAGTAGAAGAAATTACATGGAGAGGAGCAGAGATTTTCCAAAACACACAGAAAGTATGTTCATAAACATACTGGCAAAAGAGAAAAAGCTTGAAGTTTGGTCTACTTACTAAATGTAAGCTTTCATGAATTAGGATTCATTTTATCAGAAATATGAATTTTCTTTGGCAACTGGCATTGGAGAGGGGGGAAAAGAAATTACGAGGACTAATGTCAGGAAAAGCATCTGAGGTAATTCAGCTGATACCGATACTTAGGCACTAAGAAAGTAGTTTGTGGCAACTCAGAGCTGTGGAAAAAGTGCTTCACAACTCAAAGTACAATTCTGATTTGGGCTTAGAAGCTGTTGTGGTATGTGGGGATAAACAGGCTCAGACTCAACCCAGGCAAAAAAATAGATCAACTAAAATAATTATGAATACAAGTAGGAGAATACTTCAGATTTTAAATGTAAGATATTTAAAACTAATTCACCAAATTACAAAACAATCTTGTGAATGTATTAAAATATTATATGATTAAATTGCTGAATTATTATGTAAATGCACACAAAAATCATTGTGAACACATATTTGAACAAACCAAACACATATCGGAAAAGAAAAACAGCATAAAAGCATGCAAATGTGATATAGTTATACAATGCTAATATTAAAAATACTTTTCTACATAAAGCTATGGCAGGTGTAAGAAATTTTCTTATGGAGAAGTTGAGGTTCTAGTCCAACAATATAAAGCAAACATCATTCTAAAAACAGGTAGAATCTCAACGAGGAACCAGAATTCTGAAACTAGGACACCACTTGTTATAGAAAAGACATTGAATGAACATGTGGTCTTAGAGCCTCAGGTTTTTTTAGACCACAAAATCAAATTTGCTCTGCAAAATGTTATTGTTATGTTTTCCTTCCAGTATTGCAGAGGCAAGTCATCTGCAGTTTGTTGTACAGAAAATTTTGAATGACCAATCACTTAGTAACTGTTTGAAGTTACAATGGACCCCCCCCACATACACACAAAAGCTACTCATGATCTAGTTCCAGAATTCCAATAGCTGCACAAACATACATATTATGGTCACATGACTGCATTTCAGGCACTTGGCAACCAACTCACTTGTGATAGAATATTACCTGCAGCAGCAGAGGGGAGTATTTGGCCAATGCAGAGTTTTCCCAGAAAGAGGGCCAGATTAAGAGACTGTGCGTTCCTAAGCTGGATGGGGGAGAGGGGGAAACCGTTTGGGATGCCTACACCCTAGAATCTGTCAGGACATATCTAACAGGTTAGAAAGTTCTAACTTTAGTTTAGCAAGATTCTGTCCATTAGGTGCAAGCATATGAACTCAATTGAATCGCATTACCTTGTCTCTGAGCTTGGGCTTGACATCCCCTTTATAGCCAATGGCAGCAGTCCCCATTCACAGGACCACGATTTACAATGTTTTCTTCCTGTTTCCAACTTTTTCAGCCAGTTTCTGGAAAAAATGATCCATAGTAATACATAGATAGAGCCATGCTGGCACAGTAGATAGAATGCAGTATTGCAAGCTAACTTTGCCCACAGCCAGGAGTTTGATCCTGATCAGCTCAAAGTCAGTCAAATGAGGACCAGATCGTTGGAGGCAATATGCTGACACCTTAAACCACCCAGAAAGTGCTGTAAAGCACTATGGAGAAGTATATGTGTCTAAGTGCTACTGCTACTGCTAGATTTGCTTAATGACACCTGGAAGAAATACTAATAAAATTGGGTTTTGTCACATGGGTGTCTTGATTTACAACCATCATGACATGATAGAAATCCCAGGTTACATTACTGTCAAGGAATACCTGCATTTAATGCTGTAAAGTATTTCTGATTTATATCCAGGTATATATTATTATCTAGATTGTCCAGAACTACCTGGAGAATTCTATCCAATAATACCCATTGTTGAATTGCAGTTCTAGCTCTTGATCACCCCATAGCCAAGAAGCTTGGCTGGGTTTAAGTTTTCCAGAAAGAAGAAAATTTGTCTAGAAAGATTATGGTGGCCTGGGAATCATTGGAAAAATAAAGCTTAAGCCAGAAACAGAGGTGGCATATATGGACCTATGACTCTAGCTACATTATGTTAACATTGGCTATATTATGTTAACATTGGCTAATTTTTTTACATGTTGGATTGAGTCAGATTCATTGTATATTTTAACTCTGGTTATTCTTAATACTAAAAATGTTAAAATGTTTAACTGTTTAGTTGAAGAGGTGCTAGTCATTTGCTAGGTATTTTACTCGCTCCCCAGATCTTTGGCTTACGAAGTTCAGTGAATTTTCTGTCTCGGGATTCTTGACATTGGACTGGCAGATGAAAACATAAGCTCTTCCACATGCTACCACTTCTTCTCTCCTATTACTCCACAGCATTTGGAAACCAGCCATATGACTTTATTCCTTCTAACCTTGGAATATTGTCAATAGGCAGGGAGTAACAAAACCCAGTCAGTGCTTCCTCCAGCTGATGAAGGGCCTCAGAAACTTTTATTCAACCAGTATCCCAGCTCCAGAATACCAGCAAATCTGCACTTTTCCTCACCAACCATAATTGACTTTTGCCATTTATGTTTTATGTAAATGATTGTCATATCCATGCAGTATATGAATAATTTGCAAAGAAAAAAAAACAACCCAAACCCAACCCAAAACCCTAAGCTGTTGATCTTTAGGGAAGCATTAGAGCGAGCCCAGACCTTTTGGGAATTAAAAAAAATGGCTTGTCCTTCCTTCTTCCTGAATTTCAGCATCATAAATCCCCAAATGAAAGAGGACAGGACAACATTGTCAGAACCCAAAAGCACAAGTGCCATATGTGGGGGATTCTTTGTCACAGAGCTTCTCCTCCAGGGGCCTTAGTGGTGCAGGCTGTTAAATGCCTAGCACTTAATTCCAGCTGCCTGCGATTACTGTAGGCTCGAATCCCACCAGGCTCAAGGTTGACTCAGCCTTCCATCCTCTTGGGGTAGGTATATTGAGGACCCAAGATTGTTGGGGGCAATAAGCTGACTTTGTAAAAATGCCGCTTAGTAATAAGCAGGCATATACAATGGAATGAAGGCTATTGCTGAGCGCATTGGGTTGCGCTCCAAAAAAATTGTAAGCCGCCCTGAGTCTCCGGAGAAGGGTGGCATATAAATATGAATTTAAAAAAATGAAAAATTACTGTCCCTTCAGATGTAGCTGAAACCTCAGACACAACAGATATCAGCATATCCAGTGCTGAAGGATGCGGGATGGATACTGCTACATTGAGGAGACATTGAAAGTCTATTAATGAGCTATGTGAACTAAATATGATTTGCAACTAAAATAGGACACAGGCTGACTATGCCCAATCTCTCCCTGTGAAGTAGAAGCTCAGTGAGGTTCTGTTCTTAAGAGCCAGCATAGGTAAGCTGTCAGTGCAAACTTGGACCATAATAAAGTAGGGGTCAAAATCACTCAGACTTCTGTCCTTGCATTCAAACACAATTACAGCTTCTATTCAATCAGCTAAAGACACAAAGTTATGAGAGAATAAGGCAGATGATACATGGAGATATAAGGGTTAAGGTCAATGTGCATGGTCCTTTCTGTATCTAAATTTTAAAGCCTCACCTATCCAGATAAATGATATAAAAAGGCTTTGAAGAAGAAGCTTTTCCTTACTGTGTTTACAGCACTCTGATCATAACTGATAAATCAGCAATAATTATGCACTGTTACAACTGGTTTCTTTCCTGATAGATACAAAGTGCATTTGAACAGCATTGTTTATAGGCTGGTGCCTTATTAATGATCAGTCTAGATAACTTGTATAATTGTGAAAGAAAGTAGTTGAAAGTCAGGTCATGTTTCTGCTAATCATAGACTGAACATTTTAGCACCTTGGGATAGCATCTTTATTTTCGTTAAATAAAGCAAATTTGTCTCTCATTCTCTTTGGTTTTCACTAGAGTTTGCATGAATTGCTGCATTTTTCTCAACAGAACCACTGGTTGTAGAGCTGTTCCAGTGTGCTTGGTGTTCAAGTCTGTTCTCTTAATTATATATCTCAAGCAGCACAAAATAGCACTGAAGAAAACATTTGTGCTGGAAGATTAGGTAGCTAAAGCTAGAAGTGGAGTACAAAAGGAAAGAATTTGCTTTATTTCCATTGTGCAAAAATTACAATGGATGTTCACTGATTTTACAAACTCCTTGCTGCTTTTGGGGATATCTGTTCCCATCTGAGTAGCGTGTAGAATGTGGAAATTAAATTCAGCTACCTCCTTCAACAATAAATACCAGTAACAAATATCAGAAGCTGAAATATAAATTATCCATTTTTTGATACAGGGGGTACCAAAAGTTAAATCTAGGGAAATAATAGGTTAAAAGCCTATTAAAAGAACACAGTTAATATAAACCCAATGATGGTTGTGTAGGATAATATAAGAAACATACAATAGCAGTCCCTATGCGTGGATCAGATAACTTCCAAATGTAATTTGATGTGACTTTTATGAGGTTAAAATAAACAACTACAGTTGCCCACTGACAATGCTCAAAATGGATCATACTTGCTTATTAAATGTCAGGACTTTTCCAGACAACTCGGTAATTCTAGTAATGATACATGCATTCTGGGCATATCTCACTTGGAAAATGCAGTGTATATGTGTATATTAACTGCAGTGTATATTAACTGCCCTCTTCCGTAGGACCTTCAGTTGAATGTGTGTTGCTTATGTTCCTTTGAACATCTTATCTGCATAGATAATCTACACATGCCTATTTTTATATATATGCTCCAGAACCTCCTCATTTCTAGGCTACTAAATTACTAGACTGTAGAGCCTTTCAATCCACAGGAATTAAGAAACACTTCTATTAATGTTTTATTAAATAGAGTTTTAATGAAACTTTCTGGATAGTTCCCTTGGGGAATAAAACACTGTATCATTTATATTGCACTTACCCTGACACTGCAATTTATTTATTGAGATAATGGTCACATTAGATGAAAGATCAGAAGACTCTCCGTTGCTCTTTTACAGACTGAATGCAGCTGATTTCCACTGAGCATATTCTCTGGGTTAAGGCTGAAGCATATGTACAACATGGAAGATTTTTCTGACTTCTGTGGCAGGAGGTGGTAATGTGGGCCTTCCAAATATTACTGAGCCACAATTCTCATTATCATTCACCATTGGCTCCGTTGGCTGTGGCTTCTGGGAAAGATGATTTCACATGTTCTATGGCTGGAGCAGGAGTCAACTCTTAGTACTTTTTCCCTTGCAATACTTGTAGATTCTTACCAGTTGTAATAGCAACTGCATAAACGATTTCCTGGAAGTGCCACCAACAGGATAGTAGGGTTAATAAGATCTATCCTGATAGCACAAACTCTAAAATGAGATTTCAGCTCTGCTGCACTGGAGAATATACTTAGTATGGTAATTGTTAACTTGGGAACTCATGCTCAGTATATTGGCGCAGTCACACATCACACTAAGCCATAGTGTATTTAGTTTGATTTTCGACTTAATTTGCCTGGTGAATCAAGTCAATTGTGACTTATTCCATAACTATGACTAAATAAATCAGAGGTGGGGAACTATGGCCCCTTTATGACTTGTGAACTTCAACTCCCAGAATTCTTGAGCCAATATGGCTGGCTCAAGAATTCTGGGAGTTGAAGTCCACAAGTCATAAAAGGGCCATAATTCCCCAGCCCTGAAATAAATCATAACAGCACAATGAGTCAACCTTGTTGATGTGAGTGTTTAGGAGTTTAAGAGTGCCTGGGCATAGTAACCAAGTATTAGTTGCTATTAGCCAGCCATTCAGTTTATTGCTCTTTCAAAAGAAGAAGAATTATACGGTGTTATGAATGCAGATACTGTCTAATAAGGTTAAGTATCTCAGTATTATTTAAGCTGAAATTCATTCCACAACTTTTGAGGGAGGATTTTGTTCCACTTGTTTAGGCTGCTTCCCAAATTCTTATTTTAATACCGGTAATATGTTTCCCATAAGTTGTAATTTTGGAGATATCCCAACATTTGCACTGCAATTTTTCCCCGAAGTCTTGATATCTTAAGATTTTAGAGACGTAAACATTTCCAAGAGTTGGAATTTATTTCTCGCTAAATAAACACTGAAACCTTCTGTCTATAATAATAAAAAACCTGCATAGGGGTTTCTTGTATCAGAATTTACAATACGTAACATGTAATGGTACAATTTTGATGTGTTTAGTAAGTAGGAAGTCCCTTTGGTTGCATGCCAATATCTAAACCACCATGTGGTTTCATTTGGTGAACCATAGTGGCTTTCATGACTGTATTGCAGGTAGATACCATTTTGCTGTTAATGTCCCCTGACAAAAACCAAAATTCAGCAACGTGACACTCTTTTTTAGAAGGATTATGAAGGTTAAATAATACTTCCCCAAACCTGACATTTTATTTAAAAGAAAGAATAAAGATTTATATTCAAGTATCACGGAAAAAAGGAAATGGCAGAAATTCCTGCAAAGGGAATAGACTTTTGAATCTTTAAAGATTGCAGTACAGTATGCAAAAGAAAGAAGTTCAGGAGAGGTTACTTGCTTCTTTTAAAGAACCCTATTCTTGTCTGCTCCCGTTGACTCAAATATCCAATAACTGAGTAACTGTTTTGCAACTTAACACGGTGCCCTTCCGCCATTTCTCAGTGCTTCATTTAAGTGCTAAACAGGAATGCCCTTGTCCTTGCTGCTATTTTAGAGGATTATGCAAAGGAGAGAGATGGCGTATTTCCCTCATTGCAGGCATAGAGAGTTGGGTACTGGTTTTGCCCTTCTCCCATAGATCAGCTAGAAGGCTTTGTTTGGATCATATAAACTTTGGGATGTTGTGAGCCACTCAGAGAGCATGAAATTATTTCTGAAGAATTAATTTGAGGTGTGAAATAAGTGGATATATGGCCTCCAGATCTTTGAATCTAATTGTCACCAAGTAAAATAAAACTTGCCAGATCCAAGGTCTAGGACTGCCATATCTATACTGCAGAAATCTAAATTACCCAAGGCTCTATCAAATGTTAGTTTTCTGTACTCCTTGTTGCCATCTGAGGATCCATTTAGTTTATCTGCAGCCCAGATATGGTAGCTCTAAGTAAAGAATTTACCAAAAAGATGTGTGAGCTCTCTAAAAATCAACTTTAATGTGTACTAATATTTCTATATTTGCATTCCAGACAAAGAGGAGTTTTGTGGCACTGCAAGATTTTGAATAAATCAAATAGCTATACAGCATTTTCTTGGATAGTACCACATAGGGGTAGAAAAACAAACATGTCACTTTAAAAAATCCAGTTTCTTAAGTTTGTATCATTTTCCAAGCCATTAATAATAATAAAAGTAAATATTTCCTTCATGTGGTAATTGCACTTCCTTGCAAACTAGACTAGGAAATTAGACCTCATAAAGGGATGAGTTTATTTAAACAAAAAAAAAAAACCTTAGCAATTAACAGGAAATTAATTACAGCAATTTCTTCTCCACCCTGAACTCTGAAAGCATGCTCTTCCTATTTAGGGAGAGAAATTGAATTCTATTACCTATGAATCATTATATTTTAATTCAAGGCGATTTTCCTCTTTGGTGGCTATTCTATCTGATGATTTCAAAGATCCGTAACTGGAATTATACTTAGCAGTAAGTTTATTTCATGACAGGTAGTCCTCAACTTACAACCACAAAATTTATGTTGCTCAGTGAGTTTTGCCACATTTTACAACTTATCTTGCCACATTTGTTAAACGAATCATTGCAGTTGTTAAATTAGTTACATAGTTGTTAAGTGAATCTGGTTTCCCCATTGACTTTGCTTGTCAGAAGGTCGCAAAAGGCGATCACGTGACTACGGGATACTGCAACCATCATAAATGTGAGTCAGTTGCCAAGCATCCAAATTTGGATCACAGGACCATGGGGATACTTCAACAGTCATAAGTGTGAAAAATGGCACTTTTTTCAGTGCCATTATAACTTTGAACGGTCACTAAACAACTGTTGTATGTCGAGGACTGCCTGTAGTATATACCCCAGGCAGGCTGGGCATGGAACTTATTCAAATAAAGGTTTGCCTTTATAAAACTGAACATGATGTACCTTTAAGCAAGAAGGCATTCCATACTGTTCTTTACAAATGTTGTACTCCATATCTGAACTCCAGATTGTGCGTACAACAATATTTGCCATGCTGATGAAGTTCCTATCTTGCTATTGAATATGAGGTAGAGAAAAGGGTGAAAGACTACAACTGTGATTCACTGAAATAAGCTAAGATCAGACCATGGTGGGTTAATTCAGTTAAATTTCAGAACAGCAGATTACTTTACACCAGGAAGCCACTCTGCCACATGGTATGGGAAGAATGGTGTTCAAATGAATTTATTGCTTTATTGCTCCATATTCTTTATAGTGACAAAGTAAATGAAATATTCATAGAAATCCAATTTTGCCTCACAGAACAATGTGCTCTCCATTTAAAATCCTTCAGATATGCATATATGTTACTCAGATAATAATAGGTAGCTATTTTGACATATATCTATATAACTAAGGAGTTTAGTATGCCATCATTGTATTTCTACTGATTAAAGATAAATTATATAATAAACCTAGATATATACATTTTCCTACCTTCCTCCCTCCCTCCCTCCCTCCCTCCCTTCCTTCCTTCCTAGAAAAACTGCTTGGCAAAATATACAGTAATTTATTCCAAAGAATAATTATTGCTTAAGAAACTTCCTATCTTAGATAATAATTTGGCCTAAAAGTGAAAGTGTTAGAAAACTGTTAATATTGTTTGATTGCATCTAGAAAGTCATATCTAGAGTAGAGCTCCTGTAATCAATTGACTTAATGATTATACACCTGCTTTCATATTGAACTATATTATATAGATGACCTATCAGAAGCACTGATTCTGGCTTTGCATGGGTATAATTTGTTATGCAGAAGTGTATTTTGTAAGAATATAGAGCCTCTCCTTCCTGCTTTTGATCCATTTTACCTTTCTGATAAACACACATACAAACACACAGAGAGAGACATCTGCAGATCTGTATACAAATTGCATACAAGTTGATACCAGATAGTGAAAGAGGTAATTTTAGCTAACCCCAACAGATACAAGTGGATATGAGCAGAGATATTGTACTCTTTCATGGATGGAAAGATTGAAAAAAGGGATGCCCCATAAATGGAGTATATTGTGGGAAAGAATAGTTGGATGCTCTAAGTTTTTAAAAAATTCAGATGTACACCAAAAGTGAAGGAAGAAGAAGAGACTCTTAACCTCATAAACCAGATTTTTTTTGTTATCTGTGACTCTTTTTTTACCTCACCTCATCCTCATCCCTGAGAGATCAACAAAGTTCCAAGGGGCTTTGCAATGGACAGTGAAAATATGGGTATAATTTTGCTCTGAAAAAAGTATATTTTCTTAGAATATATAATAACCCGATTCCTTGAAAGTATTAGGTAGATTTCAGAGAGTTTCTCCCGCTTTCCCACTTCCCTCATTATCTTCCCCTTTCCCTTAGATTAAAATACTAATCTTTGTAACCACTTACCAAACTTTAGATATTCAATGTTACAATATTTTATTTACTTCAGTAAAGAAACAGTAAAGACCAAAATCTGGTCTGATTCTATCCCTTACTCTCAGAATATGACGGGTGAGATCTTGATGTGTATGTAGCCCAGCCTGATGAAATGGAGTATGTTTTTGCTCAGGGATGGGATTCAAATTTTGTAACAACCGGTTCTGTGGGCGTGGCTAGGTGAGCGTGGCTAGGTGGGTGTGACCATGTGACTGGGTGGGTGTGCTTTTTTTTGCAGCACCCCCTCCCCATTTTTTGGGCCTTCTGGGCCTCAGGGAAGCCTCCTGAGACCCAGAAGGAGCACAGGGAGGGATTGCTCCCAGGAAGCTTCCCTGGGGCCCAGGAAGGCAAAAAATGGAGATGGGCGGGGGTGCTTCAGTGACAGTGACAAATCCAGAGGGTGAGAAACTGATAATATGCAGGCAGCAGGCAGAGAACCATTAATTCCCCAGAGTGATGTTTGAACGGGGATTATCAGATTCATCCTAGCCCTAGGAAAGGCATCACAAATATAACTATACCGAATGATGCTCGAGTGAATGGAGGGAAATCTCATCTCAAACAGCTCAGATAGGAAAAAGTTAAAGGAAAACCCAGATCGGATCCCTCACTGAAATACAGATCAATAACATTTAATCTGTCAGTCGAGCATGGACATCCATAGGGCAAAGGGCATCGTGTCACATATTACTAGTGGGCAACATCACAATCTAAGTATTTATTTATTTATAATTGGACTTATATACGCCCCTCTCATGAGGACTCGGGGTGGCTCACAATTAAAAACACAATACTTCAACCAATAAATATTTAAAACAGAATTAAATCAACAAGCCCAATCACTAAAAACCCATTAAAATACTTTAAAAACCCCAGGAGGTCAGTCCAGCACGGCCTGTTCAAACAGCCAGGTCTTCAGATCGCGGCGGAAGGAGCGGAGATCAGGAGCCAACCGGAGCTCCAAAGGAAGTTGGTTCCACAGGGTGGGGGCCGCAACAGAATAGGCCCTTCCTCGGGACACCGCTAGCCGACATTGTCTAGCTGACGGTACCCCAAGGAGACACCGTCTGTGTGCACGCACAGGGCGATCGGTGTTTGATATTGGCAGGAGACGCTCCGTACCGGACCCATATCGTAAAGGACTTTGAATGTTAACACCAACACCTTGAATCTCACCTGGAGGGCAACCGGCAACCAATGCAGCTCGCGCAGGAGGGGTGTAACATGGGAGTATTGGGAAACTCCCATCACAACCCGCACAGCCGCATTCTGCACCAGCTGAAGCCTCCGGATGGTATGCAAGGGCAGTCCTAAGTAGAGAGCGTTGCAGTAGTCGAGTCGGGATGTCACAAGTGCATGACTCCTTGGGGTCCCGTCGGCTGGCCAATGCCGGTTGGCAGTCCCCCGATGACGAGCCTATTCTATTGCGGCCCCTGACCTCTGGAATCAGCTTCCCCTGGGGCTCCGTCTGGCCCCTGACCTCCGCCTTCGCCGTGAATTGAAGACCTGGTTATTTAACCAAGCCGGGCTGTGACCCTTTGGGGGGTGGTTTTTATCATGGTTTTATCGTGTATTTATGTAATTGTATCTTAATGGGGCTTGTTAGTTTAATTCTTTTAATTATTTATTGTTTTCTTGTTTTAGTTGTGAGCGAGTCTTCGGAGATGGGGCGGCATACAAGTCTCATTAATAAATAAATAATAATAAAATAAATGAGTGATCGTGCGAAGGGCATCTCGGTCCAGATACGGGCGCAACTGGTGAAGCAGTTGGACCTGGGCAAAAGCCCCCCTGGTCACGGCCCCCACCTGCTCCTCCAAACCAAGCCGTGAATCCAGGAGGACTCCCAGATTCCATGCCGTATCCACAGGGGGCAACACCTCTCCCCCTATGACCAAAGATGGAATCAACTGACTGGGCCGAGATGCCTGTACGCACAACCACTCAGTCTTAGCCAGGTTGAGCTGTAGTCCGTTCCTGCCCATCCAGGTCCGTACCGCATCCAGACAATGGGTCATCACGGAGAGGGCATCACTGATTTGGCTGATAGGTATGATAGGGCAAAGCTTGCAATGTGATATCAATGATTTTTGCCATTATTGTGGCTAACCTTGGACAGCTCTAGAGTGTTGGCAGAGGAAAATTCCCCTCAAGGTTTTTTGAATCTTCTTTTCCCCAAATAGCTCAAAGCTATTTAAATAGAAGCCTCAACTCCTTGGAAATCTGGGATTCAAGAGGCAGGGGGAAATGTAAAAATCTAATTTTAGTTATTTTTATGGAAGGTGAGTTGAGCTCTGGTGCCTTTGTTATATAGTTTTGTATTTTTTTTATATTCAATTTTTGTGGTCTGTCCCTGGGTTTGTAGATGAAAGTGAAGTAACCGGGATACCGTTTAAAGACAATGGTATTCCCCCCCTCTTTTTTTCTTTCAACTTCTGCCTATTCTCTTAACTCTTATGTGAATAACAAAGAGTTGAATTCTTACTGAATCAATTTATTGAAATTATATATTTCTTATGTTATATTAATTAGAGAGCCATTTCGGTTAGTGGTTAAATGCTGACCTAGAACCCTGGAGACAGTGAGTTCTAGTCCTGCTTTAGGCATGAAAGATGACTGACTTTGGGTCAAGCATTCTCTCTCAGCTCAACCAGGGGTGGGATTCTACCAGTTTGGACTGGTTCGGGTGAACCGGATGCTAAGTTTTCATCTGGTTCATTGAACCAGTATTTCAACTGACCGGCTGGCCCCACCCACCCTACCCCTCCCCTCCCCGGAGTCTCCACGTGGCCTATTTTCAATTAAGGTAAGTGCAGGGTCCATGCAGAGGCTCTGGGAGGAAAAACAGGCCTTCCGGAAGTCTGGAAACAGGCCTCCAGACCCTTGGGAGGGCAAAAACTGGCCCTCTCGGAAGTCTGGAAACAGGACTGTTTCTGGCTTCCAGTGCGCCTCCAGAACCCGAGGGAGGCTGTTTTCGCCCTCCCAGGGGTTCGGGGAAAGCCTGCCAACCCTTGAGAAGGTGAAAACAGCCCTCCGGGAAGTTTTTGTAGGCCACACCCACCATGGCCACGCCCACCCAGCAACCAGGCAGCGAACCGGTTGCTGAGCTTTTGAATCCCACCCCTGAGCTCAACCCACCTCACAGGTCTGTTGTTTGTGGGGGAAAATAGGCAAGATGTATGGCAAATAAATCTAATAAATAAATCAAATTGGAGGAGGAAGGAGTACTGGATATGTTCGCCACCTTGAGTTGTTTAGAAAAGTAATAAACTTATTTAAAAATAATAATTCTGACTTTTCTTTAACATTTCTGTAATTCAGAAAAAAATCCAGAAGAAATAAGGAAATATGTATTTTCTGGGAGATTTAATCTGGATAATTGTATTGTAGTTAATGTTTTGTTATCTGCATTTGTGACAATTAATTACAAGAGTTCCAAATAAGAACATTCTTAACAAATCAACATCATTAAAAAAAGACCAGAATCATGTTTCTTTCATGCCTCACTTGAGCACTGCAAAATTTAATTAGTTAATATTTGTAGATCCATGGAGATACAAGAAGTATTTAAGTTTTAATGTTAACCTCAGAGACAAACAGGTATATATTTCCTGCTGGATATGTTAAAAAAATAAAAAGCCGAAAAGCAACAGTGGGTGTCATGAGTGTCTAGAAAAATATTAATGGGAAAGATGGTGGATTAACTGCAGAAAATTTATGGAGCCTTCAGATTACACTATTCTTTACCTCACAGCCATAATCTTCTTTCCTTCTGCCTGTGCAAGAGATGCTTAATTTTGTAGAAAGACCAAAACAGAGGCAACATTTTCTAGATTCGGTCTGCCATCTTTAATTCTGTCATGTTTAAAGGTGGTGTAGCTTCTACCTCAGCACAAATTGATAGAATCATAAGGCTAGAAGGTCTTCTAGTCTATTTAATTCTCCTATTTTATTTATTTATTAGATTTGTTTGCCATCCATCATGCCTGTTTTCCCCACAACAACAGCCCTGTGAGGTGGTTTGAGCTGAGAAGGAATGATTGACCCAAAGTCAGTCACCTTTCATGCCTAAGGCAGGACTAGAACTCACTGTCTCCAGGTTTCTAGGTTAGCACCTTAACCACTAACAAAGGGAGGAAACCTTATACAGCTAATCCTTGACTTACAACAGTTCATTTAATGACCATTCAAAGTAACAACAGTACTGAAAAAAGTGACATGACCATTTTTCAGAGTTACGCCTTTTGTAGCATCCCCATGATCATGTGATCAAAATTCAGATGCTTGGCAACTGGTTCATATTTATGACCATTGCAGTGTCCCAGGGTCATGTGATAACTTTTTGCAACTTTCTGACGAGCAAATCAATGGGGTAGCCAGATTCATTTAACAACCAGATTAGTAACTTAACAACTGCAGTGATTCACTTAACCATTGTGGCCAGAAAGGTTGTAGAAAGGAGCAAAACTCATTTAACAAATGTCTCACTTAACAACAGAAATGTCAGGCTCAATTATAGTTGTAAGTCGAGGAGTACCTGTACCATCCTGGACAAATGGCAGTCCATTTTTTTCTTGAAAACCTCCAGTGATGGAGCACCCACAACAAACTTCCACCCTTTGCTTCTTGTCCTGCCCTCAGGTGCTTTGAAGATTAAGTCGCCCTTCCCTCTTCTCTGTAACAGCCCCTCAAGTACTGGAAGACAGCTATTATGTCACCTCTAATCCTTCTCTTCATTAGGCTAGTCACACCCAGTTCCCTTCACCATTCATTGTACAATTTAGCCTTTAGACCCCTTATCAGCTTTATTCTTCTTCTCTGCACTCTTTCTAGGGCCTCAGCATCCTTTTTGTATCATGGTAACCAGAACTGAATGTGGTATTCCAAATGTGAGCTCATTGGTACATTATAAAGTTATGCTATCATTTCCTGTGTCTTTCTGCCTCTTGATTCAGCCTCCGCATATTGCCTTCCTTACAGCGGAATATGCCTGCTTTTCTGGGCCTGCTTGTGAACAATTCTGAAACCTGAATTGTATTAGATATTTTACAACCTATAAAACCTAGGTTAGCTATGCTTCTGTGCATAGAAGTCAGTACCACCAGCTCCAAGAAAATAGGAGCTGGTTAAGAGATTTAAATGGGCAGAAGAAAGTTGAAGAAAATAATAATAATTTATTAGAACAGCTTACATCCTGTGACAATACCTTTAACACCATCAAACCTGCCCTAGTTCTGAGAAGAATGTACTAGGTGGATCTTAGCATCTGACTGACCTTGGAACCAGCCATAATAATTTATTAAATGCACATACCATCTAAATTCCAAGACTGAGCAGTTTACAATTGTTACTGATGGCTTACTTTCTGGATAGAGGTACAGTAGTAAAATATCCAACAGTTAAGAAATGTATGAATAAGATGTTAGAGTTATGACTACAAAAAAGTACAGGAAAGAATTGGTCTTATTTAAGAATGACTTGTATTTGAACCGAGTCCCTGCTTCCAGTGTTGCTTAGCATTTTTATAAAAGAAGACAAGGTAATTTATCAGATGCTCAGATTGACAATGCTATTTGGAGTAGATAGAAATTCAAATGCTTTGCTAACTGGACCTCAGCTAACAAGCCAATTTCTGTGAAAATAACAATGGATTCTGTTGGCCTGTTTATATTTTAGAAAAATTGTGTGTCTTAGGAGGGCATAAGAGAAGCATGAGATGTGCAGTAGTGATTGAAAAGGCTAATATAATTCTGGCAGCATCAGAAAAATAATGTATTGAGGCATTGAAAAATAATGATTCCATTCTATTATGCTTTGGATAGACCTTGCCTGGAAAGAAAAAAGCAGGAAGAATTTGGAAATAGCTCATCTAAACAGTTTACTATAAAACATTGTCAGTATAAAAAAGAAATCTATCAATTTTATTCTGTTTACCATAAGTCATGGCTCAAATCAGTATTTTGTTTGGGTTGTTTTCTCCAGCAAAGCATGAATATCTGATAAAAGATTATTTTTTCCCTTGTGCTGATCAAATGAGCCAGATAGGGAAGGAATGACAACTCAGTTCATCGCTTTGCATCCAAACCAACATGACTTCACATTTCTCAGCTAGACAGAATAGCCACCATGGAGTGGATATTGCTTCCGGTGCCACAGTGACATTTCAAAAGCAACTGGCGCCTTTGCAAAACAGTTTTGATATATTTGACACCAACCATGGGCTGCTAACTATGCAAGAAAATAACCAGGAGGGATGTGCAATTCTTCAGACAGTTGCCCAAAGGGTGCTGTGGCACATGGAGGAAACCTAGCATAAAAGGAGCCTCTGTGGTACAGTGGTTGGAGTGCAGTACTGCAAGCTAGTTCTGCTGCCAGCTGCCTACAATTTGGCAGTTCAAATCCCACCAGGCTCAAGGTTGACTCAGCCTTCCATCCTTCCAAGGTGGGTAAAATGAAGACCCAAACTGTTGGAGCAATATGCTGACTCTGTAAACCACTTAGAGAGGGCTGTAAAGCACTATAAAGCGGTATGTAAGTCTAAGTACTATTGCTATTATCTGCAACTCTTTAAAGCTCTTTTTCAGGAGTTGCAACAGCTGTAAAAAGCAATTATATGATCTCAGGATAAAAGGTTGCTGCTTTAAACCATAGCAATCAAATTCTGTATTCATGACCCTGCATTTTCTGAAGCAACTTTCTGGAACTGAATCCAACACATTGCACCTTCCTGTTAATTAATGCTTTTGTAAACCATCAAGGATCTGCCTTGATGTGGGGAACATGTCACCAAAGATTGAAGTAGGGCTAATCTGTCTTGGCTTTTATACACTTGATGCATACACGCAGAAACTCTTCTATACTAGTGATGTGACACGAGGCACTGCTGTTAAGACGTTGGGTGCCAAGTTGCATCATGGTTTTGTTTCAAGCCTTTTGAACATGCTTTAGTCCAAGCAAAATGGCCTTTTTAGAGGACAGAATTGTCAAGCAGGTGGACCAATGTAGTGTTTGCTTTGATGGTTCCACCATCCTTAGGTCAGAATTGTTCTCTTAAAACCAGAATACATTAGAATTCATAGATTTGTTCTTAGGTTTGTACATTTGGATTTTTAACACAAATTTATATTAGAGCAATTGCTTTTGTTCAGTTCTATTTATTTCAACACATTCTGGTATACATTGGCATGAAGATGATGACATCAGAGAAATAGGGCCATTCTATACTTCCATTCTGTTCTTTGTTTTAAATACAGAATAATAGAATGACAGAGTTGGAAGGGACTTTGGAGGTCTTCTAGTCCAACCCCCTGTTCAGGCAGTGTTCTGACCAAGGCTTCCCAAGACTGTAATTAAGCACACTCTTAGTTAAAACAACTCTTGTTTTATTTCAACGCTGGGAATTATGTTCATTCCCAGCTGGTAATGAGTCCCAAACAGTCCCTTTAAAATAAGCACCCACCTTTCTTTCCTTTGAATTGCTGCCAACAACTAGAGTGCCAACTGAATTATAAAAGAACAACCAAAGTACAAAGTCCACACAGAGCTTCAAGGATTAATCTGAACAGAACGAATGACTTTGCTTCCTACAAAGGTTTCTTCACCTTTGCCTGTCCTTTATACCTTATGGGAGGGGCAATCACCTCCAAGCCTTACTCCTTTTGTCTCAGCTGCTCTTGCCTTCTAGCAGCTCTGCGCACACGCGCACTGGGAACAGGCCTCGGCCTCGCTGCTGCCAGACTCCAGAGGCTCTGGAGTCAGCACCCCACTCCCAGATGGTCTTGGCTCCATCTCTGCATTGGATGCAGGACTCTCGTCGAGTCCTCTCCAGACTCCCAGAGTGGTCCCCGTTCTTCCCCACTGTCCAATTCTGCTGCTGTCTGCACAGGCTGCCAGCAAACCACAACAGGCAGGAAGCCCTGTACCATTTCACACAAATAGTTGTCCAATCTCTATACAAGTAGTCCTCGTTTAGCTACTGCTTATTTAGCAACTGTTTGCATTTGTGATGGTGGTTTGTGACCAACACTGTAATCATGAACTAGACAGCAAACTCCCAGATTGTGGTCACATGATTGCAGATCTATGATCTTTTTGGAGTTGCCAGCTACATTGGCCAGAAGTCCAAGGACCAGTCCTAGGTCCTCCTCATTTAACACCATCGTAACTGAATGGTTGCTGAATGAGTGGATTGCCTGCAGTGTTTGAAAAAGACTAAAGCAAAACATCAGCTTTTTTTTCTAGAAAGTATATTTAAACTGTCTGGAAGGAAAAAGCAAATTACTTATCAGGATTCAGACTACAGACAATCAAGAAATCAAAGTTCAGCTCAGTATAACGTTGCTGTTAGAAAAAGGTCATCCTGCCATTTAGAGAATGTGATTTATTTTATGGAACTAATTGGCAGTGTAGAAGTAACATAAAGCTAGTTTTTAAGGCCATAAAACCAGTTAACTCTTGGTGTCAAGTTCAATGAAATTATTAAAGCAGTTGTAATTTGGCTGAAGAAATATTCTTAAATCTAATATTATCACTTGGTCATGGGTGTTTCCTAGCTTATTTGTAACCTTGTTTGTTGTTTCTATAAGCCAGAGCTTTCTGCTTCAACAGTTTCCAATATTCCATGTGCATAAGCCAACTTTTTGTTGCCAAAAAGTTGGCAACAAGAATGAAGTGTCTTTTGGAATCAGTATTTTAACTGATCAGAGGGACTGGGGAGGATGGTTTGATCCATCCAATCAGCAAGTTAAATAATTCAGTGAGTTTTTTTTTCAAATGTTACTTTGTAATACAGAAATGAAGATGGGGTCAAAAAACAAACCAACAAAGTTCAAAAGGACAATACATGATTACAATACCATTTTTTGAAAAATCAAAACTCACTTAATTATTTCAGGTTACTTATGAAAATCACATCATTCCCAATGTGTTTTAGTTCAGTACTGAGATTGGGATCTCAGGATAGCAGAATTAAACCCATATTCTGGAAAGATGAAAATGTTGTCATAAGAATACAGGAAGAATTCTACAGAATCCATAATCTCATCAACTCCAGTATTCTGTATCTGGTAGTGAGTGGCCCACTAGATCTCTTGCAAAGTTTGCAAGCTGGGACTGGAAGGTCTTGTCCCTCTTCTACTCATGCAATTTCTATTTCTAGCATACTAATTGGAGATCTCTCATACCATCAAAAATGAGGCACTGGAGGACAGGTTAAAAAAGGCTGCTGAAATTTAACATCCCCATGTAATGGGGGGCTATTTGTGACCACATCTAGACATTTTGTAATTGTCCCAACCTTTTAAATGAGTTTCTTCTGCTTCCACACTGGTTACGCTTTTGCTGAGTTTAGTTAATGTTCTGGTCTTGGGATTTCATTTTTGTGATACATTTTGAGCTGCTGCGCTGCATCCAATTAAATCCTAGAAATAATAGTTAATAAACTATATAATACATTCCTGACCGAACTAAATTTTGAACCGGCAACCGTCCAGCTCTATAACTCTTCTGCAGTACAGTATTTCAGAAGTCATAATTAGGAAAGCATTAGATAGTAATTTGATTTTGCCTAATCCTTTTGGAAAGGTATAACAGGAACAAGAGTCCCAGAACATTTTGTTTTAGAAATGACTGAGGCATTGTGCAGGACATTTGAAACATATAATTCCATAATTGGTTTAACTCAGTGTTGTAACTGGTTGGTCATCCAATCATTTCTGGTAAATAATCAGTTCATTCGTGCACTAGAGAGGCTGATTGTTGTCTATTATGCTTGTTTGTTACATACTTTATGAAGAATTCCAAATGATTCACAATGGTTTGCTGCTACCAACATTTTAGCTGAAGTATCCCATCAGATCTTATTTTTAATGTGGGGGGAACAACTTCACATAATTCTTCTATGCTCCTGTGTGAAGCTTAATGTCTTTAATCAGACAGAAGATGCTCTTGTATAGTCCAAATTCCAGAGCAACCTGACCCCAGTCTGAAGCCATCAACCCACCATTCTAATTGAAGAGTCAGAGCCACTGGATACCCAGCATCACTTTGGCATACAGGTTGTTTAGTGACTGTTGAAGGTTCCAACTGAAAAAAAGTGACTTTTGACTGTTGTTCATGCTTCCAACCATTGCAGCATCCCCACAATCATGTGATCAAAATTCAAAAGCTTGGCAATTGGTTCATATTTAAGACAGATGCTGTTTCCTGGGCTCATGGGATTCCATTTGCAAAGGGAAGCCTGATTCCCTTAACACAGGGGTGTCAAATTCAATTTCACTGAGGGCCTTATTAGGGTTGTATTTGACCTCAGGGAACCAGGGTGGGCATGGTCAGGATGGGCGTGGCTAGTTCAACATCACTTGTGTCAGGGTGTCTGTGGCTGCCCGAGTACTCTGCCAGTGAAAACAAGCTCCCAAGCTCCATTTTCAGCTGTGATGGCCTCCTGCAACCCTCTGCCAGAAACAGAGCTCGGGTGGGCTGCATGTGGCCCTCCTGAGATCTATTTTTGCTGGCAGATGCACTATGGGCCAGTCCTTTGCTTTTTCCAGGGCGGCCCCACGGGCCAGATCTAAGCACCCCACAGGCCAAATCCACCCTCTCCTTCCTTGAGTTTGACACCCCTGCCTTAATAACTATGTCACTAATTTAACTACTGCAGTGGTTCACTTTACAACTGTAGCGGGAAAGGTCATAAAATGAGACCAGAATTCACTTAAATGTCTCACTTAACAACATAAACTTTGAAATCAATTTTGATTGTAAGTTGAGGACCAGAATACAGAATATTCAGGAATTTGTCATATCATGACGTGTTTCAACTCAAGATGGTTATCTAGAACCCTGATTGCCTGTAAACCAACTGACAGTTCTCCAGTTTTAACAGGCATCTTTCCCAGCACCAGCCTTGAGATGGTTGGGAATAAACTTCCAAGTCTTTTGCATCCATACCATGTACTATTTTCCCTGAAGATTTCAGATATATTTCTATTGCTAGGAGATGATTCATGTCTAATTGTCTGTTTTTTCCCTATAAGAGAACACAGTGACATTTAGTATCAAGGGATGAGTTTAAAGAGCTTTTCCACAGACCTAAATGACCAGTCTGAATTGCTTGCTTTACCCAATAGTCATAGGTAAGCCTCTTAAGCCCCATTAATACATTAGTGTTAATATATTGGTTTAAATCTAGATACTTAACCTGAATTAGATCATTGCTAAGCTGAACCTCAAAACAAGTGCATGTGTCACTTATTAAGAGAGAATCTATTTAATAACAGTAATAGTGGGAAAGAATTATATAAACTAAAGTTGTAGTTTCCATGTATTTCTGCTTATTACACCATTACAGTGACGGTATGCTACCGTTCGGCCCAGTTTGGCCAAGCCAAACTACAGAAAGTAGTATAAAAAGCCTCCGATCAGCTGAGAGGAGGGGAAAATAACCTCAACAATCAGCTGGGAGGATAAAAGACCAAAAAGCACATGGGAGATTGGGAGGGTCGCTCCTAGGTTTTCGTTTTTTCATCCTCTCAGCTGATTGGCTTGTTAGGGGCACGCATGTTAGGGGCGTGTATGCGCACATGATCACCCACCGAACCGATAGCGACTCAGGTAGGATCCCACTACTGCACCATTACTTAATTATATATGACTGATATCCAGTAACAACTAAAAGCAAATTTAAAAATACAATCTACAAATTTAAAACCTCAATCAAGAAAGGGGAGAGTCAATAAGACGTTAATAATTTTTTTTAAAGCAGCAAAAGTCATGGAAAAGGTCAGTTCTTCGTTCTACACTTAAGACAGATATCTAGCAGGAGAGCTACACAAGTCTCACATAACAAACCATTGCACAAATGGGGGCAGTTACTGAAAACAGTTCCTGCTGTGAATTGGATGTATTCCAGGTTTGGGAGGAAAAAAATAGTTGTTTTCAGGTCAGTTGCAATGGTAGGCATTTTAGGGATATAGTTCTCTGTTCTTAGAATCACATTTGATGATGGCTGTATATACATGTTTTTAATTAAGACATCAAAAGTATTTATGATAAAGTAGCGGAACAACTTGATATATTTCCTGCTCTGTGAAATCTAGAAAATCAGCTTTTGGTAATTAAATCTGTTATGTATGTAGGTTTGAATGTCATTGGTTTATTTTGAATTGTTCTTGTAAAATGTCAAATAGGATTGGTTTAAATAGTGCGGGAAAACCCTGCACTCTGATTGGTTGGCTACTACGGCTGCTGGCTATAAGAAGCAGCCGTAGCCCAGCCAAGTCGGGTCCATTCGAGCTGTAGTCACTTAATAAACTCTTCACTGAAGCTCTTCGCATCTGCCTCTTCATGCAAACTTAACAAAATCATTTATACAAGTTATTTGTTTAGAGAATTTACATGGCCACTTTACATAAACACACAAATGACTCTCGTCAGGGAACAAATAGTGCACAAAAGAACACCATGCTCTAAAATCATTATAAAACAGACCAAACTTACAGTTAGAACACAATCATAAGTCAGTAATTGAGGATCTTGTGAGCAACCCATCAAACCAAAACACACATATTGGGCTCAGCTAACAACCTGGCCCCAGTCTCAGAAGGAAAAAATCTCTCTGGCTTTTTAGCAAGCCAGTAGAGCCATCTAGAGCAGGTGACACATAAAGACCATCATTTGCCATTCAAAATGGCAAACCTGAGTTCTGTTACTTAAAAAATTAATTCTGCTGTGCTAATCTTTTGCTGCTACCCTTAAACAAAATAACATCTTGACATTTAAAAATAACAATTATTTCTTTCAAGCCAAACAAATAAATATTTCGCAGGATCCATTTCTCTCTTAAAGTCTCATTTTTCTTCCTTGAAACCCAGCCAGCCAAAGCTGGCCCAAATTAATTTTCTGCTATTGGCAAAAAATCAAAGCTTTAGCTTGATGTTGCTTTAGCAGACTGTCAGTCGAATCTTGGGATAGCTTTGTCCTTCACTTCACAGCTGCTGCCCATCCCAGCATCTGCTGCCTGAGGCTGCTGTTTCAGACCTTCAGCCTCCTGAATGGGAAGCAGAAAAAGGGAAAGAAAGGTCTCTGTGTGCTTGTGTGTGTATTTGTGTGTGTGTGTGAGAGAGAGAGAGAGAGGGGCAGAGGCAGAGAGGTGGAGGGAGGGGAAAGAGAGAGAATGAAGAAGAGGGAGAGAGAATGAGAGAGAGAGGAAAGAAAAAGTGAAGGAGAAAGCTGGAAGCAAAAAGGAACAACTTAAGATTCACACAGCACCATGAATTTAGAACCCAGGTTTCTAGCATTCTTCTAAAAGAATGCTAGAAGTGATCAATATGAACCCTCAAGAATCAGTGGCACTATTGACCTTACTATTCATAGTACTATGAGTGGTATTTATTAAGTTATTTTCATATACTATCTGTTTATTACATTTAGATTGATGAATGATCTAAAACATCTTTTTTTAATTATTTTTTTATTTTTTTAAGACAAACATAGACAAATACATAAAGAACATAAAACATCTTTTTTTGAGAACAGTGTGCTCCCAGTTGTCACTTCTCCATACAGACATAAATTCAATTACATATTCATCTTATGTATTCTAATCCATATCTTATGTCCATTTTCACAATTTTTTTCCATAGCTTTTCCCTTTCTCTGCTTTCTATAATCTTATTTTTAATTATTCCATTCCTTTCTAATTTCAATTACATTTCTTTTCTAATTTTCCATATCTTTCCATTTAATATTTTAATACTTTCATCTGTCCTGTTTACAATTTCATACCCTTTTTTTCTGTGTACATATTTTAGCCTATAGTTGCTAAGGCTGGAGTTATAACACCTTTATATCTTTTAACTACTATCTATTCAATTATTACTCAATACTTAAAGTACATCTTCACAAATACGATATTCATTTTCTAACATAGCTATCATCTGAATTCTGCTTGGTACATTCTCTTACAAATACACATTAAATTCTTTAACGAGAAACAAAAAAGAAGATATACATATATATAAAATACATATTTCTATTTCAAATTCAGCTCCACCTTTGATATTAATATCCCTCTTATTAGCAAATAACATCAATTATCATTCATTTTAATCATCTGTATTTCATATTAACTTATTACTATATTTAAAAAACAGCATTAAAGCCTTTCATGTTTCTTTTAAATTTTTAAATTTTTAAATCATTAAAAACCTTATTCTCTTATCCTCTTTACATCATTTAATTACTAAAAAAGAATATTCCATTACACATCACTTCCATCATCTAACACATTTTCTAATAATATAATAATATTATCTCAAGTACCCTTGCAGAATTCTCTTTTAAATTAAACTTCTAGCCATTGTCTCTATGTCTCTTAAAATAAATTTATCCCTTTAATCCTTGTACACTTTTCCTGTCTCTATCTTGTTCCAATCCTTTATACCTTCTTTTCTTTTCCATCCCCCTCTCTTCTTTTCCCTCTCTTTTTGTTCCTTTTCTGTCCAAATCTCCTTCTGAGATCCCCCTTCTGCTTAGTTCTGACATTATAATTACTTTTCAAATTGCACTTTTTGGTTGTTGCTTCAGACCTTAACTTTTAATTCCCTTTCCTCCCTTCCTCTTTTTTACCACACTTAAAACTGCTTGATCATTAAAGATGGCTTCTTCTTCATCCCGCCCTTCTTGTTCAGCAAATGTTTCTTGTTGTTTTTGATATTTCAAAATCTCCATTTCAATAAATTGGAATCAGGGCAAAAGTCTCTCATTTGTGCTGCTTCTTTATATTCTTTAAGTATCGTTTTTAGTTCTTCAAGAAGTGATGGCATTTTGAAAAGATTTTTGTTTTTTAAACAACCCCCAATTAATTTTAGTCCATTTCACTAGGATCCACTGTCAAAATTCCAGGAATCATACAATAGTCTATAGTTGTTTCTTGCTTCTTTTCTCACTTTCTCTTTTGAGGGGCTTTGTTATCCTGTAACAGGATTGCAGCTAGGATGTATCCTTCTCAAGTCTTGTTAAAATTGACTCTCAATACTTTTAGCTCCGGTGGTATCCTCCATTTTCCAGATTCCACCCTCTTTTTTGTTTTCCTCCTCTGCTTTCTTTCTCTTTTAGGAGGCTTTTTGATTATTCAGAAATCTTTATCCTTTGACACTTTATTTTCAGCTAAGAATAGCCTATTGATGTCAAAGAGGATTAAAATCAATTCTTATTCAAATCGCTTCTTAACGTTTAAGGTCTATTAGAGCTGTCAATTTTAAAGAGGAAGAAAAACAATTCTTTCCTTTCACTTTTCTTTTCGCTGCTTTAAAAAGTCTTTTAGGGATAGTATTATTCTTTGTTGCTCAAATTCCAGGTACATTAAATGGGTGTTTTCTGTTCTGCCCGGTCAGTCAAACTTTTCTTTCCAACTTCCTCCTGCATAATCTTGTCCGGTCAGGTTCTTCTTTGAGGTGGCCATTTCTGACCACAGCTGCAGCCGCTTTGGGAAAGGGGAAAAGCCAGCTGGGGAGGAGAGATGTGGCTCTCCTCAACCCTGCTAGCGGTCCCCCTCTTCACCACCTCTACTGGGTGGCTTAGCCCCAAAGCCAGCTGGCTGGGTGTTCGGTGGTGAGCACAGATCGAAACCATGCACAGTCGGGATTTCGGTCTCTCTCAAGAGTCCCAAACCAGAAGTTCCAACAATCTAAAACATCTTGAATGGGTTGATCAGGTGAACAGTATGGGGTGACCTACTCTAAAACATGTATATTAAACCACTATACAGCTAATCCTTGCTTAATAACCATTTGTTAGTGGACATTCAAAGGTGCTGAAAAAAGGACTTGCAACCTTTCCCTGTCCCCACTTACACTGTTGCAGCTGCCCCAGATCCTGATCTTGGCACTTGGCAATTGGTTCACACAACAGTCGCAGTATCTTGCATGATTGTCATTTGCAACCCCCCAGTCAGGTTCCAACAAACCAAGTCAATGGAGAAGCCAAGGAGGTCACAAGTCACAATCACACATGATGTCTCGCTTAAACAATTGTGGATGATTTGCTTAACAACCTAGCAAAAAAAAGGTCATAAAATCATATATGGTCATGAGATGCCTCATTTGAGAGCCCTACGGCTTTGATTTTCCAGTCCCTATTGTGGTCATAAGTTGAGGACTACCTGTATCTATGACAGGCTAGTTCAAAAGCTCTTCATCTTTTCGTTGCCTTGTTGTCTTCATTTAGTAGGGAAGTGTGGAAGCATTTGCTTTCTTTCTGCCTGAAGGTTAAGTTGTTTACTCCAGTCTCTCATGTGATCTCACAATACATAAATGTCACTTCTTCCCCATTTCCCCCCTTGGCAGCAATCAAAATTCTGTACCTAGGAAACC
>CM019148.1:154545474-154558836 GCA_009733165.1 Naja naja
CCCTGCCTTAACTATGTCACTAATTTAACTACTGCAGTGGTTCACTTTACAACTGTAGCGGAAAAGGTCATAAAATGAGACCAGAATTCACTTAAATGTCTCACTTAACAACATAAACTTTGAAATCAATTTTGATTGTAAGTTGAGGACCAGAATACAGAATATTCAGGAATTTGTCATATCATGACGTTTCAACTCAAGATGGTTATCTAGAACCCTGATTGCCTGTAAACCGACTGACAGTTGTTCTCCAGTTTTAACCAGGAATCTTTCCCAGCACCAGCCTTGAGATGGTTGGGAATAAACTTCCAAGTCTTTTGCATCCATACCATGTACTATTTTCCCTGAAGATTTCAGATATATTTCTATTACTAGGAGATGATTCATGTCTAATTGTCTGTTTTTTCCCTATAAGAGAACACAGTGACATTTAGTATCAAGGGATGAGTTTAAAGAGCTTTTCCACAGACCTAAATGACCAGTCTGAATTGCTTGCTTTACCCAATAGTCATAGGTAAGCCTCTTAAGCCCCATTAATACATTAGTGTTAATATATTGGTTTAAATCTAGATACTTAACCTGAATTAGATCATTGCTAAGCTGAACCTCAAAACAAGTGCAGGTGTCACTTATTAAGAGAGAATCTATTCAATAACAGTAATAGTGGGAAAGAATTATATAAACTAAAGTTGTAGTTTCCATGTATTTCTGCTTATTACACCATTACAGTGACGGTATGCTACCGGTTCGGCCCAGTTTGGCCAAGCCAAACTACAGAAAGTAGTATAAAAAGCCTCCGATCAGCTGAGAGGAGGGGAAAATAGCCTCCAACAATCAGCTGGGAGGATAAAAGACCAAAAAGCACATGGGAGATTGGGAGGGTCGCTCCTAGGTTTTCGTTTTTTCATCCTCTCAGCTGATTGGCTTGTTAGGGGCACGCATGTTAGGGACGTGTATGCGCACACGTGATCACCCACCGAACCGATAGCGACTCAGGTAGGATCCCACTACTGCACCATTACTTAATTATATATGACTGATATCCAGTAACAACTAAAAGCAAATTTAAAAATACAATCTACAAATTTAAAACCTCAATCAAGAAAGGGGAGAGTCAATAAGACGTTAATAATTTTTTTTAAAGCAGCAAAAGTCATGGAAAAGGTCAGTTCTTCGTTCTACACTTAAGACAGATATCTAGCAGGAGAGCTACACAAGTCTCACATAACAAACCATTGCACAAATGGGGGGCAGTTACTGAAAACAGTTCCTGCTGTGAATTGGATGTATTCCAGGTTTGGGAGGAAAAAAATAGTTGTTTTCAGGTCAGTTGCAATGGTAGGCATTTTTAGGGATATAGTTCTCTGTTCTTAGAATCACATTTGATGATGGCTGTATATACATGTTTTTAATTAAGACATCAAAAGTATTTATGATAAAGTAGCCGGAACAACTTCGATATATTTCCTGCTCTGTGAAATCTAGAAAATCAGCTTTTGGTAATTAAATCTGTTATGTATGTAGGTTTGAATGTCATTGGTTTATTTTGAATTGTTCTTGTAAAATGTCAAATAGGATTGGTTTAAATAGTGCGGGAAAACCCTGCACTCTGATTGGTTGGCTACTACGGCTGCTGGCTATAAGAAGCAGCCGTAGCCCAGCCAAGTCGGGTCCATTCGAGCTGTAGTCACTTAATAAACTCTTCACTGAAGCTCTTCATCTGCCTCTTCATGCAAACTTAACAAAATCATTTATACAAGTTATTTGTTTAGAGAATTTACATGGCCACTTTACATAAACAAATGACTCGTCAGGGAACAAATAGTGCACAAAAGAACACCATGCTCTAAAATCATTATAAAACAGACCAAACTTACAGTTAGAACACAATCATAAGTCAGTAATTGAGGATCTTGTGAGCAACCCATCAAACCAAAACACACATATTGGGCTCAGCTAACAACCTGGCCCCAGTCTCAGAAGGAAAAATCTCTCTGGCTTTTAGCAAGCCAGTAGAGCCATCTAGAGCAGGTGACACATAAAGACCATCATTTGCCATTCAAAATGGCAAACCTGAGTTCTGTTACTTAAAAAATTAATTCTGCTGTGCTAATCTTTTGCTGCTACCCTTAAACAAAATAACATCTTGACATTTAAAAATAACAATTATTTCTTTCAAGCCAAACAAATAAATATTTCAGGGATCCATTTCTCTCTTAAAGTCTCATTTTTCTTCCTTGAAACCCAGCCAGCCAAAGCTGGCCCAAATTAATTTTCTGCTATCGGCAAAAAATCAAAGCTTTAGCTTGATGTTGCTTTAGCAGACTGTCAGCCGAATCTTGGGATAGCTTTGTCCTTCACTTCACAGCTGCTGCCCATCCCAGCATCTGCTGCCTGAGGCTGCTGTTTCAGACCTTCAGCCTCCTGAATGGGAAGCAGAAAAAGGGAAAGAAAGGTCTCTGTGTGCTTGTGTGTGTATTTGTGTGTGTGTGTGTGAGAGAGAGAGAGAGAGGGGCAGAGGCAGAGAGGTGGAGGGAGGGAAGAGAGAGAATGAAGAAGAGGGAGAGAGAATGAGAGAGAGAGGAAAGAAAAAGTGAAGGAGAAAGAAAGCTGGAAGCAAAAAGGAACAACTTAAGATTCACACAGCACCATGAATTTAGAACCCAGGTTTCTAGCATTCTTCTAAAAGAATGCTAGAAGTGATCAATATGAACCCTCAAGAATCAGTGGCACTATTGACCTTACTATTCATAGTACTATGAGTGGTATTTATTAAGTTATTTTCATATACTATCTGTTTATTACATTTAGATTGATGAATGATCTAAAACATCTTTTTTTAATTATTTCTTTATTTTTTTAAGACAAACATAGACAAACAAATACATAAAGAACATAAAACATCTTTTTTTGAGAACAGTGTGCTCCCAGTTGTCACTTCTCCATACAGACATAAATTCAATTACATATTCATCTTATGTATTCTAATCCATATCTTATGCCCATTTTCACAATTTTTTCCATAGCTTTTCCCTTTCTCTGCTTTCTATAATCTTATTTTTAATTATTCCATTCCTTTCTAATTTCAATTACATTTCTTTTTCTAATTTTCCATATCTTTCCATTTAATATTTTAATACTTTCATCTGTCCTGTTTACAATTTCATACCCTTTTTTTCCGTGTACATATTTTAGCCTGTAGTTGCTAAGGCTGGAGTTATAACACCTTTATATCTTTTAACTACTATCTATTCAATTATTACTCAATACTTAAAGTACATCTTCACAAATACGATATTCATTTTCTAACATAGCTATCATCTGAATTCTGCTTGGTACATTCTCTTACAAATACACATTAAATTCTTTAACGAGAAACAAAAAAGAAGATATACATATATATAAAATACATATTTCTATTTCAAATTCAGCTCCACCTTTGATATTAATATCCTCTTATTAGCAAATAACATCAATTATCATTCATTTTAATCATCTGTATTTCATATTAACTTATTACTATATTTAAAAAACAGCATTAAAGCCTTTCATGTTTCTTTTAAATTTTTAAATTTTTAAATCATTAAAAACCTTATTCTCTTATCCTCTTTACATCATTTAATTACTAAAAAAGAATATTCCATTACACATCACTTCCATCATCTAACACATTTTCTAATAATATAGCAATATTATCTCAAGTACCCTTGCAGAATTCTCTTTTTAAATTAAACTTCTAGCCATTGTCTCTATGTCTCTTAAATAAATTTATCCCTTTAATCCTTGTACACTTTTCCTGTCTCTATCTTGTTCCAATCCTTTATACCTTCTTTTCTTTTCCATCCCCCCTCTCTTCTTTTCCCTCTCTTTTTTGTTCCCTTTTCTGTCCAAATCTCCCTTCTGAGATCCCCCTTCTGCTTCGTTCTGACATTATAATTACTTTTCAAATTGCACTTTTTTTGGTTGTTGCTTCAGACCTTAACTTTTTAATTCCCTTTCCTCCCTTCCTCTTTTTTACCACACTTAAAACTGCTTGATCATTAAAGATGGCTTCTTCTTCATCCTGCCCTTCTTGTTCAGCAAATGTTTCTTGTTGTTTTTGATATTTCAAAATCTCCATTTCAATAAATTGGAATGCGGGGCAAAAAGTCTCTCATTTGTGCTGCTTCTTTATATTCTTTAAGTATCGTTTTTAGTTCTTCAAGAAGTGATGGCATTTTGAAAAGATTTTTGTTTTTTAAACAACCCCCAATTAATTTTAGTCCATTTCACTAGGATCCACTGTCAAAATTCCAGGAATCATACAATAGTCTATAGTTGTTTCTTGCTTCTTTTCTCACTTTCTCTTTTGAGGGGCTTTGTTATCCTGTAACAGGATTGCAGCTAGGATGTATCCTTCTCAAGTCTTGTTAAAATTGACTCTCAATACTTTTTAGCTCCGGGTGGTATCCTCCATTTTTCCAGATTCCACCCTCTTTTTGTTTTCCTCCTCTGCTTTCTTTCTCTCTTTTTAGGAGGCTTTTTGATTATTCAGAAATCTTTATCCCTTTGACACTTTATTTTCAGCTAAGAATAGCCTATTGATGTCAAAGAGGATTAAAATCAATTCTTATTCAAATCGCTTCTTAACGTTTAAGGTCTATTAGAGCTGTCAATTTTAAAGAGGAAGAAAAACAATTCTTTTTCCTTTCACTTTTCTTTCGCTGCTTTAAAAAGTCTTTTTTAGGGATAGTATTATTCTTTGTTGCTCAAATTCCAGGTACATTAAATGGGTGTTTTCTCTGTTCTGCCCGGTCAGTCAAACTTTCTCTTTCCAACTTCCTCCTGCATAATCTTGTCCGGTCAGGTTCTTCTTTGAGGTGGCCATTTCTGACCACAGCTGCAGCCGCCTTTGGGAAAGGGAGTAAAAGCCAGCTGGGGAGGAGAGATGTGGCTCTCCTCAACCCTGCTAGCGGTCTCCCCCCTCTTCACCACCTCTACTGGGTGGCTTAGCCCCAAAGCCAGCTGGCTCGGGGTGTTCCGGTGGTGAGCACAGATCGAAACCGCGCACAGTCGCGGATTTCGGTCTGTCTCCGAAGAGTCCCAAACCAGAAGTTCCAACAATCTAAAACATCTTGAATGGGTTGATCAGGTGAACAGTATGGGGTGCCCTACTCTAAAACTTGTATATTAAACCACTATACAGCTAATCCTTGCTTAATAACCATTTGTTAGTGGACATTCAAAGGTGCTGAAAAAAGGACTTGCAACCTTTCCCCCATCCCCACTTACGACTGTTGCAGCTGCCCCAGATCCTGATCTTGGCACTTGGCAATTGGTTCACACAACAGTCGCAGTATCTTGCATGATTGTCATTTGCAACCCCCCCAGTCAGGTTCCAACAAACCAAGTCAATGGAGAAGCCAGCGGGAGGTCACAAGTCACAATCACACATGATGTCTCGCTTAACAATTGTGGATGATTTGCTTAACAACCGTAGCAAAAAAAAGGTCATAAAAATCATATATGGTCATGAGATGCCTCATTTGAGAGCCCTACGGCTTTGATTTTCCAGTCCCTATTGTGGTCATAAGTTGAGGACTACCTGTATCTATGACAGGCTAGTTCAAAAGCTCTTCATCTTTTCGTTGCCTTGTTGTCTTCATTTAGTAGGGAAGTGTGGAAGCATTTGCTTTCTTTCTGCCTGAAGGTTAAGTTGTTTACTCCAGTCTCTCATGTGATCTCACAATACATAAATGTCACTTCTTCCCCAATTTCCCCCTTTGGCAGCAATCAAAATTCTGTACCTAGGAAACCTTACAGATGGCAGCTGATTATAAATTGCTATGAAACCTGGCACGGCATTAAAGTATTGATGTGCTTGACATTGTAAAAAGATGGCTGAGGAGAATACATTGCAGGCTGGGAAAGATTCTGGATTAAACATAATTTTATCTACCACAGTTGTCTACCCATGATATCAAAACTCAAGATTAGACCATTTCATTCCTTAGAGTAGAGTTTTTTAAAGTGTGGTCCTAGGAATTCCCCAAGACCATCTCAGAAGTCCACTAAATCAAAATTATTTAGAATAGAATAGAATAGAATAGAATAGAATTCTTTATTGGCCAAATGTGATTGGACACACAAGGAATTTGACTTTGGTGCATATGCTTTCAGTGTACATAAAAATACATTCATCAAGAATCATAAGATCCGGGTTGAGCCTTCTCGAGAACAGGCGGCGGTTTGTGATCGTCCACGACCGCAGCCTGGCTCTTGCGTCGGAGAGCCCCGATCCTGCAAGGTTCGGGGCTGAAGCTGCCTCGTAGGGGCGGCGGAGAAAGGGAAATCTGCCAGCCAGAGTGAGGGGAGCCGCATCTCCCCTTTTGGTCTGGTCTTTTCCTCGAAGACGTCAAGAAGTGGTGGTCAAAAATGGCCACCTCGAAGAGAAGGTCTCAACGGGATTAAGATTGGTGCAGGAGGAAAGAGAGAAGTCGACAGCAGAGGAACCGGGAGTATCGGATGGTAAGATCAAGGCACCCCGGGATTAAGATAAAGATGAGTTTTTAAAAGAGAAACAGAAGCTACAGTTCCAAGTGAAGAAAAAAGAAGTAAAATATTTTTGACAGCTATAAGGGGCTTCCAACCGGGAAAGGAAGAAGCCAGCCTAAGAACTTAAGTTTGGGTCTTGGAAAACTTTGAATATTAAAATAAAAGGAAAGGGTTAAGACTCTGTGCAGAAAGTGCCACTTTGTGGAGAAAAATTGGAAGCTAAAGAAGTAAGGAACTATCTTGTTCCTTTGTGGATCGGAGTTGTTACATTTTAAAGAGACACAAGACTTATAGAAAGTGAAAGCCTGAATACACAAAGACGGATTGCCGGACTAATTGGTGATACTGATATAGACTCTGGACCTGGGTTAGGATCATAGAAAATTTAAAGAAGAAGAAGAAATAAGGAAAATTAAAATTTTGGTGGTCATCCAAAGAATTAAAATGGAGTTTAAAAGTATGAAAGAACTGTTACAGGAAGTGACTGAACTAACTTGGCATGTTGCAGAAAATATGGGCATTCAAATGCTGAATAAAGAAGGAGCCTTGGAAAGGGTGAGCCAGCACAAGAGAAAGCCATCTTAAAAAGACAATTAATACAAAGATTAATGCAAATAAAAGGAAAGGAAGGGTGGCTAAAAATGAACCTAAGAAAGTATCTAAAAGGGAACATTTACTAAATTAAGCATGTTAGAAAGGTTCAGAAGGAAAGGAAACAGAAATAAAGAGAGAGAGAGGGATTCAAACTGGATAGAGAAGGGGAGAGCAGTGATAATAGGAGGAGAAGGAGCCAGCACAAGGAAAGCCATTTTAAGAAACAATAACAAAAGATTAATACAAATAAAAGGAAAGGAGGATGGTCAAAAAATGAAACTTAAGAAGATAATTAAAAAGGGGAACATTTATGAAACTAGGCATGATAGAAAGGTCCAGAAGGATAGAGAGAGCAGAAAGGTAAAGAGAGAGAGAGGATTTAAACTGGATAGAGAGGGGGATAGCGGATAAAAGAGAGGAGAAGGAACAAGAAACAAGAACAAAAGATAGAGAGACAACGGAATTACATAATAAAGAAAGGAACTTGTTTGCATAGAGACAATGGTTAACGATTTAAAAGGGGGGTTCTGCATGAAGAAATGGTAATAAGAATATATTGTAATTATAAAAGTGTAAAACAATAGGGGTTACTGACAATTTTTACTGGTAAAGGTCACATTTTTCATTTCTTATTCACAAAAGAAAGCTAAATGATGATTAGATGAATTGAATTAATTGAAATGATCTTAGAAAATGCCTAAAAATGAGATTTGTCAATAACCAAGATTAGCTATTTTATTATTATTTTGGAACTATAAATTAATCTTAGGGGGATATGTGTTGCAGAACCCACCGATTAGAGAGATATATTGTAAGGGAGCTTTTCTCCTTTTTCTTTTTTTTTTCTCTATCTTTCGTTTTAAAGAGAATGATTATGATTATGCTACTATATTAACCACTGAGGTGTCACTTTCAAAGTAGTAAAAGGGGGCAAGTCTAGGTTTTTTTTTCATTCTTTTAGTGTTAACATTGGTACGGATTTAGAATTATGGAGAGAATATGTGATGAAAGGGCAAATCTGACGGATAAAAGAATTCTGTAAATGATAAAAGAGTATTAACAATGTGAAGACAATTAAAGGATAGATATGGATGAACTTTATTTTTAATATGATGGGCAAATATATTGTTATTTGTAAGATTTATACATGAAGTTTTTAAAATATATATGTATATTTGCAATTAACTTGAAATGAACTGGGGGCTATACAGATTGAGATTAAGATTTGAGATTAGGATTAATTTTTTCACCCTTTGTCCGCTAAAATGGAATAGAAGTGAAGTCAAATGTTTAAAATGAATATAGATCTACTGTCATATTTGCATGTAAAAGTGATGACCGGGAACATGCTGTCTACTGAAAGAGTTGTTTTAAAAATTGTTAAATTGAATAAAATTTGTTTAAAAAAAAAAAAAGAATCATAAGATACAACACTTAGTGATAGTCATAGGATACTAAATAAGCAATCAAATCATACTAGGAAACTAAATAAAACAATATAAATTGTAAAGAGATAAGCAACAAGGTTATAGTCATAAGCGGGAAGAGATAGATACTAGGAAGGATGAGAAGAGTAATAGTAATATAGTCTTAGTAAATAATTTGACAGTGTTGTGAGAGTTAGTTGTTTAGCAGAGTGATGGCATTCGGAAAAAAACTGTCCTTATGTCTAGTTGTTCTGGTGTGCAGTGCCCTATAGTGTCATTTTGAGGGTAGAAGTTGAAACAGTTTATGTCCGGGATGTGAGGGGGTCTGTAAATATTTTCACAGCCCTCTTTTTGACTCATGCAATATACAGGTCCTCAATAGAAGGCAGGTTGGTAGCAATTGTTTTTTCTGCAGTTCTAATTATCCATTGAAGTCTGTGTCTGTCTTGTTTGCCACTATGTTGAAAAATAATACAATATGAAAATCCATCAAACAATCATGAGAAGCAGCAATGGCAGTTAAATGCATCAATTTTGATTTTTTAATATATTAAATAAAGATAAATTTAAGCCTTTGTATTTTAAAAATTTTAGGGTGTGCCATAATTTTTAAAATGTTGCATTAGATCATTCTTTCCCAGCCTGGTGCTTTTCAGAGGTGTTGGATGGACTTGTAAGGAATAGTAAGGTTTTGATGGGAGGGAATATTTGTAGCTCAGGGTTGAACTGTGGTCCTTAGTGGTCTCTGAGCTTGGTGGTTTCCTTGCAGACATTTCATTATCAAACTTGGTAACTTCATCAATCCAGTAATGAAATGTCTGCACAAGAAAACTACCAAGCTCAGAGAGCACTAAGGACCGCATAGTGAGGTTTATAATTTAACAGGTGTGGACAGCACTTCGTTAAGAAGGCTGCCTTTGAGCTACATTGCTTTGCATCTAAGGAAACAGGTTGTAGTCAGTGAAAGTTTTTATCAATCCATATCAAGTGTTGTTAGCAGTCTTTGTGGTTTTGCATCTAATAGATTAAGGCTGCAATCCTGTACAACTCATGTTGCAGAAACTTCCATTGTAGTGAGTCATCTTATTTCTAATAAGATATTGTACAACTATGGTATATAATTCTATATTTGACTAGTGTTGATTTTATTTTCAGTTTTAATTCTCTTGACAGAAAAAATGTATTTTATAGTTACACTCAGATTCACATGGAAGTCATTACAGCTAAAACATTACAACTATTTCGAAGAGGAACAATTTTGAATTTGTGACTGAGAGTCGATTTCCTATAGGTTTACTTTAGAATAGATGATTTCTTTATTTTAAAGAACAGACTTCTTTCTGAATGTCATACTTTCATGGTCACGTTGGTTAGTGAGATGGCACACAAAGGTTCCTCAAGGTGGCACACAAAATAAATTGCGTCACATTTCAGACATACAGATTCAGACACCTTATTTTTTTAAAAAAAAGTTTGGTTTATTCCCATTTTGCTTTTAATGTCTTTTTAAAAGTTTCCATGTGAGCATATTTATACTTCAGATCAGTATTTTTCAAACTTGGCAACTTTTTAAGATGTGTGAATTTCAACTCTCATACTGTCTAGGGAATTCTGGGAGTATACTGGTTCCATAATTCTCCTGCTTATCCATGACCTTGCATCCATTTTCTGCTGTTTTTATAATACTGATATTTTCTCAAGGCCCTTAACTTCTCCAAATCCTTGGAGCTGCTGAGGACCCATGGCTCTTTTATGTAAATTTATTCAGAAAAGATGTCTTGATGCAAAATGACATGTTTACAGAACTTAATGCCTGGAAACTTTGAGAAATGTATATTATTTGACATTCCACTTATTTGGAAACTTGACGTTTTTGTTTTCATTTCATTGCCATTTTAATATATGCACTTGGTTTCTTCTTCAGAAGTGGATCTTATCTGCTTTAGCTTCAGGTAGCTTAACTAGACAAGCATTTTATGATACTGAAAAAGAAATACTTTTAAAATAAAACAAATAAATAATAAATAGGGCTAGGATGGATGTAAACCCAACATATGTAGAGTCAAGATGTTGTGGTGGTGGTGGGAAGGATGATGTTTGCGGGAGGTTTTGTGGATTTATGTTTATTTTTGTTTTATGAAATATTGGCATATGTCAGGAGCTGGGCCATACATTTTCTAAATAAATAAATACAAATGTAAATACCTTTTCACCTATTTGATGTCTTCTAAATGGGTTGAACTTCAGACTTCACAATCCAGGACCAGGACTGTCATGCTGGTAACTTTTATGGAATGTTGACATTTAAAACACCGTAATAGATTAATTCTTATAATCTTGTTTATTTGATTCGGTTTAGGCAAGATCCAAGTCCGACTGTTTTGGAGTGGTTCACAGTATATAATAAACCATAAAAACATAATGCACAATGAAAAAAGGAGGGGATCTGGTTACTTAGGACAAAATATGGGGGCCTGTCCATCTTAATCCATGGTCTATGAGAACAGGCAGGACTTCAAGGCTTTATGGGATCAGGGTGGAAGTCACAGGAAACTCAAGGGAACTTCATTCCACAGGGTAGATGCCACAAGAGATAGATGGTCCCATAAATAACCTGGCGCTATGCCTGGTGGGGGAAGGGGCTATTGATAATGAGCAGCACCTTGCATTGCATCTAGAAGCATTCTGGGAACCAGTGCAACTTGCATAGCATGTTATTATATTGACAAGCTGTGTTGATATCATGAGAGCATACCTCTCGTCATGCTGCTAAGTTCTGGACCAGTTGAAGCTTCCAAATGGATTTCAAGAAACTTTTAAAAACTGGGATAATTTTAAGCTTAGGGAAAACTTGCTTCTGTCATTGTATGTCTGCATTAATAGTTCATAGGAACTATTAGTCCTGAATACCTAGTTAATTGTATCAGAAAATCTCTTAGGAATGATATTGTTGATCTTTCTCACAAGGGGTAGGTAGCCTTGCCTGAATATATGCCATACAAAACCTTTCACATGTAGAAGTATTTCTTTTAATCCAGGCTATTGGGAGCAAAAATGGATTACCACTGCCACATTTGCTGCATTAAGGATCCTAACAGTACAGAAATAATAAGTTGAAGCAGAGGTAATCATTCATTACATCATAGGGCCAGAAAATGTACAATGAGTTTTATTGCCTAAGATGGAAGGACCTAGGGAATGAATAATTTATTCCTGTAGGCCACCGTTCTCTGTCTACTTGCATTAAACACAGTACATAGGCACTGATGTCTGAGTGGAGGGGTATTGAATCATGCTGTTAACAATTATCATTGTCATCTGCTTATCTATTTAAAGAAAATGATTACATACCTTTTCCAGCAAAAGGATTGCTCCAAGGGACTTACATATTTATTTGCATATTTATGGGGAGGAACTCAAGCTCCTGTATGGAACAGGAACTGAACAAGCTGACTTAGGTGAGATGTAAATTTTGCTGCATTTACAATACTACATCTGGGGAAAGTGAAGCTTGAAATCAAGAGAAATGGTCCTTTTACTGTTTTAAAAGCACCGACTGCAGGACAGGTTGATAATCATTTGCCCAAGAACAGAGCAATAACACCTGAGCATTAGCAGGTTTTCTTTCCTTATTAGAGGAATATATTTCTTAGAAAGTTCTCAGAGGATGCAGTGAATAGAAGGAAACACAGAATATATTCAGACAGAATCTCTCTGCCTAGGGAGACAAAGCAACAGCAACAACAACTATTGCCTGGAGATCGTTGCAGGGACCAGTCTGAGATTCTTCTGTTCATATTGATCTGGTGTTTCTGTTGTCACTCATGCTAACAACTCATGATGGAAGGAGGTTGTGCAATAGCCTTAAAATAAAGATGTCCCTCTATTAAAAGCAATTGAACTGCAGTAATATTGGATGCAGGTAAAGGACCTCTGTGTTAGAACCAGTGAGAAAGCTGGGCCTGCCATGCTGTATTTTCCACAAGAAAGTTGTGTCACTGCTCCAGAGGTTGCTAAAGAATCCCCAACATAGAGCTGTGGTGACACAGTGGTTAGAATGAAGTATTGCAGGTTTAAAACTGTCCACTGTCAGGAGTTCGATCTTGATGGGACTCAAGGTTGACTCAGCCTTCCATCCTTCAGTGGTTGGTAAAATGAGGACTCAGATTGTGGGGGCAATATGCTGACTGCTTAGAGAGGGCTGTAAAGCATTGTGTTTTCTGTTCTGTTATTCTGTACGGATTTTCTTACATCAGAGTCAAGCTGATGAAATTAATTAAAAACAGAATAGATCCTGGAAGCCTTAAATTCTTCAAACAGAGTTGTGAGCTGCTTTTCAAAAATGCTCAGCTGCCATTTGGGTAGGGCTCATAAAAATTGTTAATATAGTCTCTACTGGTGATTTATTGTACTTTTCCATAGCAGTTAATAAATAACCCCAATAACCCAATCTTTAGAGAGAAGAAAGCTTAAAAAATGATGGATAATCAAAATTCTACTTTGTGAATTTATATATGAATTTGAATTTTTTGATAAGCTTATTTTTGTATTCCTCTCTCTTTAATCCAGATACTTCCCTGTGCATGTTATCATTTTGTTCACACCTAAAGAATCTTAACTTTATTCTTTTTGGTGTCCATTTTCACTGTTAAGTTGAAAGTACCAAACTGATGTGAGATTAGCATTAAACCAGTATTTATTTCTTAAGCATCAGTAGCATCCCTAATAAAAAATTAGTGATTAGGTGGTTAAGTAGCTTATATCAACTCAGAGTATTTTCTGGCGCCTGTCAGAAGAATTGTTTATG
>CM019148.1:154559836-154618599 GCA_009733165.1 Naja naja
TTTTTAAATTTTAAATCATTAAAACCTTACCTTTATCCTCTTTACATCATTTAATTACTAAAAAGAATATTCCATTACACATCATTCCATCATCTAACACATTTTCTAATAATATAGCAATATTATCTCAAGTACCCTTGCAGAATTCTCTCTTTTAAATTAAACTTCTAGCATTGTGTCTCTATGTCTCTTAAATAAATTTATCCCTAATCCTTGTACACTTTTCCTGTCTCTATCTTGTTCCAACTTTATACCTTCTTTTCTTTTCCATCCCCCTCTCTTTCTTTTCCTCTCTTTTTTGTTCCCTTTTCTGTCCAAATCTCCTTCTGAGATCCCCCTTCTGCTTGTTCTGACATTATAATTACTTTTCAAATTGCATTTTTTTGTTGTTTCAGACCTTAACTTTTAATTCCCTTTTCTCCCTTCCTCTTACCACACTTAAAACTGCTTGATCATTAAAGATGGCTTCTTCTTCATCCTGCCCTTCTTGTTCAGCAAATGTTTCTTGTTGTTTTTGATATTTCAAAATCTCCATTTTAAATTGAATGCGGGCAAAGTCTCTCATTTGTGCTGCTTCTTTATATTCTTTAAGTATCGTTTTAGTTCTTCAAGAAGTGATGGCATTTTGAAAAGATTTTTGTTTTTTAAACAACCCCCAATTCATTTTAGTCCATTTCACTAGGATCCACTGTCAAAATTCCAGGAATCATACAATAGTCTATAGTTGTTTTTGCTTTTCTCACTTTCTCTTTTGAGGGGCTTTGTTATCCTGTAACAGGATTGCAGCTAGGATGTATCCTTCTCAAGTCTTGTTAAAATTGACTCTCAATACTTTTTAGTTCGGTGGTATCCTCCATTTTTCCAGATTCCACCCTCTTTTGTTTTCCTCCTGCTTTTTTTCTCTTTAGGAGGCTTTTTGATTATTCAGAAATCTTTATCCTTTGACACTTTATTTTCAGCTAAGAATAGCCTATTGATGTCAAAGAGGATTAAAATCAATTCTTATTCAAATCGCTTCTTAACGCTTATAGTCTATTAGAGCTGTCAATTTTAAAGAGGAAGAAAAACAATTCTTTTCCTTTCACTTTTCTTTTTTTTCGCTTTAAAAGTCTTTTTAGGATAGTATTATTCTTTGTTGCTCAAATTCCAGGTACATTAAATGGTGTTTTCTCTGTTCTGCCCGGTCAGTCAAACTTTCTTTTCCAACTTCCTCCTGCATAATCTTGTCCGGTCAGGTTCTTCTTTGAGGTGGCCATTTTGACCACAGCTGCAGCAGCTTTGGGAAAGGAGTAAAGCCAGCTGGGAGGAGAGATGTGGCTCTCCTCAACCCTGCTAGGTCTCCCCTCTTCACCACCTCCTGGGTGGCTTAGCCCCAAAGCCAGCTGGCTCGGGTGTTCGTGGTGAGCACAGATCGAAACCGCCTGTCTCAAGAGTCCCAAACCAGAAGTTCCAACAATAACACTAAAACATCTTGAATGGGTTGATCAGGTGAACAGTATGGGGTGCCCTACTCTAAAACTTGTATATTAAACCACTATACAGCTAATCCTTGCTTAATAACCATTTGTTAGTGGACATTCAAAGGTGCTGAAAAAAGGACTTGCAACCTTTCCCCTGTCCCCACTTACGACTGTTGCAGCTGCCCCAGATCCTGATCTTGGCACTTGGCAATTGGTTCACACAACAGTCGCATATCTTGCATGATTGTCATTTGCAACCCCCCAGTCAGGTTCCAACAAACCAAGTCAATGGAGAAGCCAGGGAGGTCACAAGTCACAATCACACATGATGTCTCGCTTAACAATTGTGGATGATTTGCTTAACAACCGTAGCAAAAAAGGTCATAAAATCATATATGGTCATGAGATGCCTCATTTGAGAGCCCTCACTGCTTTGATTTTCCAGTCCCTATTGTGGTCATAAGTTGAGGACTACCTGTATATGACAGGCTAGTTCAAAAGCTCTTCATCTTTTCGTTGCCTTGTTGTCTTCATTTAGTAGGGAAGTGGAAGCATTTGCTTTCTTTCTGCCTGAAGGTTAAGTTGTTACTCCAGTCTCATGTGATCTCACAATACATAAATGTCACTTCTTCCCCACTTTGGCAGCAATCAAAATTCTGTACCTAGGAAACCTTACAGATGGCAGCTGATTATAAATTGCTATGAAACCTGGCACGCATTAAAGTATTGATGTGCTTGACATTGTAAAAAGATGGCTGAGGAGAATACATTGCAGGCTGGGAAAGATTCTGGATTAAACATATTTTATCTACCACAGTTGTCTACCCATGATATCAAAACTCAAGATTAGACCATTTCATTCCTTAGAGTAGAGTTTTTTAAAGTGTGGTCCTAGGAATTCCCCAAGACCATCTCAGAAGTCCACTAAATCAAAATTATTTAGAATAGAATAGAATAGAATAGAATAGAATTTTTATTGGCCAAATGTGATTGGACACACAAGGAATTTGACTTTGGTGCATATGCTTTCAGTGTACATAAAAACATTCATCAAGAATCATAAGATCCGGTTGAGCCTTCTCGAGAACAGGCGGCGGTTTGTGATCGCCCACCGCAGCAGCCTGGCTCTTGCGGGAGAGCCCCGATCCTGCAAGGTTCGGGCTGAAGCTGCCTCGAGGGGCGGGCGGAGAAAGGGAAATCTGCCAGCCAGAGTGAGGGAGCATCTCCCCCTTTTGGGTCTGGTCTTTTTCCTCCGAAGACGTCAAGAAGTGGTGGTCAAAATGGCCACCTCGAAGAGAAGGTCTCAACGGGATTAAGATTGGCAGGAGGAAAGAGAGAAGTCGACAGCAGAGGAACCGGAGTATCGGATGGTAAGATCAAGGCACCCGGATTAAGATAAAGATGAGTTTTTAAAAGAGAAACAGAAGCGGCGCAGTTCCAAGTGAAGAAGAAAAAATATTTTGACAGCTATAAGGGGCTTCCAACCGAAAAGGAAGAAGCCAGCTAAGAACTTAAGTTTGGGTCTTGGAAAACTTTGAATATTAAAATAAAAGGAAAGGGTTAAGACTCTGTGCAGAAAGTGCCACTTTGTGGGAGAAAAATTGGAAGCTAAAGAAGTAAGGAACTATCTTGTTCCTTTGTGGATCGGAGTTGTTACATTTAAAGAGACACAAGACTTATAGAAAGTGAAAGCCTGAATACACAAAGACGGATTGCCGGACTAATTGGTGATACTGATATAGACTCTGGACCTGGGTTAGGATCATAGAAAATTTAAAGAAGAAGAAGAAATAAGGAAAATTAAAATTTTGGTGGTCATCCAAAGAATTAAAATGGAGTTTAAAAGTATGAAAGAACTGTTACAGGAAGTGACTGAACTAACTTGGCATGTTGCAGAAAATATGGGCATTCAAATGCTGAATAAAGAAGGAGCCTTGGAAAGGGTGGAGCCAGCACAAGAGAAAGCCATCTTAAAAAGACAATTAACAAAGATTAATGCAAATAAAAGGGAAAGGAAGGGTGGCTAAAAAAACGGAACCTAAGAAAGTATCTAAAAGGGAACATTTACGAAATTGCATGTTAGAAAGGTTCAGAAGGAGGAACAGAAAGGTAAAGAGAGAGAGGATTCAAACTGGATAGAGAAGGGGGAGAGGATAATAGAGAGGAGAGGGGGAGCAGAAAGAAGCCATTTAAGAAGACACAAAAGATTAATACAAATAAAGGAAAGGAGGTCAAAAAATGAAACTTAAGAAGATAATTAAAAGGGGAACATTTATGAAACTAGGCATGATAGAAAGGTCCAGAAGGATAGAGAGCAGAAAGGTAAAGAGAGAGAGAGAGAGGATTAGAGGATAAAAGAGAGGAGAAGGAACAAGAAACAAGAACAAAAGATAGAGAGACACGGGAATTACATAATAAAGAAAGGAACTTGTTTGCATAGAGACAATGGTTAACGATTTAAAAGGGGGTTCTGCATGAAGAAATGGTAATAAGAATATATTGTAATTATAAAAGTGTAAAACAATAGGGGTTACTGACAATTTTACTGGTAAAGGTCACATTTTTCATTTCTTATTCACAAAAGAAAGCTAAATGATGATTAGATGAATTGAATTAATTGAAATGATCTTAGAAAATGCCTAAAAATGAGATTTGTCAATAACCAAGATTAGCTATTTTTATTATTATTTTGGAACTATAAATTAATCTTAGGGGGATATGTGTTGCAGAACCCAACGATTAGAGATATATTGTAAGGGAGCTTTTCTCCTTTTTCTTTTTCTTTTTCTCTATCTTTCGTTTTAAAGAGAATGATTATGATTATGCTACTATATTAACCACTGAGGTGTCACTTTCAAAGTAGTAAAAGGGGGCAAGTCTAGGTTTTTTTTTCATTCTTTTTAGTGTTAACATTGGTACGGATTTAGAATTATGGAGAGAATATGTGATGAAAGGGCAAATCTGACGGATAAAAGAATTCTGTAAATGATAAAAGAGTATTAACAATGTGAAGACAATTAAAGGATAGATATGGATGAACTTTATTTTTAATATGATGGGCAAATATATTGTTATTTGTAAGATTTATACATGAAGTTTTTAAAATATATATGTATATTTGCAATTAACTTGAAATGAACTGGGGGCTATACAGATTGAGATTAAGATTTGAGATTAGGATTCTTTCACCCTTTGTCCGCTAAAATGGAATAGAAGTGAAGTCAAATGTTTAAAATGAATATAGATCTACTGTCATATTTGCATGTAAAAGTGATGACCCGGGAACATGCTGTCTACTGAAAAGAGTTGTTTTAAAAAATTGTTAAATTGAATAAAATTTGTTTAAAAAAAAAAAAAGAATCATAAGATACAACACTTAGTGATAGTCATAGGATACTAAATAAGCAATCAAATCATACTAGGAAACTAAATAAAACAATATAAATTGTAAAGAGATAAGCAACAAGGTTATAGTCATAAGCGGGAAGAGATAGATACTAGGAAGGATGAGAAGAGTAATAGTAATATAGTCTTAGTAAATAATTTGACAGTGTTGTGAGAGTTAGTTGTTTAGCAGAGTGATGGCATTCGGAAAAAAACTGTCCTTATGTCTAGTTGTTCTGGTGTGCAGTGCCCTATAGTGTCATTTGAGGGTAGAAGTTGAAACAGTTTATGTCCGGGATGTGAGGGGTCTGTAAATATTTTCACAGCCCTCTTTTTGACTCATGCAATATACAGGTCCTCAATAGAAGGCAGGTTGGTAGCAATTGTTTTTCTGCAGTTCTAATTATCCATTGAAGTCTGTGTCTGTCTTGTTTGCCACTATGTTGAAAAATAATACAATATGAAAATCCATCAAACAATCATGAGAAGCAGCAATGGCAGTTAAATGCATCAATTTTGATTTTTAATATATTAAATAAAGATAAATTTAAGCCTTTACATTTTAAAAATTTTTAGGGTGTGCCATAATTTTTAAAATGTTGCATTAGATCATTCTTTCCCAGCCTGGTGCTTTTCAGAGGTGTTGGATGGACTTGTAAGGAATAGTAAGGTTTTGATGGGAGGGAATATTTGTAGCTCAGGGTTGAACTGTGGTCCTTAGTGGTCTCTGAGCTTGGTGGTTTCCTTGCAGACATTTCATTATCAAACTTGGTAACTTCATCAATCCAGTAATGAAATGTCTGCACAAGAAAACTACCAAGCTCAGAGAGCACTAAGGACCCATAGTGAGGTTTATAATTTAACAGGTGTGGACAGCACTTCGTTAAGAAGGCTGCCTTTGAGCTACATTGCTTTGCATCTAAGGAAACAGGTTGTAGTCAGTGAAAGTTTTTATCAATCCATATCAAGTGTTGTTAGCAGTCTTTGTGGTTTTGCATCTAATAGATTAAGGCTGCAATCCTGTACAAATGTTGCAGAAACTTCCATTGTAGTGAGTCATCTTATTTCTAATAAGATATTGTACAACTATGGTATATAATTCTACATTTGACTAGTGTTGATTTTATTTTCAGTTTTAATTCTCTTGACAGAAAAAATGTATTTTATAGTTACACTCAGATTCACATGGAAGTCATTACAGCTAAAACATTACAACTATTTCGAAGAGGAACAATTTTGAATTTGTGACTGAGAGTCGATTTCCTATAGGTTTACTTCAGAATAGATGATTTCTTTATTTTAAAGAACAGACTTCTTTCTGAATGTCATACTTTCATGGTTTATAATGAGTCACGTTGGTTAGTGAGATGGCACACAAAGGTTCCTCAAGGTGGCACACAAAATAAATTGCGTCACATTTCAGACATACAGATTCAGACACCTTATTTTTTTTAAAAAAAGTTTGATTTATTCCCATTTTGCTTTTAATGTCTTTTTAAAAGTTTCCATGTGAGCATATTTATACTTCGGAACAGTATTTTTCAAACTTGGCAACTTTTTAAGATGTGTGAATTTCAACTCTCATACTGTCTAGGGAATTCTGGGAGTATACTGGTTCCATAATTCCCCTGCTTATCCATGACCTTGCATCCATTTTCTGCTGTTTTTATAATACTGATATTTTCTCAAGGCCCTTAACTTCTCCAAATACTTGGAGCTGCTGAGGACCCATGGCTCTTTTATGTAAATTTATTCAGAAAAGATGTCTTGATGCAAAATGACATGTTTAGAGAACTTAATGCCTGGAAACTTTGAGAAATATATGTTATTTGACATTCCACTTATTTGGAAACTTGACGTTTTTGTTTTCATTTCATTGCCATTTTAATATATGCACTTGGTTTCTTCTTCAGAAGTGGATCTTATCTGCTTTAGCTTCAGGTAGCTTAACTAGACAAGCATTTTATGATACTGAAAAAGAAATACTTTTAAAATAAAACAAATAAATAATAAATAGGGCTAGGATGGATGTAAACCCAACATATGTAGAGTCAAGATGTTGTGGTGTGGTGGTGGGAAGGATGATGTTTGCGGGGAGGTTTTGTGGATTTATGTTTACTTTTGTTTTATGAAATATTGGCATATGTCAGGGAGCTGGGCCATGTACATTTTCTAAATAAATAAATACAAATGTAAATACCTTTTCACCTATTTGATGTCTTCTAAATGGGTTGAACTTCAGACTTCACAATCCAGGACCAGGACTGTCATGCTGGTAACTTTTATGGAATGTTGACATTTAAAACACCGTAATAGATTAATTCTTATAATCTTGTTTATTTGATTCGGTTTAGGCAAGATCCAAGTCCGACTGTTTTGGAGTGGTTCACAGTATATAATAAACCATAAAAACATAATGCACAATGAAAAAAGGAGGGGATCTGGTTACTTAGGACAAAATATGGGGGCCTGTCCATCTTAATCCACGGTCTATGAGAACAGGCAGGACTTCAAGGCTTTATGGGATCAGGGTGGAAGTCACAGGAAACTCAAGGGGAACTTCATTCCACAGGGTAGATGCCACAAGAGATAGATGGTCCCATAAATAACCTGGCTATGCCTGGTGGGGAGGGCTATTGATAATGAGCAGCACCTTGCATTGCATCTAGAAGCATTCTGGGAACCAGTGCAACTTGCATAGCATGTTATTATATTGACAAGCTGTGTTGATATCATGAGAGCATACCTCTCGTCATGCTGCTAAGTTCTGGACCAGTTGAAGCTTCCAAATGGATTTCAAGAAACTTTTAAAACTGGGATAATTTTAAGCTTAGGGAAAACTTGCTTCTGTCATTGTATGTCTGCATTAATAGTTCATAGGAACTATTAGTCCTGAATACCTAGTTAATTGTATCAGAAAATCTCTTAGGAATGATATTGTTGATCTTTCTCACAAGGGGTAGGTAGCCTTGCCTGAATATATGCCATACAAAACCTTTCACATGTAGAAGTATTTCTTTTAATCCAGGCTATTGGGAGCAAAAATGGATTACCACTGCCACATTTGCTGCATTAAGGATCCTAACAGTACAGAAATAATAAGTTGAAGCAGAGGTAATCATTCATTACATCATAGGGCCAGAAAATGTACAATGAGTTTTATTGCCTAAGATGGAAGGACCTAGGGAATGAATAATTTATTCCTGTAGGCCACCGTTCTCTGTCTACTTGCATTAAACACAGTACATAGGCACTGATGTCTGAGTGGAGGGGTATTGAATCATGCTGTTAACAATTATCATTGTCATCTGCTTATCTATTTAAAGAAAATGATTACATACCTTTTCCAGCAAAAGGATTGCTCCAAGGGACTTACATATTTATTTGCATATTTATGGGGAGGAACTCAAGCTCCTGTATGGAACAGGAACTGAACAAGCTGACTTAGGTGAGATGTAAATTTTGCTGCATTTACAATACTACATCTGGGGAAAGTGAAGCTTGAAATCAAGAGAAATGGTCCTTTTTTACTGTTTTAAAAAGCACCGACTGCAGGACAGGTTGATAATCATTTGCCCAAGAACAGAGCAATAACACCTGAGCATTAGCAGGTTTTCTTTCCTTATTAGAGGAATATATTTCTTAGAAAGTTCTCAGAGGATGCAGTGAATAGAAGGAAACACAGAATATATTCAGACAGAATCTCTCTGCCTAGGGAGACAAAGCAACAGCAACAACAACTATTGCCTGGAGATCGTTGCAGGGACCAGTCTGAGACCTGTTCATATTGATCTGGTGTTTCTGTTGTCACTCATGCTAACAACTCATGATGGAAGGAGGTTGTGCAATAGCCTTAAAATAAAGATGTCCCTCTATTAAAAGCAATTGAACTGCAGTAATATTGGATGCAGGTAAAGGACCTCTGTGTTAGAACCAGTGAGAAAGCTGGGCCTGCCATGCTGTATTTTTCACGAGAAACTTGTGTCACTGCTCCAGAGGTTGCTAAAGAATCCCCAACATAGAGCTGTGGTGACACAGTGGTTAGAATGAAGTATTGCAGGTTTAAAACTGTCCACTGTCAGGAGTTCGATCTTGATGGGACTCAAGGTTGACTCAGCCTTCCATCCTTCAGTGGTTGGTAAAATGAGGACTCAGATTGTGGGGGCAATATGCTGACTGCTTAGAGAGGGCTGTAAAGCATTGTGTTTTCTGTTCTGTTATTCTGTACGGATTTTCTTACATCAGAGTCAAGCTGATGAAATTAATTAAAAACAGAATAGATCCTGGAAGCCTTAAATTCTTCAAACAGAGTTGTGAGCTGCTTTTCAAAAATGCTCAGCTGCCATTTGGGTAGGGCTCATAAAAATTGTTAATATAGTCTCTACTGGTGATTTATTGTACTTTTCCATAGCAGTTAATAAATAACCCCAATAACCCAATCTTTAGAGAGAAGAAAGCTTAAAAAATGATGGATAATCAAAATTCTACTTTGTGAATTTGTATATATGAATTTGAATTTTTTTGATAAGCTTATTTTTGTGTATTCCTCTCTCTTTAATCCAGATACTTCCCTGTGCATGTTATCATTTTGTTCACACCTAAAGAATCTTAACTTTATTCTTTTTGGTGTCCATTTTCACTGTTAAGTTGAAAGTACCAAACTGATGTGAGATTAGCATTAAACCAGTATTTATTTCTTAAGCATCAGTAGCATCCCTAATAAAAAAATTAGTGATTAGGTGGTTAAGTAGCTTATATCAACTCAGAGTATTTTCTGGTGCCTGTCAGAAGAATTGTTTATGAAAACAATAATTTTGAGGCCTCCCTTGATCTGTGCTTTGTGGTATCCATAAATAAAATGAATACATTTCTCATTGACAAGATGTAAACATTCTATGTAAGCTTGAGGCTCGTGGAAATGAAATAGTGGAGAGAAACACAGGGTTTATGCAACCTGAAAATACAATTTCATCTATTTATTTAGGATGGAAAGGATGCATATTATTTTCAAACAATATCTTACATATCTTCTTATGGAAGTAAGTGCCAGTGAAATTCAGCATAGCTTGTATCCAGGTAAATAAGTACTGAAGTGCAGATAGTCTATACAAGGGAGGTTTGGCCCACCAATGGGCAGCTGAAGCAGAGTTGCCCAAATGTGGTTGAGTAGGCCTCAGAATAAAAAATAGCAGATAAATGGTTCTCCATAATGCCATTTTAGAAGAGAATGGAGCTCGTTAAATGATTGGTTTGAGTGTGTGTTGTTGCTGAATGGGATGGGGGGGTTATTCCTTATTTTTTTCCTTCTTTGTGTTTTTATTATCTGTAAGCCACCTAGAGTCACTGTGAGCAAGTAGGCAGCTATATAAATTATCAAAACAAACAGACAAACAAATTCAGGTGCAGCAAGGTTAGGGTTAATATTAACCCCCTTTCCTGAAGCTAATGAACATCAGTTGGGTTAAGTATATGCATGAAGTACACACAGAGATTCTGTTACCACCTCCCCCCCCAAAAAACCCTCCCTCCCACTAACATTATTAAGTGTTTGGGCTTTAAATGATTGTAGGCCATGTGTGGCCCCAAACGCCCTCCTTTTTTCTTGGGCAGTCTTGGGACTTCCTCTAAGTATGCTATCAAAGGGTGGGGTGCCATGTCACATTATTTGTGAGGAAGGGAATTTAGCAAGGAAAGCACATTCAGAGTTACAGGATAGCTTATAGCTGTTCTAATGCAAGTCATTTTGGGTGTATACGATATTTGTTTTGTAGCCTGCATTGCCTTATAGGTCTGAGTGTGTTTCCTTTCCTCCCCTTTTTATCTTCATGTGAATTGGGAGCAGGGATCTTCTGAACCACTTTCTTAATCTGGGCTGGAACCTCATTTATCTGATGGTTGGCTTGGCAGTGAACCTTCCCTCTGTTCTTCAAGGCCATGGTTTATTACATACTATGCCCAAACCTGAAGTGACTTCCCTGATTTTGTGGTAGTTTAATAGCAAAAACCATCCTATTTATTTCAACTTATCCCAAGACTCAAAGTGGCTTGCAAGCAAATAATTCAAACAAAAAAATACCTTCCCTAATAAACCCATCATTCAAAAACAAACAAAGATCCAGAAAATAAAGATAGTCTCAGGTAAAATATTGGCAAATAGCAGGTAGAAGAAAAAAAGGAGCTCATAGTATTCTTGGATAGTTACTATCAATTGAAGAACACCTTTCTCTTACCTGATGTCTTCCATATACAGTAGGTTGGATTAAATTCCTATCTTTTTCCAACCAATATGCCTTTTCCAACCCATAGCTTTCCATGTTTATCATGGCTTTAGAGGTGGAGAATTCGTAGCACGGTAGATGTCGCCAAACCACATCTCACAAGTATATCAGTCAGGTAGACAGTAGGACCGGAGGCTGAGAGTTAAAGTTTAGTGATCGGGGAAGGTAGCAAATTCCTCATCTTTAGTTCTGAAATATCTGTCATGAAGGAAATAGGATTTAATAATAAAATTTAAGATTTCCTAAGCATTGGATTAAATGCTTTCCTGGCCTCTGATCTTGTGGCACAAACCTGGGACTCTAATCTATTTACTTCTCCGATAGGCTTCAGTATAATTTTTGTAACAAAGACGTTCAGTGTGTAGAGCCTTGTGTTGGAGGAAAATCAATTGTCAAGTTGCATGGAACTACCCACCTCCCCGGCTGACGTCATGTCAGAGTAATTGTTTCAGCAATAATGCCCAGTGGGGCTGTGGTTAGCATTGCATAAGGGCAAGATTGCCGATATGCTGGCCTGTGGAACTGCTGTGACTGCCTTTAACTTCTCATTGTTCAGATCTAATTAGAGAGCACTGTAATTCAAAATCAATTCATTTCCTGCTGGTTAATAACTAATTCTCCATCAGTGTGAATCAAGAGATGCAGGTTAGAACTTTATTTAAAGCCGCAATTACATCTGAGACCAGCCACGTACAGGGAAGTAATAAATAGGCAAGCACTTGTCATTCTGGAGCTGAGATGGGGGCTTTGGAAAGGAAGGGGAGGTAAAAGAAACATCTTCTTTAATGGATAGAAAGAGACACCTGAGCCCAAGAATCCGAGGAAGACAATTCTGCTAAGAAGAGCCGGTTCCAAGCTTTATAACAGCACTTTTCTAATGGGAGAAATGGTCTTGTTTAGCTTTCCAAGAGCCTTGTGGGAGGCCCCATCCTACAGCACAACTTGATGCTTAAACTAAGGAGCACAAGCATGCCATGGATCCTGCTCTACCTCCCTTTGCAAGGCAACCACAGAAAAAGATCTCCTACTGGGCTTGGTTGACTTAAGGAGTGGGCAACTGTATTCAGTTCAGAGATGGAATTCTGAATGTGTCTATATGTGTAGATAAACAAGGGCTGAGGCAAGTGTATGTACAAACATGCAAGCAACTTGCACTAACCTCATACATTTGTTTTTACCAGGCCTGATACTCTGAATAACAGATGCAGTTTTAAAACCATTTGTCAGGAGGCATGTAGAGAAGAGTGGGAGATACTGTTCTCCTTCTGCCCCTCCTCCCATGCTCACTGTGCATTGTACACTGCACTAATTTCCATGTTGCTTGAATCCCTGTGGGGGAATTCAGCTTTTCTTTTTAGATGATGCAGAAGGTGATGGAAATGGATGCCTTGGAAAAGTCCCTCCCCTTCTCTGTACAAGCCGATGGAGACCAATTCCTAATGGATTTAGTTTCCCTGTTTGTTTTATACTGCACGTCTGTCCATGGCACTCAGAATATTTTGTATGGCTAGTCATCTGCCCTATTCTAAACCACTGAATGAAGGGTATAGGCTAAATAGTTGCAACTGACAAATAGAGGATGGGTAGATAGATGATAGATAGATAATGATAGATAGATGATAGAATGATGATAATAGATGATAGATAGAATGATGATAGGTAGGTAGGTAGGTAGGTAGGTAGGTAGATAGATAGATAGATAGATAGATAGACAGATAATAGATAGACGATAGATAGATAGAATGATGATGATAGATAGAATGATGATAGGTAGATGATAGATAGGTAGGTAGGTAGATAGATAGATAGATAGATAGATAGACAGACAGATAATAGATAGATGATAGATAGATAGAATGATGATGATGATGATAGATAGAATGATGATAGGTAGATGATAGGTAGATAGATAGATAGATAGATAGATAGATAGATAGATAGATAGATAGACAGATAATAGATAGATGATAGATAGAATGATGATGATAGCAATAGCAATAGTACTTAGACTTATATACCACTTTACAGTGCTTTATAGCCCTTTCAAAGTTTAAGTTTAAAGAGTCAGCATATTGCCCCCAACAATTTGGGTTCTCATTTTACCCACCTCGGAAGGATGGAAGGCTGAGTCAAACTTGAGCCTGGTGGGATTCGATCTGCCATGTTGTAGTGGGAGTAGCTTGCAATACTGCACTCTAACCACTGCACAGGCTCCTAGGTAGGCTCCTAGGTAGGTAGATGATAGATAGATAGATAGATAGATAGATAGATAGATAGATAGATAGATAGATAGATAGAGATAGGCAGGAGGCAGGCAGGCAGGCATTAAATAGATAGACAAACGATATGGAGTTGAGCTTCAGAGCTAAATCTGAGTCTCGTCAATATTGTCTGATACTCTAAGCCAAACTGTGGAATTTAGGTCACTCCAGATATTGTGGTTCTACAGATGCATTTGTTTATTAACAAAATGTATACCATTCACTTGGATTTCAAGCAATTTACATGACAGCCATGCATCCAGAGTGATATGAGTTGGTATTGCAACCATATTTAAGAATTATAGAAGATCTACTCCTGGCTTGAGTTGCTACCTTTTCTCACTGACTAGTGGCCAGCAAAAACAAACAAAGAAAGCTTAGCAATATCAATGAGTAAATAATATTTATTCGGTTAATGAGCAGCAAAAGGCAATAGGCAATGCTGATGGAAACTTTGCCTATTCAACATGTATTGTCCATCGGGATGATCCCCAGGAGGGAGTCAAGAAACGCAAAGTGACAATCTGCTACCTCATAATCCAAGCCCTACCCCCTTTTTACATGCTAGTAATAATTACATGGGTAATTATTGTTATAATTCAAGAATGATCCAAAACCAAGAGAGCAACACTCCACCCCAGAGAAGAATCTTCAGAAGGTTTGAACGTGGTTGTTTCCTTGTTCCAAAGTGGCCCAGTATAGACCACATTTTATTCCAAGGTACTTTCCTTTTACAGCTCTTTGCAGAGAGAGCAGATTCTTTTGCATAATTCCTTCAGAAACTCTCTCCCCTCGCAAGAAATTGAAGTGATTATATAGCTCTCTTTATATTCCAACCACTGATTGACATCTGATCATTGTAGTACCGTAAGCATTAGCACCATTGTGATGAACCCTGGATTTTATTCATCTGGAAGAACAGCTCACACTGGGTGAAAAATAGGGCAGGAGAAGGTATATTGGTTGAGTTTCCTCCTCCCTTTTCAACATAGGGCAGCCCCTTCCCATTGCCCAAGGAATCCTCTCTCCATGAGAGCAGGTTTTCAAGAGAGCCAGAAGACTGTAAAGCAGAGTAAAGGTCACCTCTCTCAAACAGCAGGAAATCTCTGCCACATCAAAAGCTGCCTGCTGACAGGAGGAATTTCCCCATCTCCTGGAGGATTTACAACTTACTGATTTTTTAAAATTCATTAATTGATTGCTCATTTCTTGTGTTTTCTGTGCCGGAGTTTAGTTTCTTCTGCAGAACAAAACAGCACAAAGCCAAATTAATAGGAGGGACACACAGCAGCCGAACCATGTTTTCATACTGCAGATTTGGGAGCTTTCAAAAGCTTCCTCAGGAAATCGGGGTGATCCTGTCTGATGTTGTGTTGTTTGTATCACTGTGGTGGCGGCAAGAGGGAGAAAAAGGGGGAGGGAGATCTTGTGATGTCGGTGTCAATGTGCGAAGTCACTTTCAAAGGCCGTCCCTATGGGTTAAGAACCTGATATGAATGTCTGTATGTTGAAAAACAGCGCCTGTGTCCTAAAAACACCTCTAAATCATTCAGAAATTGTATCTTTTAAAACTGGACTGACAGAAAAAGCAAATGCGAAGAAAACATTGGCATTATAATTTTCCTGTGGTTTTCAGACCGTGTTTTAAAAAGATGAGTTTGAGTATGAAATTTAAAAGCAGATTAGAAAAAAAGATACAAGCCTTTTTTTTTTCCCCTTATCTCATTTTGTCTTTTCATTTCCTTGCTGCTAGAATACAAGTAGAACCAGGGTTGGTCTTCAAAAAATTTAGCAACCGGTTCTCTGCCTGGCTGCTGGGTGGGCGTGGCCTAGTCAGCCTCCTGTACCACAGCGGGGTGGGGGCGTTTCGCCCTCCCAGGGCTCCGGAAGGGCAAAAACATCCTCCCTGGGCTCCGGAGGCTCTCTGAAGGCTGGAAACAGGCCCATTTCTGGCCTTCTGGAGCCTCTGGGAGGCCCATTTTTCACCCTCCCCCAGCCTCCACGCAGCCCCTGCACTTACCTGGGATCTAAAATGGCCCACAAGGAGACTCTTGGGAGGGGCAGGGTGGGGTGGGTGGGGCCAGCCAGTCGTTGCAACTACCAGTTTGGTGAAGCAGATGTAAAATTAACATCCGGTTCGCCTAAACCTGTGAGAACCGGTAGCAGCCCACCCCTGGGTAGAACCCTCTTGAGTAATTTTTATTGGAGCCAGAGAGTGCAGGAATTGAAGGAGGAAGCATTTTATTCTGTCAGATGCAAACCCCACCCCCCAATAAATACTGTTCCTTTGCTGGCAAATTAACTTTAGGAAAAGAGGTTGCCTTTTTAAAAATGCCAATTACAGACTTACAACAGTTTGTTTGTTTGTTTGTTTGTTTGTTTGTTTGTTTGTTTGATTTCTATGCCGCCCTATCTCCTGAAGGACTCAGGGTGGCTTACAATGATAAAAACAGAAAATACAAACTTTAAAAAACTATTAAATCTAAAAACCCCAACACTAGACCTAAAACCAATTAAAACCCACAAACAAATTAGAACAAATTAAAACTATAAAATCCCCTTCAGTCCAGGTTGGCTGATCGAAAAAGCCAAGTCTTCAGGTCACGACGGAAGGAGCCGGAGGTCAGGCGCCACCCGAAGCTCCATGGGCAGTTGGTTCCAGAGGATAGGCTCTCTCACAGAAAAGGCCCTCCCCTGGGGGTTGCCAGCCAACATTGTCTGGCTGATGGCACCCTGAGGAGGCCCCATCTGTGTGAGCGCACCGGGCAATCGGACGTCATTGCTGGCAGCAGATGCTCCGCAAGTACCCCGGACCTAAGCCATGAAGGGCTTTATAAATGATGACTAGCACCTTGAACCTCAGAGACCATTCAAGGTTACAATGGCACTGAAAAAAGTGACTTATAACCATTTTTCACACTTACGACATTGCAACATCCCCATGGTCATATTCAAATTCAGTTGCTTGGCAGCCGGTTCCTATTTATGACGGTTGCAATGTCCTGGGGTCGCGTGTTCAGCTTTTGTGACCTTCTGACAAGCAAAGTCAATGGGGAAGCCAGATTCAACTTAACAACCATGTTGCTAACTTAACAAATGCAACGATTCACTTAACAACTACAGCAAGAAAAGTCATGAAATGGGGGCAAAACTCACATTTATTGTTTCACATAGCAACATATATTTTGGGCTCAATTGTGGTCGTAACTCGATGACTACCTGTATCACTGAAGGGCAAGATGTTCATTGCAACCTAGCTTGAGAGTCAATGGTTTCCTTTCCTCACTTTATAATTTCAATTGAAATAAGCAGGTTTTTTAAAAACATATATGCAGTTGCTAATTGCTCTTAATAAGCTGAGCTTTCTTTTGTTTAATGGCTGTTTAAAATCAATCCAGACATTTTTTGCTTTTCTTACTTTTTATTATTAAGAAGGGAGTCTTTTCTGGCCTCTTTTATGACTGAGAGCAGACAGGCTGTGACTTACCCTTTTCACGGATTCAAAAACTGGGAAATTGTTGAGACGGCTAGAAGAGACAAAAACAACAATGTCTTAGTTTTCTTCCACTTGAAGATCTAACACACCAAAGTTAGGAAAAGTGTAGAATTGCGTGCAGCTGTTTCCATGGCGTTTCGCTGTATTTCAAAGCTTTAGTTTTTCTGTTAAAAGCCAAGAAGAAAACCTTCATGTCTGGAACAATTTCAACTTGTAGATCAAGTCAGGAGTGAGATGTTAAATACCTCGGGACCACTCCTGCTGTTTTCACATCTCAGCAAGAAGGTAGAGTGTTGTGCTTCCCATTATCAGCCAGAAGGAAGGTGTCTTCTGGTGAAAATAAAGTTCCAGGTGAATCTGAAATACACTTTTTTTTTCTCTTAGAAGTACAGCTGAGCAATTCTGACTCCTTGGCAATACAACTTTGCCCTTGTTTCTTTGTGACATGCTGTTTCGATCAACTCTCTGAGTAGAAGAAAGTTTATCTATTTCTTCTTAAGATGAATATGTGAATTCATGGGCCTCCTTTTGTTCTGACCCAACTCCCCAAACACGAACAAGCCCTCCGACTTGAACTCAAAAGATTCCTTTATTAGGAATGCTGGGAGCCCCGGCAAAATGTTTCTCTTGCAGGCTAACAAGTCCGTCCGTCCGGAAGATGAATAGTTGTCTGCCACACCTATTCATCTCCGTCCCCTGCTTTTTATCCCCGGAGCTAGGATGGGGCCTCACTAGCAGTGGTGGCTCTTCCTTCCCCAGGATCGACCCACGTCTTTCCACTGCTCTCCCCTTCTCTGCCTTCTGCGCAGCCACACGTCAGGCACTGGATCCAGCTGTTGCTCTTCTTCCTCATCCATGTGAGGGCTGACAGATGGCCCAGGCTCTGCCTCTGTCTCTCTCCTTGCCAGCTACATTCCCTCTTCCCCCTCAGAGTTCCCAGGTTGTCCTGATGCTGACCCTGACTCCATGCCTCCTCCTCTTCCTCTGATTCAGCTGCGGCCGACAGGCAATAACACCTTTCCCATAGTTTAGTTTAGTTTAGTTTTATTTGACTTGTATGCCGCCCCCTCTCCGAAAGGACTCGGGGCGGCTCACAACTAAAAACACAATAAATTAGTTATCTAAAACACTATTAAATAATACAAGCTAATTGATCTAAAAACCCTTATAAAATTTAAAATTCAAAACCACCCCTCCAAGAGGTCAGCACAGCCCGGCCTGTTCAAATAGCCAGGTTTTCAAATCATGGCGGAAGGTGCGAAGGTCAGGGGCCAGACAGAGTCCCAGGGGTAATTGGTTCCATAAGGCCGGAACCGCCACAGGGTAGGCCCTCCCACGGGCACCGCCAAACGACACTGGCTCGCAGACAGCATCCCAAGGAGCCCTTGCCTGTGCGCTCGTACACAGGCTTCTAGATAGCTCAAGAGAAAAGAGCTTTCTATCAGATAGTCCTCAACTTACAACCATTCATGTAGTGACTGTTACAACAGGGCTGAAAAAAGTGATTAACAGCTGGTCCTCACATTTACGATCGTCGCATGCATTTATGATGGTTGCAGTGTTCTGAGGTGATGTCAAAAACCACTTGCGTCCTTCCCAACCAACATCTGACAAGCAAAGTCGATGAGGAGAGCTAGGTTCATTTAAGAACCACATGATTCATTTAACGTGGCAAAAAAGATGATGAAATCGAGTGCAAATCACCTAACAACCATCTTGCTTAGCCACAGAAATTCTGGCTAAATTTTAATAGAAATACTTTCCATAAATGTCAACCAACCTGTGGGAGGAAGTTTCCAGGTATCTATAGGAGGATTGCTACAGTCTGTAACAACTTTGTTCTTTATGCCATCCATCTTGTAAACTTGCAGGATACTTTTTTCTTTTGCCATGCAGAGGTGGGTATTCAGCAGGTTCTGACCAGTTCTGGAGAACCGGTAGTGGAAATTTTGAGTAGTTCGGAGAACCAGCAAATACCACCTCTGACTGGAGATTTTACAGTATCCTTCCCCTGCCACGCCTACCAAGCCACGCCCACAGAACCGGTAGTTAAAAAATTTGAATCCCACCACTGTTGCCATGTCTATGTATACATTCAAATTAGTCTGTGATGTTTCTTTGTGTCATCCATGTGTGTGCATGTGGGTGTATGCACAATGCTAATCTTTTGAGCGCTGAATGCAACAAAATTTCATTTAAATGAAATTTAATGCTGATTAGTGTAATTTACCATGACAATAAAGAATTCTATTCTATTCTTAAGTCTCAAGCAGATAATGTCAAAGACCTCAATTGCTCCTGATATTAAAAATGTAGCAGAATGAGAAATCGATCCTGGATAAGCTGAAATTACACGCACACACACAAAAAGTAACTGCGTGTGCTCCTTCTCCGGTTAATGGTACAAAGGCATCCATGAAATCCAATGCTACGAAAGGTCGCAGTTGCACTTTGTCTTCATTTAATAAATGGACAATTTTCATGGTTATTAGAATTCATAGCTAAGGCAAGAAACGAAAGAAGAAAGGAGAGCCCCGAAGGCCAATATGTCTTGGGTTTCCTGGCACAGTCTTGACAGCAACTGGAAATAGCTAATCTAGTTTGATTTACAATATTATAAATTCTGCAAGCACACAAGAAGAAGAATCCAAGCCTAGATGTCATCTTCAAAGGGACCGAAGGCTAGAGTCTGGCACTTGAATATCATTTTGTAAGTGTCCTTGGGTGATGATGGCATCAAATCATGCAAAAGATGGGAATACTAAGAAAGGCAAATATTTCTGTTGGGTCAAAGTGCTAAGAGCTCAGCCTTTTTTTAAATAGAATAAGTTTTTTTTTTATTTTTCAGTTTCAAAAAGACAAACATACAATTTTTTTCCTCAAACAGTGTGTCGTCTGGGCACAAAATGTAGCCTTTGTGCTACATTTTTCACCATTTACAACATTCACTTTCACATTGACATTATTTCTCTAAATTTAGGATTAAAATACATCAAACAGCTAAACATTTATAACCTTTCCGGTGATAATACCTTATTCACATTACATCTCATTATTCTCATCATAGGTATATTAACAATTATCATCTGATGTATATCTCTATCTTATCGTATTTTCTATTCTCCTTTATTCTTCTTCATCTCCAACTTCCTTTTTTATCCCTCAGTCTTAAAATACATCCTTAAATTGGATATAGAAATGAAAAGCGGAGGTTTATACGATCTGCTAATGCTTTTCCCTGTGTTTTAATTTTGTAGTTTTTCCCCTATGGAGATGCTTCCAAGTTCGCCCAACATGCTTTCCGAACCTTTGATAAGAATGGCGACGGCACCATCGACTTCAGAGAGTTCATCTGCGCACTCTCCATCACTTCGAGGGGGAGCTTTGAACAGAAATTAAACTGGGCCTTCAATATGTATGACTTAGATGGAGATGGGAAAATCACCAGGGTGGAGATGCTGGAAATTATAGAGGTAAGCCAGCTTCCAATATCCCATCGCTTTCTAATGTAAGCAAGAAACAAAACATTCTGCTTTGGTTATTTTTTTAAATGTTAATGTTTGACTTCCTTGCGGGTTTTATGGTTAAAAATGGCAGAAATAGGCCAGTGGTGAAAGAAAATGGTTGGCTCTATAAAAGCCTGGGACTATGTAAGCAGGAGGTTTAAGTGTTAGATGGCTGACAGTTAAATCTGTGCCATAGGGTACATCTATGGATTCTGTGGAATTGCATCTCTCGGTATCCTTCACCATGGACCATGCTGGCTGTGGCTACTAGATATTGTAGTTGCCCAACATTTGGAGGGCCACAGTAAGGAAATGAAAGTTTTGTGGACAAATGATTACATGAGATAACGTTTGTCCTGAAAACTACGGCATAAAAGGTAAATTTAAGATTTAGTTCCAGACCCCCTTCACAGATAATAATGCATGATGCAAAAACTGTACAGCCTCACACCAAATGGCAACACAATGCAAATTATGCCATGAGTCTGCAGACATCATTATAGGTGGTCCTTTTGGTGATAATTTGTTCAGAGATCATTCCAAGTTGCAACGGAGATCAGTGAGCAGTACTCAAGACTGGTCCTCGAAGTTCCAATCCAGCACCCTGAAGTCACACAGTTGTGTAGCTGGGCACCTGACAATTGTCTCGTGCTTACAGTGGTTGCAGTATCACATGGTCATGTGATCGCCATTTGCAACCTTCTCTGCCAGTTTCCCACAAGCAAAGTCAGTGGGGAAGCCACCTCTGGCCATGTTCGCATTACACCACAGCAGCTATCCTTGCATTCCCTCCTCCCCCACCACCACTGGCATTGGCTACTTATCTACCTGCCAACCTGCTTGCGATCCACCTGGGGCTTAATGATTCATGATCCTTGCTTAACACCAGCACCAAGGAGTCTGGGCTTGTCACCGCTGAGTGGTATGGTCGTGTGATATTCATTTTATGACTGCATTGCTTAGTAAAGGAATAGTAGGTCCTAGTTACTGTCACTGAACTGGCATGCCAGCTGAAAAGGGGAACACAAAGTCTTTGTCTAAGTAGGCAGCAGTAGCAATATTAGATCCTTATACATGAATGAGTACAGTTTCCTTACCCCAGGTCTAAATCTTAAACCTCAATGCAACAATGTTGTTGAGTGAATCATTTAATTTTCTCCTAGAGAGATGAAAGAACGTCATTCACTCTAACGGTGACACTGTTGATGTGGTGACAGAATCTGTCTTCTATTCCTATTATGGATGGCTTGCTTCTTTTTGACAAGATTCAGCCCCACAAGGCTGTCTGGTTAAAAAAAGAAGAAGTAAATATGTAGGTGAATATCCCAAAGGTGCTTCTTCCAAAAGGCAACTGGACTTTCTGGTTTTTCTTTGAAGACGCTTTGCTTTTTGGGTGAGAAGCGAAACATCTTCAAAGAAAAAACAGAAAAAGTCCAAAAACACCTTTGGGACAATTGTGACCTGGATGATAGAGAATCTCCATAGACATATAGGTGAATAGTCCCAAATATACAGACCCATTCTTTTTATAAAATGCTGACATAAAATTCTCCCTAATTTAAGGAAGCAATGCAACAGGTTTTCAAAAAAAAAATATTCAGAAAGTATAATCTCTTGGTGTAACTTCCACTTTCGCGGTGTATTGTACGGTCACTGATAGCATATGTTCAACATTCTGTTGGATCTACATTTAACTGTCGTGCTTAAATCAGGCCAGATGACAGAGTTGATGCTTAATGTGCAATCCAATATTCGCTACCCAGGGAATAAGCCCTATTGAACTCAGCTGACTCGATCTCCTAGTAGAGAATTACAGCATCGCTCTGTAGTTGTTTCAATGGATCAAGTAATTTTGCCGGATCTCATGAAATTCATCTTTTCTCTCTCTCTCTCTCTCTCTCTCAAGGCCATTTATAAAATGGTGGGCACTGTAATAATGATGAAAATGAATGAAGATGGTCTCACACCAGAGCAACGAGTAGACAAGATTTTCAGCAAAATGGATAAGAACAAAGATGACCAGATCACGTTGGATGAATTCAAAGAAGCTGCAAAGAGTGACCCTTCCATCGTATTACTCCTGCAATGTGACATTCAGAAATGAGCTTGTATAAAATGCTTTCATGGACTGCACAGAAGTTTAAATGTTCCATTCAGTTTGCAGCTATCTATACAACACACACACACACACACACACACACACATACAAAACAAACAAAAATTGCTTGGACTATCTATCAATGGACTTGCTTCTTGTGTTTGAAACACTTGTGTGCATGAGAATGTCAACTGCTAAAGAATTTTAAAAATATTATAAAACAAAATTATGCCACATTGTGATGTGTGCAATGTCATTTCATAAGTCCTTTTTCCTCTGATGCCTATGCAGCGATACCATGCTGCAGTGAACTATACTATTTATTGTTCAAGTTTTACCGATGCTAGCTATATGTCTTCTTAAACTGGATAATGTTAGTGACACTGAACTCCCCATGGTAGTGTAACTGTTCATTAGCAAGTATGTCACCATTCTGCTGTATAGTCGTAGTGGACAGACTGAGGGCAGCTTTAGGAGTCTGATCCAGCCATGTGCTTGTATTGTCAGTGGAGATAAATGTATTTCATTTGCATGACTTTTTAGGTTTGCCTTAATTCTTACCTCATTTGCATCCTTCATTTGGAAAAAGAAAAAGGCTCATGTCAGAGGAGTAAAACATAAAACTTTTTTAAAAAGCTAACCCCCACTAAGGTGTTCCCATAGCTGAAAGCTAAACGAACAAACGAATAGAGAAATAGAGAACAAACTTATTTTCAATGTTGTTTTATCGGAAGTTTAAACTGTTTTGTTGGGAGTGTATTAATTTCTGCTTGAAATCTTCATAAGCTTCCAAAAAGATTGAGATCCATGTCCCCAAATAAATTTATAACATTTGACTTCTCATGTGTTTCCTTTTACACAGGTACCTTGCTGCTAGCACTGGAATTAAATAGGTGATGAATGTTATTTGATAGCCAAATATTTCTCAATGGAGCTTCAAAGTATGTATGGGGACTTCACCCAGATGTTTACAGAACTCAGCTCCAACCATTTTCCTTTGGAGGTGTAATAGACAGGAGGAATAACTCTGAGAAATAGAAGGAAGAGCTGCAATCAAGGCAATAGTCAGATAAAAGAAATTTGCGTCCAAAACAGAAATGTAATTTGAGAAAATGTCTCAGGCTTGACCTTCCCTAGTTATCACCAAGAAAAAGAGAGGGAGGGGGAAGCATATTCGAACATACAAGATTCTGTTACTGTAACCATATAATAAAAGTAGTTTTAGCATTCATAACTTTGGTTTTCTAGTCTGGTCTACTGCAAAGGGCTAACGTCAGCCTTTCATAATTCCTAGAAACTATCATGAAAGTTAGTCGATTTCTCTGGCCTCGTTCTTGTATTGCACATTCCAGGAACATCAAAACCCTTTGGCTCCAGCAAAAGGTTGTACAGTTCTAGTTTTCATTTCTATAATTGTTTCTAAAGAGGGCAGTTGAAACCATGAGTTGAAAGGTATTTGATCCCAGAAGAAGGACTATGGCAACAAGTTGTTGTTTCTTTACATCCCTCATAGAATCAGATGAGTCATATTTCCAAAACCTGAGGGAATATAAAAAACATTACATCTAAAAAAAAATAAAAACACACCAGTTCAGCTGAACTGTTGATCCTGTAATTACTATTGTTCGAAAGGTGTTCTTTTCTGAGAAAAAATATAAGAGCTCACAGCCGGATTCCCAGTTTGTTTTTCCAAGATATGCCTTAGTAAAATCTTGGGAGACAGAGCAAAGGAAAACATTGGCAACGAATGCAAAGCTGGTTTCCTAAATAAGGCTCTTAATGGATTTTCTCGTCATCGTTGTCTTAATAAGAAAAGGTGAGTAGCTCTCACTACTGTAGTTTTAGTATCCACCTACCTTTGTCTCTTAAAGTATGAGCTGTTGCCACCAAAGTGTGAAAGTATAGGCTAAGAACATCTAGTTGAAAAGCACCGCCTGGAAACTCCTCCCATGTTACAATGCAGGTAAATTGATTGTCCTAAATATCAGGCCAAAGGAAGGAAGGTCAAGCGGGCATAGACATATTAAAGTGGTCCTATGAAGTCTAAAGTGCTTGGTTCAAAGACCCTGAGGGGGATAGGATTTATGTCCTGACACCTCCAGGTGATATTGGAGGGCCTGTGATGAAGTACAGACCTTGATAGATAGCTCTCATTTGACCTCATACAGCCAAGAGTTAGATCAGTTTAAACGACCTGAGCATCTGAAAGATACTCCCCATAGCACCATATATGTGATGATAATCTAATTTGGAGGTAGTAATCTAATTTGGGGCTGAAGGGTGAAAACGGAAGCAGTATGTTCTGTCCTTTATTTGGGTAGACCAGGTTGCCCTGACAAAAAAACACTTAATCTCTCCCCTGGTATAGCCAACAAATTTGGAGAATCTGTGGTTTATAGGTTAGTACATCTATCTAATATGTAAGTAGCCGGGGTTCAAATCCCAGTATGGCTAGCTGACGAGAGCTAAATAGCTTGAAATAGATCTATACTAGTCTCCCTTTCTTTGTCGGTAAATATAAATTTAACACAAAAATTGGAGGTGGTAACTGATGAGAGCAAGTCTGGATTCTCTAGGAAAGGGTGAAGTCAGATGCGGGGTGGGATTCTACCAGTTCGGGTAAACCGGTAGTTCCAGTGATCATTTGGCCCCGCCTACCCATCCCTGCCCTTTTCCTGTGCTTTATTTCCTTGTTTTTGAGCACAGCTGATTCACGCAGCAGTTTGCCACATATCAGCTGTTTTACTCACTGGGGCTGCAGCAGAAGGGAAGTATTAGATCTATAAATTGTCTTCTAAATGCTGGGCGCGCGTGCAAAGCGTGTGCTCACCGAACTGGTTGTTACATTGGTTTAATTGCACCATTGCTCAAATGGAATTCTTCAGAAGCAGTTCTTGTGAAACCACAAATCTGGATTGAAACTTATTCGGATTGCAAATCTTGTGTAACTCCCTGATCACCTGTAAACTCCCTACAGAAAAGGCAGAAATCTAATCCAGTATTATTAGATTTCTTAACTGTATTTCTCTCTTGTCTGCATTCATTTTTAGAATATGGATTCTCTCATCCAGCCTAAAACTACTGGACAAAATTCAGTACTTCCACTATATTCCAAAACTGGTAAAATAAAATATGACTATTTAAATGCTACACACTCTGATTATAAAAACATTGCACGATAATTTATAAAAGTGAACTTAATGGTTCACTGATGAACCTCCCCACTCCCTCTGTACCTAGAACAAAACAAATATCTATAAATGATACATGGCTTTAGGATAATTTATTGGAGGGGCTGAGGGATACTATTAACTTCCCACCCTTCTTCCCAGGGGGCAGAGGCTATTCAGAGCTATGGTTACACCACCAAAAGGATCAGAGATGACTTAATTTTCAATGTATTGCTGACTTGATAGAATTATCACTCTCCGCTTTTACAATGTATTCAGAGCACATAATGGAAGAGGAGACAAATATGGCTGCTTTATCTCAAGATTATCCACGCAAATCCAGAGAACCCAAGAGAGCTCACTAAAGGTAAAAAATAATAACATGGCTTTCAATATTACAGAAATATTTAAAATTCAGTGGGGATAAAACTAGAATCAGGAATCAGAATCAAGCAGGAGTGCCTTAAGAGAACCTTCAGTATACAGGGAATCCTCAACTTACGACCGCAATTGGGATTGGCATTCTTGTTGCTAAGCAAACAATTGCTAAGTGAGTCAGACCCAATTTTACAACCTTTTTTTGCCACCATTGTTAAGCTAATCATTAAGTGAATCACACAGTCATTAAGCAAATCTGGCTTCTCCCATTGTCTTTGCTTGTTGGAAGCCACCTGGCAAAGGTCGCCAATGGCAATCACCTGACCCCCAAGACCTGCAGAAACCCACGGAGTGGGATGGGAGAAGATAGGTAGAGGAGGGGTTATTGCAGTGTCCCTGAGGTCAGTCGTAAGGATGGGCAGATTGTATATAGCACCTGAATTTTGTTCTTGTCACCATAAATTCGGGCAGGAATCATAAACCCCTTCATTCAGCACACATCATTTCAAACAGTTGCTTGAATGAGTGATTGTAAATCCAGGACAACCTGTACTCAGGTCAACTCACCACGGACAACCCGTCACAGGACAACTTGCCATGGCCAACTCAACGTGGGACAACTCACTGCGGGACAAGAGTTACACTAATATCAAAGAAATGGTGGAATAGAATCATTAAAGAAAGGATGCAAAAGGAGGGACAGAAAGAAATGTGAATGACAAAAATTAAAATAACTTTTATTATTTTAAATAATTAAATTGAATTGTTAAATTGTCCTATGGTGAGTTGTCCTGCGGTGAGCTGGCCGTGGTGAGTTGTCCCATTCCACTGTACTGTCCTCCCCTTCTTTGTTTGGTGTCTTTCTTGGCAAAACAGTTAAGAAAATCCTGTCTTTGGTAGCAGAGAGCGTGTCAATTTACTGGGGAAACGAGTAGACAAATAATAAAAAAGCAGATTTTTTCTTCTGAGGAAAAAAAATCAAAATTGATCACACAGTAAAATTTTGAAATTAAAACATCCAGAAAACTCATTGCAAAGTTGAAGAAAGGCTAGCTGAATTTTAAACAATTTCTAGGGCTAGAAAGTCAACCCTTAATTGCCCTTGAAAGTTAACAAATATTCTCTCCGGCTTCTTTTGTTAAGCAGCAGATTCTTCAGTGTCAACTGAAGTCTCCTATGTCATGTCACAACACACTGTGGTCAGTTCTTGTCAGCAATGTGTACACATGTAGAAAAGGGCATCCTTAGACAAACCACTGTCCTGCATGGTCTCTAAAGCAGGGGTCTCCAACCTTGGCAATTTTAAGACTTGTGGACTTCAACTCCCAAAATTCTGGGAGTTGAAGTCTACAACTCTTCAAGTTATTACGGCTGGAGACCCCTGCTCTAAAGTGAGAGTGATGGCACCTGTCTCCTGACACAGCTGGAACGTAGTTTTTAAGGTGAAAGGCTCATCTATGGTTGACGCGTTTAGCATTTTTTTTAATGGTAACACTTGCTGACATCTCTGCTAGAATTCTCTCTCACATACCTGAAGTTGAAGACAGAATTGCATATCAACTTATTAAATATTTGAAAATGAACGGTCAAATCATGTGCCACTCACGACAAAGGCCATTATGGAAGTCCCTCATTTTCTTGGTTGAGAAACGTTTTGTTTTTCCTCAAGGAAAACACTGTTGTTGCCTTTTTTAAAAAGAACTTTTGGAGCCAAGGGCTACCCATACTCTGTAAACAACCAAACCCCTTCCATCGTCATAATTCCAGATAGTTCCCATATTAATGTAACATCCATGCAATCACCTGCATATGATGCTAGATTTGAAAGTGGTTTATTATTTTTCCTTTTTTTGCTTAGAAAAATTACACATTTTAAGTTAGTTTATATTATTCCCAAAGATTTCAAATAATACCCCACCACCACCAAGGATGCCTTTAAAGGGCCTTGGTGGTGCAGGCTGTTAATAGCCTAGCACTTAGCTCCAGCTGCCTGTAATTATTGCAGGCTCGAATCCCACCAGGCTCAAGGTTGACTCAGCCTTCCATCCTCTCGGGGTAGGTAAAGTGAGGACCCAAGATTGTTGGTGGCAATAAGCTGACTTTGTAAAAATGCCGCTTAGTAATAAGCAGGCATATACAGTGGAATGAAGGCTATTGCTGAGCACATTGGGTTGTGCTCCAAAAAATTGTAAGCTGCCCTGAGTCTCTGGAGAAGGGTGGGATATAAATATGAATTTAAAAAAACCTGATTTATTCCTTGTAGGAATGAGCAGCTTTGGTTCCTCCAGGTGATACATAAGTATACCTGCCTACAGCTAATATCAGCAAAAGCAGTGATTTAGCACAATCTGCAAATCCGACCATCAACTGAAGTTTTATTTGCCACAGGAACTAAATGGATAACAGAAGCATTTCAAAGACACTAACAAACAATAGTGGTTTAACAATGTATATTGCAATGATGAAGGAAATGATACAAATTTAAACAGAAATGTTGTTAGAGGACTTCTGATAAAGGGTTTAGTTTTTCACCTGCTATTATAACATTTCAAAATATTGTAAAATCAGATAAGCATACCATATAAAATTTATTCATCTTCTGTCATTTATATTTACCTCTCTTTTGGGGACAATAAAAAATAAGAAACATTTCCCACATTCAGCAAATATATTATTAATAGCAAACTCTGGCAGGAAATATACAGTAAATGTAATTCATAGGAACAGAGTAGAAGAAAGAACATAGTGACTGCTATAATTCTAGCACCAAAAGGTTTACAAAATCTGAGCATAAAATTCAAATGTGTTAGATGCCATTAAAGGCCTACTATAGAGACAAGTATAAAGGCCACAAGTAAATTTCAAAAAAGAAAAAGGCTCTCTTTCACTGATTTTACCAGCAGTGAACATAGCTTGTTTATCTTCAATATTACAAAACAAGTTAGTAACAACAGATCAGATGTTCTCATTCTCCATCTTCATCTTCTTCATTTGTACGACTGAAATTCAGCGTCTTTTGTCCCCTCTCGGGGTCTTCCAGTCGAAGGATTCGGATAAGACTACTTGCAGGCAAAGAACTAGATACAAAAGGCAAAAAACCCATTAATAATGATTTTTTCATGCAATGCTTTCATACTTGGACCCCACCTGGCTAATAGCAACTCATCTTTAATCTGTATAATTATGATGTATCAAAAACATTTAAGCAATTTAAATACTGTTCAGACTGGAACAATCTTCAGGCTAATTCATTTAATTTCACAATCGGAAGCAAAACTCTAAAGCTGCTAAAAACTTTACCTGTCCTTGGGTTAAAGTGTGATACACTAGGTGCCTTCAACTTACCTGAAAGGCCATCAGGTGGACGCTGAGAGGTGGGAGAGTTGTTCTCAGACACTCCAGAAGAAAGGACTAGAACAGGGGTGTCAAACTCGCATCGTCACAGCATCGTCATGTGACGTAGCATGACTTTTTCCCCATTTGCTAAACTGGGCGTGGGTGTGGCCAGCATGTGACCCATCCGGCCTGCAGGCCGTGAGTTGGACTAGAATGAATGGATGGAAACTGCAATGTAGCAGCTTTCACCTTGCCTTTCAAGAGGGTTGACTGTTCTCCATTCGCTTCCAGAATCAACAAGCCCTTCTTTACTATAAAACTGAACTAAAGAACTAATGAAATTGCATCTATCAAGGTTGCTGTAGTTACATTTGTAAATCTTCCAGATTCTGAGCAAGAAGGTAATCTGCAAAATCTGTTCATTATACATTAAAATCCATGGGATTCAATATTGCACAAAGCTATTCTGAATACTAGGACATTCATATTCCCATTGCTCATTTTTATTTTTTTACTTTATAAACTAGTCACCAATCTGATAGCAATAGCTTTTGACCGAACATTTTACCCACAGGTATAACAATGGCAGCAGCACTTCTGCTAAATGCCATGTGAGAACTAAACTTAAGAGTCAACTGCTCAAGCTTTCCCTCCACGTGCTAACAGGCTCAAACTTGCTGAGGGCTCCTATCTCAGACTGCATGGAAAGCTTGTTGATCCCCTAAGTCAGGAGTGTCAAACTGGATTTCTTCGAGGACCGGATCAGCACTGTAGTTCTCCTCTGTGGGCCGGCTGGTGGGGTGACAGGACAGAAGCCTCCTGCAGCACCCTGCTGGCCAAAATGGGGTGGGAGGGCCATGTGAGCCCCTCCCCCCTCTCCATTTTGGCCTGCATGCTGCTGCAGGAGGCTTTCCAGACCCTAAAACAGGGCACCGGGGGTGGGGGGCACATGTAACTCCTCCATGCCCCATTTTGGCTGCCAGAGGCACAACAGGCCAGTCCTTTGCTATTTCCAGGCTGGCCTCACACGCCAGATTTAAGCACCTGGATTCAGCCCATGGGCCTCGAGTTTGACACCCCTGCCCCTAAGTGATCTCCTCACTCATTTCTGGGGACAATGAACCCAATTACTTCTTGTGAGAATCCAAATTCTGAATGAATATAGCAGGATTGAAAAAGTTTGTCTACAAAGGATATGAACCCATAGGGAGGAAAAAAATTAACATCATCTAAAAATCAGTAATTCACAAATGCATAACTTATTACAAATCACTTAAACAACAACAAAAGAGGTATTCTGTTTAAAAAAAGCAATAGAAAGAAGTTATCTCCTGAAATAACAGCTATTGAAGTTAAGGTCCAATCCTGTGGTCAGGCAGGTCCTCAGAGCTTATAAAAATCACCAAAGAAGTATGTATATTTGAGAGTATAGATAAATGATAATGATAAACAAAATATTTTTTGAAAATATTGAAATGCCTTTAAGGATAGAGACCAGGAAATGTATAATAGATACCTCATGTTCTGAGGAGTGAGCAAAATAAACTGCCGGTAACGTTGGGAGTCTGCCATCTTAACAATCATGTCCATTGCAATTCTTCTGTTAACCATGTCCTAAAAGATATTGAAGTTGTGCTAAATGTTATTAAAAAACATTTAAAATTTCAAATCAGTTCAATGTATATTATTGTCCTAAAGACCAATTCCAATGCCACTTTTTTTTTCTTTTATAACAGCTATTTTCCATCAACTTTGTTGAATTCAGGGCTAGGTAATCTGATTCCTCTGAGCACAATGGCTAAAAACTAATGGCACAAAAGTACTGTAAATTTATTTATTCATTCATTCAATTTCTACAGCTGCCCAATTCAACCAACTGTCTCGGAAAGCTTACAATTATAAAATTATAAAACACATTTAAAAAGTATTAAAACAACAAAAACATCCACAAAAACCCGTAACAAATAAACCAAGAAAAAAAAATCCAAGCTACCCACCAAATTAGCCCATCCATGATCTAATATTTTACAGTACATAAATTCAGCCAACCATACCATAAATACATCAAATTCATCCAAGCATCTGAAAGGAGATTCAGCAATAGACCACAAAGAGAGGATGAAGCAGCAAGTGGAGAAGGAACGTTCACCTCCAGAGAGAGATTTCATGTCATCAAGAACAGCTTTGTTTCCATTTCCAGGCTGCACCTTCAAGAAGGAAAATACGCAACTGAAATTATAAGATGGGGCCCTGGACTTTGCAGTGTGGCAGCTGGCCACAGCACCTAGTTTGAGAAAGCACTCCTCAGTGGTGGTGGCAGCACTGGCTCTGCTGGGACTGAAGTAGAGGCTGGGGAGGGGGGGCAGTGGTGGCTGGATGAGAAAACAGAAGGTCCCAAGAATCTTTTTCAACCCCAGCACCACCACTACTGTGCAAGGCAACCAAATGAGCAATGATGGAGAAGGCAGAAGCACTTTTAATACAGTACAGTATTGCCAATAATGAACCCCTCAAGCAGTTCAGCATGACATTTCAACATTTACAGAGAAGTCCACATACAACCAAGATGGGTGACCCCATTACCACAGGAGGCTGCAAACACCTGTAAAGATGAGTTGGTTGCCAAGTGCCCAAAATGCAATTACACAATGGGAGTGTGTAGGCCATTGTAATTCCAAAAACGGGTCATACGTAGTTCTGGGGAGGTCAGTTGTGATTTTGAATCATGAAAATCATTAAGCAACCAGTTGAGGAGTATCTATATATTTTTTCCTGTCAGTAGGAGAAAACAACTAAACTGTCCCCAAGAGACAATAATGACAAATTAGATAGGAAACCTAACATTTCACTGACACTCTCTCACTCGATTGCCAACATGATGGATTGATCATCATTTGTAAACATTTGTTTTCTTTGTTGCTGGCCAATTTTAAATTCTTCCCCCAAAAAAGTACTAAAGTTGGATCATGACTGAACATCAACCTTTGAATGATTCATCTGGAAGCTTCATCTCCTGACTAGTACATCTGGTAATAATCTTAATGGAAAACCAAATACAATCTAACCAATTTTGCAGTCGTTTATATATTCTTTTACATCCTCAAGTATTCCATTACAAGACAAATGGTACAAAATGCCTTCTTTTAAAAAAAAATAATTCACTGTAATTCCTGAATTACAGCTCACATGTTCTTTTACAGCTCGCATGTTCTGAATGGGCAAGACTCGTGTTCTCACTGTCAATTCTAGTCTAAGCAAATATATTGCTGCTATCTTTGGGCAGAATTTTCTTTGGTATAGATTGCTCTAAATGCCTTAATTGAGAGGCTGTAGGGTAACTGAGGTTTCTTTGTGTAGCAAATGCTTCTCAAAAATTGCTGGAACCCTGGTTAATCATGTGAAAAATTACTCCATTCTTCTATATTTGAAAGGAAAAACTTTAGAGGGTACTGTTGTGCAAAACATTTTGAGTGTTAACCTTTCAGTCTCAAAATAGTTATGCTTGAATACATGACTTTAATGTCCAGCACTCTGTATAATGTATTCTGTATAATTCTATATAATGGGTTATTCTCTCTCTTTGTAGTTAAGGATCAAAAATGAAATTTGTCTTCTTTCTTGTGAAAGGAAGTCCAATAGGTACTGCTCAATGAATGATCATATGATGCTGCCTTTCCACTGCTGGATGAAGCTTAAGGTTGGCACGGGCATCTGCTGGTAGGCAAGTTTATACCGAAGAAAAGGAGTTGATCAATCTTGATAACAGATAACAGATTTGAAAGGACCTTATAGATCATCTAATCCAACCCCCCGCCCAAGTAGGAGACCCTACACCATTTCTGAAAAATGGCAGTCCAATCTCTTCTTGAAAGTCTCAGTGATGGCGCTCCCACAACTTCCGAGGGCAAGCTGTTCCATTGGTTGATTGTTCTCACTGTCAGAAAGTTTCTCCTTATTTCCAGGTTAAATCTCTCCTTGCTCAGTTTCCATCCATTATTCCTTGTCTGGCCTACCGGCGCTTTAGAAAATAGCTTGACCTCTTCCTCTCTGTGGCAACCCCTCAAATATTGGAAGACCGCTATCATGTCTCCCCTGGTCCTTCTCTTCACTAGACTAGCCAAGCCCAGTTCCTGTAACCGTTCTTCGTATGTTTTAGTGTCCAGTCCCCTAATCATCCTGGTTGCTCTTCTCTGTACTTTTTCTAAGAGTTTCAACATCTTTTTTATACTGTGGTGAACAAAACTGGATACAGTACTCTAGGTGTGGTCTTAATAGGCTTTATAGAGTGGCATTAGTACCTAACTTGATCTTGGTTGTATCTCTCTGTTAATGCAATTTAGGATTGCATTGGGTTTTTTGGTTGCTGCTGCACACTGCTGGCTCATATTTAGCTGGTTGTCCACTAAGACTCCAAGATCCCTCTCACAGTTACTGCTATTGAGCCTGGTTTCACCCAGTCTATATGTGTACTTTTGGTTTTTCTTGCCTAAGTGTAGGACTTTACTTTTCTCTACAATGAATTTCATTTTGTTAAATACAGACCAGTGTTCTAGTCTGTCAAGATCCATCAGAATCTTGAGCCTATCTTCTTGGGTGTTAAGCTATTCCTGCCAGCTTAGTATCATCTGAAAATTTGGTAAGTTCCTCTTCTATTCCCACATCTAAGTCATTAATGAAGATATTGAAGAGTACTGGGCCTAAGACGGAACCTTGGGGCACCCCACTGCTTACTTCCCTCCATGTAGACTTAGACCCATTAAGGACTAGTCATTGAGTACAGTTTGTCAGCCAGTTGCGAGTCCATCTAGTGGTGGTGCTATCTATTCCACTTTTTTCTAGCTTACTAAGAAGTAGTTTGTGGTCTACTTTGTCGAATGCCTTGCTGAAATCTAAATAGATTATGTCCACAGATTAAATAGATTATGTCCACAGTATTTTGCTGGTCTACTAATTTAATCACTATGTTGAAGAATGAAATAAGATTGGTTTGGCATGATCTGTTATTAACAAACCCGTGCTGACTGCTAGTTATTACTTTACTTGTTTCTAGATGTTGGCAGATCTGAGTCCTTAGGGAGAAGGGCGGCATACAAGTCAATTAAATAATAATAATAATAATAATAATAATAATAATAATAATAATAATATATTATTATTATTATTATTATTATTATCATCATCATCATCATCATCTTTTCCAGTATCTTCCCAGGTATTGATGTTAGGCTAATTGGTCTATAGTTTCCTGGGTCTGTTTTTTTTTCTCCCTTTTTTGAAGATGGGAACCACATCAGCTCTTTTCCAGTTCTCCGGTGCTCCAGGATTTTTGAAAGATATGGTGCAGTGGATATGACCTCTGCCAGCTCCTTTAAAACTCTGGGATGTAATCCATCAGGCCCCAGTGATTTGTGTTCATCAAGATCAGACAGGTGTTCTCTTACTATTTTTTTTTGCTTATTTTAACTTTTATTTCTGGTCTGTTTTTTAGAGTTATTTTTTTGGTGGGTTGAGCTATAGTTTCTTTTTGCATGAAGACCAATGCAAAGAATGGGTTAAGCAGTTCTGCTTTCTCACTGTTGCCTATTACTTCCTTGCTGTCTTCTGTCTTTAGTGGACCAATTGTTTCCTTGATTTTTTTCTTGTTATTTATATCTTGTTTGTAAGAACCATAATTTTATTAGGATTTGTAGTATTATTGTTAAAAAAACTGAACCAAAATAGAAAGATGCAGAAAAATAGCCAGATTACTGACCTTCTTTGCATTTACTTAGACTTCCTTTTCACTTATTTGTTTGTTTGTCTATGTCTGTCCTTACATCTACTTTGAATACAACTAAGATGTTAAAGAGAAAAATGTAAAAGAACTTCTAAGGAAAAGTGCCACAAGTTTATCTTTTCAGTCAGTGAAAGCAGAACACAAAAAGGAAAGTGAATATCTACTCCCAGGACAAAAAGGAATTAAAGAATACAGGCAGTCCTCGATTTACAACAGCTCATTTAGTGACTGTTCAAAGTTACAACAGCACTGAAAAAATGTGACTTATGACTATTTTTCAGTTATGACCTTTGTAGCATCCCCCATGATCATGTGATCAGAATTCAGATGCATGGCAATTGGTTCATACTTACAACCATTGCTCTGCCCCAAGGTCATGTGATCACCTTTTGCAACCTTTTGACAAGCAAAGTCAGTGGGGAAGCGAGATTCACTTAACAATCGGGTTACTAATTTATCAACGACAGTCATTCACTTAACAACTATGGCAAGAAAGGGTGTAAAATGGGGGCAAAATTCACCTAATGAACATCTCACTTAACTACAGAAACTTTGAGCTCAATTGTGGTCGTAAGTCAAGGACTACCTGTGGATGGTCAAAAATCTACCAGTCAAAAATCTCACCCTATGCCAATCATTGGAACCATGCAAATAGAAAAACTTTTCCAAGAAAAAGTGCAATACTACAAGTTTCTCTTTTCAGTCAGTGTAAGTAGACACAAAAAGGAAAATGAACATCTACTCCCAGGACAAAAAGGAATTAATAAATAGATAGAAAACCAGCTCAAGAAGGTCCAGCTCACCCTATCCCTAATCATTAGAACCTTGCAAATACCTAAGAACAACAATAATGAATGCATTGTTTTGACACAGCTAATTACATGCTTTAAAATTGAAAATTACATTTACATTCAACAAGGTGTCCTCACATAATTTCAATGTACCTTAAAGTAAAAAAATAAAATAAAAATATGAAGCATATACAACAAGATCTGTTGAACAATATTAAAAAATAAACCATTCCACTGCTTCCAGGACATTGAAATGAATGAAATATTCATCACCATGATGCTTCATGAATTGCATCCAAAGCATCTAATACTATAAACACAGGCAATCACATCACCCTGTATTTACAATTAAACTTAAATAGCAATAAAATATTATGCTAAGAAAAAGTGGCCAGAAGACATTTACTGTTTTTCTGCAAAATACTCAGTGCAGTCCATCTTTTAGAATTATGAGGACATCTTGAGGTGACAAATGTCATAACTACTCCCCAATATGAAAATAATTTTGATTTATATTAAAAAAGAAACATCACGAGCAATTTCAAGAACGTTCAGCTATGTGATAATCTTTATGATTAAAAATTGCAGGACTATGAAAAGTTGAATCCGTTTTTTTCTCATAAAGTCACCTCTAAAACATTTTCCAGGCTAGAACCAGAGTACTGTATTATACTCACAAATGTGAGACAGAGCAGTTCCCTGCTTCTTCCCCCATTTGTTTAACTTGAAAATTGGCCAGAGAGAGTCAAGTCCATTAACTCCATGGTTATTATGAAAGCCAATAAAAATGGTGGAACAGAAGCTAAGCATTATGTCCATCTTTCACCAACATGTTTATACCTTTGGGAATTAATTCCATGTATTCATTAATGTGGAATTCCTGATTGTTAATAACTATCAATAAACTGTCAATATATATAAGTGGCCTAAACATTAACATTGACAAATAAAAAACCCAACCCAACAAATACCAACTGATTTGCCATGTTCAAAATCAGATGTAACATTCTCACTTCTTTGTAGTGAAGTTTCCTCATAAAGTCTTTACTGTTCCATATTGCTCAAGAAAAGCTATACTTAACAACAATATCACTTATGTAGGTAGCACTGAATTTGACCTAATCTTTGTAAACTATCTTAATTTCTGTCACAGTAACTGGCAACAATTTTTGATCTATTAAAGCCTCAAACCATTAAAAAAGGGAAAATGTTTACAATTAAAAATAATATAACCTGAATGAATATTCAAGAATTATTTTAATATGTACAAATGTTTATGTACTTAAAATATGCAAAATATAATATCGTACGATACAGGCAGTCCTTGACTTTCAACAGTTCATTTAGTGACTGTTCAAAGTTACAACTGCACTGAAAAAAGTGATTTATGGTCGTTTTTCAGAGTTACGACCTTTGCAGCATCCTCATGATCATGTAATCAAAATTCAGGTGCTTGGCAACTGGTTCACTGATTGTGGCTGTGTCTCAAGGTCATGTGATCACCTTTTGTGACCTTCTCACAAGTGAAGTCAATGGAGAAACCAGATTCAACTTAACAATTGGGTTACTAATTTATCAACTGTGGCAAGAAAGATCATAAAATGGGGCAAAACTCACTTAACAACAGAAATTTTGGCTCAACTGTGGTCATAAGTTGAGGACTACCTATACAAAGACTTTAACGTAGAAAGAATTACACATCCTGAAAGGCAATTTGTCAGGTATAAAAATGCACTTATCAATACCCTTAGGTATTTAATTATTTTAATCTAGTTTTCCTTCCAAAATAAAGCTGTTATGGATTAATTGGAAGCAGAAGACAAGAATAGTGGGATGGAGAATAATTAAGTATAATGTGTATTAAAATGGGAATATGGGGGAAAATCCAGATTTGTTATGAAAAGTTGCTTAATCATCTCTGATGACTGGCTACTGTTCACAAGACCTCAATTAATAACAAGAACTCCCAATCTGGTGATATAATAATCCAAGATGACTCTAATATTTTCATACATTTAAGACACAAAAATGAGACACGTTCAATTCAGTAGTGACTAAAGTTTCATGAATTATTGAGCCAGCTCTTTTGTGGGGGGAAAAAACGGTTTCCACAAGTCAAGCTTGACTCCTAATGACAGTTTTCATGGCAACAGTACAGAAGTGGCTTGTTTTTCCTTCCCTTCCCTGCCAGCTGTAGCTTTTTGGATAATAAAGTACTATTAAATTGAGGCAATGACCTAGGGAGCATTTGTGCCTTTGGAAAAAGTGCTTATCATTTTCTCTTTGCTCTGAGGTATTAAAAAAAAAATACTCTGCTTCTATTTTTTGCAAGGGAATGATTTTGTACAACCGAGTGCTCACATGGAAGCTCATTCGCATGCAGGTTATGTGGAGGAGTGAAACCATTATTTTCCATTTCATTTTAAGGCCAATCTTTGCTAAATGTATAAACCTGAACTGGCATAGAGTAGGGGAAAAAAAATCTTTATTCAATGATCAGCCCATTCTAAACAATATAGAAAATAAAGCAACAACAAAAACAAAAGTAAACTGAAAACCTGACTTACCGTAATTGAAAGTTTTTCACTCTTGTGGTCAAACTCTATTTTTCCAGAATACGACCGTTGATTTAACAAAGAGTTGAAGTAATATTTGCATCGCATAGTAAGAAACCTTCAAAATGAAAATATTGAAAAAGAAGATATGAAAGAAATTGAAAATTTATTAAATAACATATGAAATGATACTAGCAGACAACTTGGGGTTTGTCTATGTGTGTCAGCTCCAGTGCTGCTCCTTTATCCTTCTTAGTGCATTGTCTTACTTGTCCTGACAAAGGCAAGAGTGAACAGAAACCTCCACCCTAGAGACAATTAAATAACCTGTTCTCATAAACCAGGCTGAATCAGTTAAGAACATATCTGCTGTTAAGCCTCTTGCATATGTTTATAATTACTAAAAAAAGCTAGTATTTCAAACAAAATTTGAAGTTTAATAAACTTCTGTGGCGCCAGGAAATAAAATTAAGTAATAGGACTATTTTTGAAGATAAAAGTACTTACAACAAACAATCCCTTCTGCCTACTGACTTCAATTTCTTTTAAGACAGGGCTGTCAAACTCACAGCCCACAGGCCAAATGCATCACATGCTGGCCAACCCCACACCTGGTTTAGCGAAGGGGGGGGGGGAGTCCCGATACGTCACGTGACACTGCCATGACGACACGGGTTTGGCACCTGTTTTAAGAAGTATGCACAGTGATTCAATTATACAAAACTGTAATTGCTGTTCTGTATTGGTTCTTGCTAACATGAAACATGTAAGTCACAAATTTAAATAAGTTCAAACTGCCATTGTTTCTTATTAGACCCTTAAGTTACTGGATATTTAAAAAAATACACACACACATAATGCCTACCTTCTAAAATGCTTGTATGTTTTATGTCTCTGAACCATCATTTCATCCAATAGTTTAATGAATTTCTTCAAATTTTTTCTTTTGCTTTCTGCACTCTGGTATTTTTCTTTTGCTTCCTGAAGTTGTCTGCATATTTAAAAAGAACAAAGAAAAAGAAACATTAGTTTCAAACCAATATCAAAATAACCTAGGAAAATTATAAGGGAGAAAGATGCCTATAACCTGATGCAGCCAGCTACTGTATGTTCTAAGGAAGTTTTTCTGGATGCCTGGAAGACTATCCTAAACAATTTCGAATGACATTCCAGGAAGAGAAAAAACTAAAATTTGGGGACCCTCAATGATAGTGACTTCCAACAGTGAAAAAGAAGTATTGTTTCATGGAACACAATATTACAGTTAGGAACACAAAGTTGCCCAAATTGGAAAATTAACACCAATTGTTGATTTTCAGTATTTAATACTTGACAATAAGGTAAAAATGATGATATAGCTCAATTCAGAAAATCAATGACCTCCATAAACATTTTCAATGTATTATGATTTTCTTTTCTAAAAATATTTTCCAGACATATGAACTGGAATCCCTCTCAGAATATAAATTAATTTGGAAATAATTATTTTGAGGGCATTCATGTTAGTCAGAGAGTTATGGAACGTAATGTTTAATTTTAAAAAATTGAAAGCTAAATTGTGACTAGTCACTAAGCTATGAAACTTTGATGTAGCATTCAGATGTCTCCTACATATTTACTCATCCTCACATATAAAATTAATTTACATACACACACACACACACACAACTTACCTTATTATTTCTTCTCTATCTCCAGTACGTTCTCTTTCTGAATTTATTTTTTGTCTCAAACGATTCATTTCTGTATCAAGACTTTTATAAGTCCTAGTTATTTCTATTCGCTCTGGATGGATCTTTGAAGCCTTTACAATCATTTCCTAATATATATGTTAAAATATAACAAAAGATAATTTTCATTACATTTTTGGATGAAAACAATGCAGTAATATAGAAAAAATAATAAAGTGAGGTGAAACTAAGTATAATAAATAAAGGGAACAGAAGAAGGTTTAAAACATTAAGAGCAAGTATAGGTGCAAAGGAAGAAAAAACACAAATGTTGGATGCAATAAAATCTCAATAGCAATGGGCTGCATATTAGCCCTCTGTATAAATCAAAAAGAAATGGGAAGGAATCCAGCAGCATATAGCTGGAACAAATATAGGTCACATTATTTAATATTTATTAAAAGTATTGACCTGCTCCTCATAAATACAAATAAAATTTCCCCATCCCTTGTGATTTTCTAGATAATAAAGGCTGAGGTGCTGGGTACTTGTCAAACTGGAAAAGCCTTTTTCAGGGTATTTATACAGCTCTAAAGTTTTAAATTATGCTGCTCTAGTTTATTATTTTAACATTTAGTGTAACTTATTTAACGTATTACTTAAAATATTGAACCTTTTATAAACAATTCTTTAAAATATTCAAACACAGACTCACACAAACACAGACCCGCAGACATACAGTTCTTTGGATTTGGAGCAAAAAGATACTGATATATCACTTGTCCCAACTTATTAAAGTAGTTACAGACAGGTACTACATTCATACTCCCACATAATCCAAAGCATCATCTTCTATCAGATCTGAAGCACAGCACAAGTCCTAAATTATACAATTTAGCATCAATGCGATATCTCTAAAACATTTCAGAACTTTGCATGCTATATCAGCCTAAACATCCATATAAAGTAGTATTTAAATATTTGACAATGCAAGCTAGAAGTTGTTGAAAATTTTACATTTTTCCCCCTGCAAGCTTGCTTCCATTGTCTAGTAACATATATTTAATTGCCTTTGAATACTGAGTTTCTATCAGGTTATTTCTGCACCTAATAACTAGAAAAATAATTACTCTGATTTCCCCTAGGGCTCGGAAAACTAAATTAGTAATTGTTACTGTTTTATTGTTCATGGAAAATTGTTTTGACTTTTTCAATGCAATTTATACTTAATTAAAATTGTTCTTCTTTAGTTACACCACAAGAAGCGCCTGTGAAATAGCAATTCTGTCGAAGAGGGAAAAAGACATGCCAGATTGGGAGACCAACAACTTATCAAATGGAAGAAAGCTCCTGGAACTGCTGTAGAGAAAAACTATAAAATTGTTTCAGGAAACTGGCTTCAACACCCTAATGAAAAATAAATTTTTAGACCAGTCCTTTACTCTTTAACAAGCAATTTTGTGGGGGTGGGAAAGCATATCTATCAACAAATAAATAACATTCCAATTCAAAATAAGGCAAAGTATTGAAAAGACTGCCCATGCTCTTAAGGACACAGCATAAACAGTGCCTTGCTGGATTGGATCCCTGGTCCATCTAGTTCAGCAGCCTGTTCTTACTGTGGCCAACTAGAGGCCAGTCCACTGCATAAGGAAGCCCACTACTCACACTGCCACCATAGTTAGACATCTTTATGTCCAGATTTAGAGAAGTGCTTGCATATTTGATATTGGAAATATTGGAGAGGAAATCCTAGAAATATAGGTATTTTTTTTAAAAAAGGACTGTTAACTATGTTAATTAAAATCAACTCCACAGAAATACATAAGATACGTATTACAATATGCAATAGGGAACGTTACCTTTCTTTATGTTACCATACTACCACCATTCCCATGTACTGCAAATAAATTTTGCAATCATACTTAAAGAAAGTAAATACCTCTAATTCTCTCTCTTTTGTAGCTATCATATCTTTAGATGCTTTTATGGATTCCAAATGGAGCCTTTGTTTTTCTTCGTACTGTTTTAGATTGTTTTTACTTCTCTCCAGTTCATCCTCTGCCTGATCTAATCCACCCTATCAGGAGGAAATCAATACCAAAGATAGGTTAATTAATTTATTAAATATATATGCGCCGCAGATAAATGAACTGGCTGCCAGTTTGCTTCCAGGTGCAATTCAAGGTGTTTATAATCACTTTTAAAGGCCTTCATGGCATAAGCCCAGGCTACTTGTAGGACCATCTCAACCCAATGGGACTGCAGAGGAGGCATGCTGTTGGCCTGATCAGCCAAGATATTATGGTGGGCAGGATGCAGAAGAGCCTTCTCTGCTGTTGCTCCTCCTCTTTGGAACACCTTGTCCCACAGAATGAGGTCAGTTCCAACCCTCCTGACCTTTATTTATTTTTATTTATTTATTTGATTAGTCAATTGCTTACAAGATAATAGGTATAAGTATAAACATAGTTATAAATACATGGATACATATAAGAAAATAAAAGAAACAATAGGACAGGGATGGTAGGCACATTGGTGCACTTGTGCACGCCCCCTACAGACCTCTTAGAAAAGGGGCGAGGTCAACAGTAGACAGTCTAAGGTTAAAGTTTTTGGGGTTTGGGGAAGAAACCACAGAGTCAGGTAGAGTATTCCAGACATTGACCACTCTGTTGCTGAAGTTGTATTTCCTGCAATCAAGTTTGGTGCGGTTAACCTTGAGTTTGTATCTATTGTGTGCTCTTGTATTGTTATGGTTGAAACTGAAGTATTCATTGACAGGTAGGACATTGCAATGTATGATTTTATATACTATACTTACATCGGACCAAAGACGGCATAGTTCTAGATTTTCTAGGTCTAGAATTTCAAGTCTGGTGGCATAAGGTATTCTGCAATGAGTAGAGGAGTGGAGAACTCTTCTTGTGAAATATTTCTGGACTTTCTCAACTGTGTTAATATCAGATACGTAATGTGGGTTCCAGACTGGTGAACTCTATTCAAGTATTGGTCTAGCAAATATTTTGTATGCTCTAGTTAGTAGTGTGATATTACCAGAGAAAAAGCTACGTAGAATTAGGTTAACAACTTTTTTTTTCCATAATTTTTTTTTAAATAAATAATAAAAAATGTTAACAACTCTTAATGCCTTTTTGGCTATGTAGGCTCTGTGGGCTCTATCACTTAGATCATTTGAGATGAGTACTCCAAGGTACTTGACAGAGTTTGGATCATCAACAAGGTCTTGACTATTCAGCTTGTATTTTATTTTCTGATTTCTTTTTGCCAATATGTAAGACAGAGCATTTATTTGTTGAGATTTGAAGTTGCCATTTGTTTGACCATTCTGATATATAGTCAAGGTCTTTTTGAAGGGTAGCAGAATTATCTATATGTTGAATAGCTTTACATCATCAGCGAAGAGAACGCAATTGCTCTTAAAATGAGCACAGAGGTCATTTATGTAGAGTATGAAAGAGTTGGACCTAGAACACTGCCTTGAGGGACACCACTGTTGACAGGTACAGAATTTGATAGGACGTTTCCAATTTTGACCATTTGTTGTCTGTTTGACAGGAATGCTTCTATCTAGTTATGCAGGTGTCCAGGGATACCGTAAGATTTTAGTTTTAATAGTAGTTTGTCGTGTACCACTGAATCGAAGGCTTTACAGAAGTCTATGTAGATTGCGTCTATTGTTTTGCCCTGATCAAGTTGTGTAGTCCATGTTTTTGCAGTGTAAAAGTTGCAGATTACAGGATAGTTTTTTTTCTGAAACCAAATTGTTTATTAGAGAGTAGGTTGTTTGTCTCTAAGTGGAGGATAATGGATTGGTTAATAATTGATTCCATGACTTTACAGGTGACGCAGCATTAGGAGATTGGTCTGTAATTTTCAACTAGGCTGGGGTCTCCCTTTTTGAAAATGGGGATGACCGTGGCTAGTGACCATAGGTTTGGCATGGAGCTGATCCTGAAAGATTTTTCAAAGATTATGCTTAGAAGTTCGGCTATGGCAGTGGATAGCTTTTTTAAGAAGTAGGCACATATTCCGTCCGGTCCAATAGATAGAGATGGATTTAGACCTTCCCTAAGAACTTGAAGACCTACCTCTGCCAGTTGGGTTGGGGCTCCACAATTGGGGGAGCTGGAAGGCTTCACATTGAAGATGGTTGATAGATTAATAGATTCCACCTCCTCCTCTGCTCAACCTACTGACGGGATTCTACCTGCTTGGACCAGTTCTATAGAACCGGTTGTTACGATTCTGAGCAGTTCGGAGAACCGGCAAATCGTGCCACTGGCTGGTCCCGCCCCACCCCCCCACTCCTTATCTTGCATACATGCCATCCAACTTGCCTGCCTTGTGCCTTCACCTAACTTTTGGTAAGTTGCTATTTTTCTTTTTTTTCTCCCAACAATCAGCTGTTCCAACTATCAGCCGTGCCAGGCAATTTAGATTTTTATTTATTTATTTATTTATAATTGGACTTGTATGCCACCCCCTCTCTGCGAGGACTCGGGGCGGCTCACAATTAAAACACAATCCCAACACAATTCAACAATAAATATTTAAAAAAAGATCAAATCTAACAAGCCCAATCACTAAAAACCATTAAAATAATTTAAAACCCCAGGAGGTCAGTCCAGCCCGGCCTGTTCAAACAACCAGGTTCTCAGATCGCGGCGGAAGGAGCGAAGATCAGGAGCCAAACGGAGCTCCAAAGGGAGTTGGTTCCACAAGGCGGGGGCTGCAACAGAATAGGCCCTTCCCCGAGGCACCGCCAGCCGACATTGTCTAGCCGATGGCACCCCGAGGAGTCCCCGTCAGTGCGCATGCACAGGGAGATCGGTGTTTGATATTGGCAGGAGACGCTCCCGCAAGTACCCTGGACCCAAATCATAAAGGACTTTGAATGTTAACACCAACACCTTGAATCTCACCTGGAGGGCAACCGGTGACCAATGCAGCTCGCGCAGGAGGGGTATAACGTGGGAGTATCGGGAAACTCCCATCACAACCCGCGCAGCCGCATTCTGCACCAGCTGAAGCCTCCGGATGGTATGCAAGGGCAGTCCTAAATAGAGAGCATTGCAGTAGTCAAGTTGGGATGTCACAAGTGCATGAGTGATCATGCGAAAGGCATCTCGGTCCAGATATGGGCGCAGCTGGCAAACCAGTCAGACCTGGCAAAGCCCCCTGCACGCCCCTACCTGCTCCTCCAAACTAAGCCGTGAATCCAGGAGGACTCCCAGGTTCTGAGCCCTGTCCACAGGGGGCAACACCTCTCCCCCTATGACCAAAGATGGAATCAATTGACTGGGCTGAGATGCCTGTATGCACAGCCACTCAGTCTTGGCCGGATTTAGCTGTAGTCCGTTCCTGCCCATCCAGATCCGTACCGCATCCAGACATCGGGTCATCATGGACAGGGCATCACTGATTTCGCTTGGGGTGGAGATATACAACTGGGTATCATCAGCGTACTGATGATACCTCACCGCAAAACCATGGATGATCTCACCCAGCGGCTTCATATAGATGTTGAACAGGAAGGGAGAGAGGACCGACCCGAGGAACCCCACAAGTGAGTGCCCTCAGGGCTGACCTCTGCCCTCCTGCCAACACCGACTGCGAACACCCCGAGAGGTAGGAGGAGAACCACTGCAGAACAGTGCCCCACACTCCCAACCCCCCGAGGCGCCGCAATAAGATACCATGGTCGATGGTATCAAAAGCCGCTGAGAGATTTAATAGGACTAGGACAGAGGAAAGTCCCCTGTCCCGTGCCCTCCAGAGATCATCCATCAGCACGACCAATGCAGTCTCCATGCTGAACCCGGGCCGGAAGCCTGACTGATACGGATATAAATAGTCCACTTCCTCCAGGAAAAGCGGAAACTACTGAGCCACCACACTCTCAACAACCTTCGCCAAAAAGCGAAGGTTGGAGACTGGACGAAAGTTGCTTAAAACGGCTGGGTCCAGAGCAGGCTTCTTCAGGAGGGATCTCACCACCGCCTCTTTCAAGGCGGCAGGAAAAGACCCCTCCCTCAGCGAGGCATTAACAACTGCTCGGAGCCAGCCGCACATGGTCTCCCTGGAGGCATATACTGCTAGAAAGCAGGAAATTGTTGGATTTCTTGCTTTCTAGCTAATCTAAACTGCTGTTGTACTGCTTTGCCTTTGTCCAAGAGGCTTCCTTGAGGCCCAGTAGGGGGGTGGTATTAAGAGGGCTGGGGGGGGGAGAAGTGGCCTGAGAGCAGAGCTGAACCTTCCTTAGGACTGAAGCTTGTATTTTTCAATGCAGACTCAGGCAGCAGATTGCAGAAAGGTAGATATGTGAGTGAATCTGTGATTCTGCAAGCAACTCAATCTGCCTGCCTGCTTTGCCTGATTTTGGGTAAAAGTTGCTCTTTTTTATAAAAAATTCAATATTTACACGAACATTAACAATATTTACACACAAGCCACGTCCATCGTAACATGACCACAAAGCCACACCCACAAATTAGGCCACGCTCACAGGACTGGTTGTTAAATTTGAATTCTACCCCTGACTCCGTCCCTCCGCATCTTTTAGTTAGGGCTGAGTATTTATCTTTTAAATTATCTAGTGCTTATGGTGTATAGGTTTTGAAATATTTTATCTTTTTAACATTGTAAACCACTCAGATGGATGGTCAATAAATTTAATAAATAAAAATAGCTCTACCATCTCACACTACAAAGCAACTCTGGGCAGCTTACAATTAAAATAATAAATATTAAATATTAAAACATTAAGAACATTAGATACAGAAACAAAAAAAACGGCAAGGTGGGTACAATGGTAGGGTCTTCCCTATTAGTCTATCAGCCACCTCCAGCATAAAGGGTCCCCAAGTCAATTTTTCCCCTGCTTGCCTTCTTTAAAAAAACGTTTGATACGAAATGTGTTACATTAGCTCAGGGGTGGCGAACAAGTTTGACACAAAGAGCCACAATTTTAAACTGTGAGAGTCAGAGAGCCACACCACGCTCGCTGGCCCGTGCAGTTGTTTCCGAGGGATGGGAGACGGGATGACGCAGCCGGGGGCGGGACTACGCGCTCGGAAATCTCTCCTCAGAGATCCCTCCTCAGAAGCAGCATAACAAAATCCAAACTTGGCAAAGAGCCACAGTATACAAAATAATGATAAGAGGCAAAGAGCCGCATTCATTTTGGCCGGAAGCCGCATGCGGCTCGAGAGCCGCGTGTTCGCCACCCCTGCATTAGCTTAAAGAACAATCATTTTGAGGGAGAACCATAGATTGTGCTAGCACTCCTATCCAAAATCTGCTCACTCAAGGTTTTTACTGACTGAGAAGATTTTTTTTCCCCAGGAAGTTCAATTCAGGCCAAATTGTAGAACATTGTATCTACTATTTTGAATTTTCTGGTGCACCTCAAACACAGTAACAATTAAAATCTTTTAAATGTGAATTAAAAGATATAACCTATTCATTGTTTCACTCTTTTTAGATAGTTTGTTCATTCTGTCCACCATACTGAATTGTAATAATAGTACCTTGATTGTAGTTGCTTCTTCTCGTACTTGATCAATTTTCTCATCAATGGCTGCCCATTTTTGTTCTTCTTCTTGCAAAAGGCATTTCAGTTCCTCCTGTTTCGCCTTCTGCTTATTTATTCGTTCTTTAACAGTTTCTATCTTCTGTTGGTTATTATTAATTTCTTCTTCCTGACGTAAAAAAAGTGAATTTGAATTACTAGTCATAAAATTGAGTTTCAGCCTAACAACCAAAAGATAGCAAGGACACTACAGACTGTACCATATTGTAAGGATTTTATCACTATTAGCTTTATTTTAACACAAGCTTTTGCAGAGGTCAGTTCCCCTGAAGTATTATGAGGCAAAAATCAGATTTATCCCAATGTGCTAGAGACAATTGCTATCAATTTAATCATTGTCTCTCAATATCTATTCTCCATTACACTTCAGGTTTGTTATTTTCACAAAATAATGTGGTGGTAATAATTATTTTACTCAAAGCACTGAAAACATGTGACAATTTAATATTTTTAATATTATTTCTCCAAGTACTTTGGAAGTGAGATTTATAAATATTCCATAGGCTAACAATTGGTGTCTATATTTGTAGTGAAGCACTATAAACTATACTGCATGTGATTACTGAGCAGCTTTTAAGATAGAATCAAACCCAATACATGGAGTTGCTCTTTGTAGAACACTATATGTTGCTACTCACCATTGATATAAAATTTTATTCACTAATTACACTATAGTAATCCTTGCTTAGGGACTGCCTCAGATAGCAACTACAGGTAGTCCTTGACTTATGATCACAACTGAGCCTACATTTTCTGTTGCTAAGTGAGACATTTATTAAGTGAATCTTGTCCCATTTTATGACCTTTCTTGCCCTAGTTGTTAAGTGAATCACTGCAATTGTTCACTTAGTAACACAGTTTTTAAGTGAATCTTGCTTCCCTACGGAGTTTGCTTGTCAGGTCATAAAAAGGTGATCACATGACCCTGGGACACTGCAACTGTCATAAATGTCTGTTGCCAAGCATCTGAACTTTGATCATGTGACTAGGGGTATGCTGCAACGGTCCTAAGTGTGAAAAATGGTCATAAGTCACTTTTTAAAGTGCTTTTGTAACTTCAATGGCCACTAAATGAATTGTTGTAAGTCAAGGATTATCTGCATTTGTAGTTACAAAGCTGCCAAAAATGTAACCTTTTCAACCAATGGCCACATGTATGACTTTTGTAGAAACTCTCTCACAGTCATGTATTCACTATTATAACCAATTAATACATGTCGTGCTCTGTAATTTCATAAGCACTATGGCAGTCACATGATTTTCCACTTAGTTTAACAACCAAGATGCTCGTTCCCATTGCAGTCACTAAATGAGGACTTCTGTAACAGCACAATATTTGTTCTAAAGATCCATAATTTCTGCAGACATTCCTTCACTTGTTCCTCCCCCTAGTAACCAAGGAAGATGTAAAGCAAATCAGCAAATAAAACCAATTTCTCAGAAGTAATAAGATCCTTCACTCCAGGAATTACTGTCAGTCTTCAGTTGCTACATCACAGTGTACCAGATAATATAAAGATAGGAAGTGTTCAAACAGTTCTTACTAATGTAGAGATGAACACTGATTCTTCTACATTTTCAAGGTCTGTAATTTCTAATTTTGTTTTTCTCATTGTTATCTGTAACAGAAATAAAAATGTTAAAAATTGAGATTCCAGCTAAGCCATGAACAGAGTGGTTAAAAGTGCCACATTCAAATTACGACAAGTATAAAAAAGAAAAGCATTCTTTTAGAATAGATTCGTATCCCATCTTCCATTCAGAAACTCCAGGTGACACACATTATTATCCTCTTATATTTTTCTTCACGTTCATAATCCTGTGAGGTAGAGTAGGTTGAGAAAGAATGGTTGGCCTAGAAAAATCCTGTGAGAACCTGGATCTCCTCTTTCCTAATACACCTTAACTACCATACCACAGACAGCATCAACAATATTAGAACTGGTTTCATCCTGATATATTGTACAATAAAGATTATTAACTAGCCAAGCTATGTCAAGTGCTGGAGCAGTTTCTGTCGAGTTTTCAGCCAGAGAGACTTGGGGAGGGAGAGGGAGCCCTTGAAAAACATGACATTGTGAGATGTACTTGTCTAGGCAATCTCAAATGAAATATTCCAGGATAGCAAATCATAAGACCTACTTGTATCAGCTGACTCAGGAATTCTGCTCCTACTGTGGTAGATAACAGGATGAGAGTTACTTTCCAATAGAGGTTGCCCACTATGTTGTTCTTACCTGCAGTTCTTTTTTGTGCTGATGATGATCGGTCAGATAGCGTTTGTTCTGCTTTATGTCCATTTCAGTAGAACGTATTTGTTGTTGTATTGCCAAGATATGAGTTTTTCGGTTTTCAATTTCTCTCTCCAAATTACTTAAAGACATAAAGCATTAATTGCAACTACTCTTTAGCTAGAAACCTATTTTTACAAGAATGTAGAAGAATCTTTTTAAAACAGTTGAGCATGGATTTAAATTGAGATTAATAAAATAAAAATCATTTTATGTATACTGTACACCAAAGAAAATATTGAATTTGGATTGGTTCAGCAGAAGCAGGGAGCAGTCGGTTGGACTTGGTAGAAGAGAAAGACTTACAAGCAATACAAACAACACTTTAAAGTTCATAACTGTCCAAGTTTATTTTCTTTTATACCTTTATTTTCCATGCTTGTATATGTACTGTTTCCCTGAAAATATGCCCTACTCCAAATATAAGTCCCAGCCTACTCCTTTGTGATTCATATAAGCTCTCCCCCAAAAGTAAGCCCTAGTGAAAAGGTTGGCCATCGTCAGCATAGGAGGTGGAGAGTATATGCGGGCCGACAGTGTCTAGTAGCAGTTGCAGCCCACGCATCACAGGGGAGTTGAGTACCTGTGCAAGCAGCAGATAGAGCAGAGGAGCCGGAGGGGGGGGAGGCAGGCAATCTGTACGTGTCATGCGAAAGCCAAGCAGCAGTGGGCCGGAGCAATGTCTGGCTGCCAGAGGCTTGTCTTCGCGCAGCGACACGGACAGCAGAAGTGCGGGGGGAGAGGCATGCGATCCGGATGCACAGGCCATGGGAAAGCCAAGTGGCAGGTGGCTGCAGGAGGTTCATCTTCACGTCTCTTGGCTTGCCTGCAGCCTGCACAGTGCGCAGGGATCACCTGCCTTCCAGTCCGTGTGTCAGGATTGCCTGCCTTCTGCTCTGTGCCTTCCATTCTTCGCAGCTGCAGAGTGCGCTGACTAAGGGTCTGGTGGGATGCAACTGCTACCGAACACCGTCGGTCCCCGTGCGCTTGCTGGTTCTTGTGTGTGCACTGGGGCACCCAGCCAGGCTGATCACACTGAAAGCGTGCTTCCCCAAAAATAAGCCCCACTGCTTACTTTGGGGCACAAAAGAAAATAAAAACCGGTCTTATTTTCAGGGAAATATGGTGTATATATCAACAAACACACGTTTTCTATTAATTAGTTTGCCATAATAGATTATCTAGACACAATTTAAGTAGCAGCAAAAAAAGAGCAGAATTAATATAAAAATAATTCTAACCTTATGTCTGCTTCTACATCTCTGCTGAGAAACCTAGGCCCTCTATTTTCAGAAGAGTAGTATCTTTCCTCAAACACCTGATCACCATCAGCAGTAAAAGCTTCCTTACAATATTTAGGAGGTTTGTTGTGCTGCATAACTTTTCGAGCTTCATAATTACTCTAAGAAAAAAAAAATAAAGCACATCAACAATTTACAAGTAAACCTGCAATATTGATAACTCAAGGAGATTCAAAACAGAAGGGACTGAAAATTTTTCTTAATGTGGTTATTACTACAATTTAAAATATCCAGCTGAATACCAATAGGCTTATTCCAATACTGTACTCTACTGGATTTATCTTTATGCAACAATTATTTCAAGCAAGAACTCATTCTCTCAAGATCATGGGTACATCATCCCCTTGATGTGACAGCCAGCCGGTAATCTGCCTTAAATCAAATCTGATTTTAATTTCTCTCATCACAGTTGATGAAACCAGCAAGCCTTTCTTTATACCCTGTTATCATTTCCTTTAAGCTCCCAATATTCATTCTCTTATATAATAGCAAAATAACTTGATAAACATCTGAACATGATTTGGTACAAAACACAAACAGCATACATTTAATGAGTAGTCTGTCTAATCCTAAATAAAATGAATTATCACAAAAATATCATGCTAACAGTTTGTATGCATTACAAGTATGAGAGTGAATTCTTACTTTAATCAGCAGGACAGTCTCTATGCTCCTCATGTCTATTAAGCAATTGGCTACTACTGAATTGTCAATGTCTAATGCCGTCAAAACTGTTGGGAAGTTAGGGTGAAAAACAGCCCTATGGGAAGTTAAAACAGTAAGATACATTGTTGTGACAACATATAATATTAAGAATTAATCTTTATAACCAGTGAGTCTGTTCCACCAACAGAAGTTATCTTAGTCTTAGGGGAAATTTCTGGCAATGGGCATAGAAACAGGAAACTTTAAAAAACATTTCTACCCTGAAAAAAAACATGGAGGTTTACAGGGCTTATCATGAGGAATAAAATAAAAACATTTATGACCAACATCATTCAGAATTTTTTACTGTTCTGACTGGGATATAGTTTTATGTGTTTTAATTGGGAAAAAATGAAAACAATTCCGAGTGGCAAATAGCATATTGGAAGATTGGTTTAGAAATGGAAGGATAATTCTGGCATAGAACAGGTTAGAATTAATTAAACACAATTAAACACATTGCTGGAAAAAAGACTACTGCATACTAACTCCTAAATTTTTAGAGAATTCTCCAAACTGAAAAAAAATTCAGAGGGTACTTGTTTCCTCCTTTTAATTAATGGAGGCTTATAAAAGTCTGTACGCAAAAGAGCATATACTGGATATAAATTATGTACTCTACTAAAAGTCCTCATAAATGGGAGAACAGTGTTCGCATGTGTCACGAATTGTTATCAATATGCCATTGTGAACCACTATAATGAGCTAAAGGTGACAAAAGCAAATCTCATATTTATCGATGTCAATCTCAGAAGTTACTTACAAACTTATTATATGTAGTTATTTTAAAATCTCTCTCAGTGAGTTTATTTCCTAGTATATAAATTATGATTGAGCTTTAATTAAAACAATATCGTTCAAACTACATCAGACAAGTGGGAATAAAGGAATTGATTTTAATTAAGGATGATTTAGAAATTAATTTTAAAACAAAAGACTCAGATGTAACTTACCTTGACTTTACATCATAAACATTGTTCTGAAAACGAATAACAATAATCGGAGGTCGAAAACCAGCTTGACAGCATTTGGACATCAATGACTGTAAAACTCTTTCATCTTTATGATTGTCACAACAAAACGCAAGCAACAGGTTTTTTAAGCATGCTTCAACAGCCACTGTAAGTTCAGGATCTTTCAGATGAATAAAAGCACCTAAATGTAAGAATTAAACCTCAATACATATTGTCAAAATAAGTTCCTTCAGTTGTACAGAATAGGATTGCTTCTTTTCTCACTGTAAGCACCCGGGTGGCAGCATAAGCACAATGTGTAGGCACAATGCTATTTCCATGATAGCACTTTTTTTTTAAGTAAAGCAGAAGATTCAATATATCTGTGGGTTTATATTTGCCTATTTTTCCCAATGACGACATTTTGGTAAGGGCATCCGATTATATTCAGTCTGCTCATAGTTACCTACATATAAAGTAAAAGTGCAGAAATATTCATCTTTCGGGTATATGAGCGAAGCCATGTAATTATTTTTGAAATAAAACATAGAAGCCTGCATTCTTTTTTTTTAATTGAAAAGTTTTACAAAAAAGACATTTTTTAAACAATAGCCCCCCCCCGGACTTCCCAGAGTAAAATACAGGGTGTTATATCTGGCAATCTTATTCAAACATACACTAACAAACTATAAACACTTATACCCCCTTCAGCACTTTAACTCCCTTAATACAGACTAAAATAATAACAACATATCTCTTAACATATCTTAACTTCTGATCTTCATTCATAGGCTATTTGAAACTTTTTAGTCCCATATCTATTTTGGATATAATCGATCCATTTTCTCCAGTCCCGAATGTATCTTTCTTGTGAATGTTCTGATATCTTTGCCATTTCTGCTAAATTCCATACTTTTAATATCCAATCTTCTATAGTAGGTACATCTTCTTTCTTCCAATGTTGCGCCACTAACAATCTTGCTGCTGTTATTAAGTGTAACATTAATTTAGTTTCCAAAACAGTACAATCTGTAGTAATACCCAACAAAAACAGCTGTGGCTTAAAACTTATCTTTTTCTTAAAAATCTTCTGGGTAGTCCACCATATTTTTATCCAAAAGCCTTAATTTTTTGCATGTCCACCACATATGAAAATATGTTGCATCATCACTACTGCATCTCCAGCATTTGGGTTTTGATTGGGTACATACATGCTAATTTTTAGGATCTAAATGCCATCTATAAACCATTTTATAAAAATTCTCTCTTAAATTTTGTGCTTGAGTAAATTTCACATTTCTCACCCAAATTTTTCCCACATATCCATTGTTATTGGCTCCTGAATATTCTGTGCCCATTTTATCATACAGTCTTTAACTAATTCCGTTTCCGAGTCAATTTCAATCAATGCATTGTATAACCTTTTAATATGTGCTTGACCTTGATCCTTAATTTGCTTTACTAAATTTTCATCGGTTCTCATAATACCAATTTTCTGATCTTCTTCCCACCTCGCTTGTAACTGTCCATACTGGAACCATGTCTGAACTATCTGTTCCTCTTTTAATAAATTAATAGATTTTAGTCGCAGTATACCCCCTTCCATTACTAAAAGTTCTTTATAGGTAATTACATCTTGCTTCTGTTCCACATTTATGTTTTCTATCGCATGTCTGGGTATTGCCCATATTGGTATTTTATAATTTAATTTATATTGATATTTTTTTCCAGACACGCAACAGAGCATTCCTTAGTATGAGTCTTAAAAGCATTGTCCACCTTTTTATCATACAATAAATACGCATGCCATCCATATAATAAATCATATCCCTCTATATTCAATATTCTTTCTTCTGTCATGTTAAACCAATCACTGATCGTTGATAACACAGCTGCATAGTAGTATAATCTCAAATTGGGCATTTTAAGGCCTCCTCTTTCCCGTACATCTTGCATTATCTTAAGCTTAACCCTTGGTCTTTTCCCTGCCCAAATAAACTTATTAATACCTTTCTGCCACTCATTCAAATTTGTGTCTTTCTTGAGTATTGGTATCATTTGGAACAAAAAGAAACTTTGGCAAAACATTCATTTTAACTGCTGCAATTCTTCCCAGCAAAATAACTGTAGCTTTTTCCAACTTTCCATTTCTTTTTGAATTTTTTGCCATAGTGATTCGTAATTATTTTTATATAATTTCGTATTTGAAGCTGTAATATGTATTCCTAAATATTTAACCTTCTTAGCTATTTCAAATCCGTTACTTTTTCTAAGATCTCCTTTTGCTTTATAGTCATATTTTTTGTTATAATTTTCGTTTTATGCTTATTTATCTTAAATCCTGACACTTGTCCATACTGTGTGATTATCTCCATTAGTTCTATCACTGATTGATTTGGTTGACTTAATGTAATAACCAAGTCATCTCGAACGCTCTTAGTCTGTAATCATGATGTCTTATTTTAATCCCTTTATTCTCTTGATTCCCGTTTTAATCAACAATATTTCCAATGTTAGAATAAACAATAATGGTGACAGGGGACATCCCTGTCGTGTTCCTTTTCTATTTTGCAGCTTCTGTTAGACTACCATTAACAATAATCTGAGCTGTTTGCTTCTGATATATTACTCTAATAGGTTGTAGAAAAAAAAATTCCATCTTTTCCATCACTTTAAACAAAACTGCCAATTCAGTTGATCAAATGCTTTCTCTGCATCCAAAAATCAGCTGCAGGGACTTGGTTATTTCTTTCCAAATATTCCAGTAAATTAACTACCTGTCTTGCATTGTTTTTCATTTGCCTTCCCATTATAAATCCTGACTGATCATTGTGGATTATCTGTTGCATAACCTGCATTAATCTGTTCGCTAATATCTTTGCAAATATCTTATAATCTGTATTCAACAGAGATGTTGGCCTATAGTTCTTCGGTTGACTAAGGTCTTGATCTTCCTTTGGAATCAGTGTTATGAAGGCTGTCCTCCATGATGGAGGCCTCTCCTCCTGTCTGAATTATTCTAAATACCTCCTTCAAAGGTTCTACCATTTCGAGCTGCAAAGTCTTATAATAGATAGCTGTCAAGCCATCTGTCCCTGGAGTCTTACCAACTTTTAATTGCTTAATTGCTGAGATAATTTCCTCAGATGTTACTAATTGGTTCAGTCCTTCCCTTTGTTCCTGTGTCAGTAAAGGAGCATTCATCCCCTGTAAATATCTATCTATATCCGACCCCTGAATTGTATCACTGGCATATAATTTGGAATAAAATTCTGAGAAAGCCTTTTTAATAATATCTTGCTGATATACCTCTTTTCCTTTATATTCTATTTTCTCTATAGTACGCAATTTTTGTTTTTCCTTAGCAGGTAGGCTAGCCATCTACCCAGTTTATTAGCATTACAAAAGGTGTTGTGTTTGGCATACTGTAGATTGGTTGCCACCTGGTCTGCCATCAACATATTAAACTGCCCTTTAAGTAGCTTTATTGCTTCCTTCACCTTTCTATCATTTGGGTTTGATATAAGTTCCTTTTCTTTTTCCCTATCTCCTCCTCTAACTCCTTTCTTTTTGTTCTTTTCTGCATCTATATTTATTATTTAAATATATTAAAACTCCTCTCATATAGGCTTTACTCGCGTCCCACACTATTTCCATTGGGGAACCTTTATGCATATTCTTAACAAAAAATTCCTTCATTTGTTTTTACATTCTTTTACATTTTTTTCATATCAGAACAAGTTTTCATTTAATCTCCAAGATCTCCTCCCCTCTTTCTCCTGGACCAACTCCATCCACACGGACTATGATCCGATATGGTTCTTGGAAAGATCTTGATCTTCTTTACCCTGGAAATAAAATCATTGGTAATTAGTATAAAATCAATCCTAGAAAAGGATTTATGTCTATCGGAAAAAAAGTAAAATCCTTTTCTTCAGCGTTTCGTTCTCTCCAAATATCTCTCAGCTCCAAATCATCTTTCAACTCAAAAAAGGATTTGGGTAATCTAACACAGCTTTGGGTACCTTGATTGGGTCCTTTTTATCCTTTTGTGGTTCCAAACTCCATTCCAATCTCCCATTAGGATGTAAGATTTATAGTCCCATTGAGTAATTTTATTATGCAGAAATTTATAAAAATTTTCTTGTTGCTGATTTGGTGCATATACTCCAATTAGTAGCGTCTTTTCCCTCTATTAAAAGTTCAATTATGATATATCTTCCTTGTATATCAGCTTCAATCAATTTAGCAATTAAGTCCTTCTTTAAATATATCACTACCCCATTTTTCTTCTCTGGGGCAGATGCAACAAAGTGTTCTCCCAATCTAGAATTTATCAAATATTTCTGATCTTTGGCTCTAATATGTGTCTCTTGTAAACAAATAACGTCATTTTTATTGCTTCAGGTAATGAAATATTTTCCTTTCTTTTGTGGTGAGTTCAGACCATTGACATTCCAAGTTAGAAACTTAATTCCCATGTTTAGTAACATGAAGCTTTTGAAGCATCTCTTGAAATCCAGTTCAGACTGCCTCTTTGGCCTTGCTCCTCCCACTGCTTCAGATACCCCAGTCGCTTGGACTTTGTGCTGTCGCTCTTGCAGCTCTTCCTGTTTACGTCTGGTTGTAGCTCTGGTCACTCTTTGTTCCCTTCTTCTATTGTTACGATGGCTGCTCGAAATCCAATAGTTGCTATATTTCTTTTTCTGCCGGTGGTGTCACTCCAATGGCTATTTGCTTCTGACTTGCTTCTTCCCATTTCTTTTTTAACTTCGGGATGGTGGAAATCCTGCTTTCAGCACATTGATATAAAAATCTCTCGCCTTCAAAACTGTTGTCAAACGGTGTCTTGTACCCAAATAGTTCACCACCAAACCAACCGGTATTTCCCACCTAAATGGGAGCTGGCATTTTTAACTCCTCTGCCAGAAAAGCAAACTCCTTCTGCCTCTCAAATCTTGGGTGGAATTTCTTTCAGTATTAACACCTCCTGATTTTCCACCTTAAATCTATTATTGTAGAAAGCTTGTATGATATCATTTCCAATCCCCTCTTTGTAAAGTAGATCACCACATCTCTTGGCATTTTTTGCCTTGCCAGCCAAGAATTCACACGAAATATTTTGTCTATTTCCTCTATAAAATCATCCCCTGCCAGTCCAATATTGTTTGCAAGCCTTTGCAAAAATCTTTTCAGATTTTCTTGCTGATTCTCTCTCAAGCCCCTTACTCTCCAAGAGCCATATCTCTATATTGGTCAGCAAAACTTCTTCAATTTTCCCATTTTATTTTGAACCTCATTCATTTCTTCTTCCAGCTTCAAAATTGCTCTGATTAATCTCTTCCCACAATTTCATCCAGTCTTAACATATGTTTGGCCACCCCTGGAATGCAAATAGGATGTCCTCTCTTATTTCTTTATTTTTAGTATTGATAGTCTCTCTAATTTCTTCTCTCCTCTTTCAATCCTCTAGATATTTGCTCACCCATTGCCTCCACCTTTTATTCATTTGTTCCATATTAGATTCCAATTTAACTTGTATTTCTTTTGGTTTGTGATTTCAGAGCCCCCATCAGTGCCTCTTGTAACCTCCACTAATGTTAAAATTTTGTGGGGCAATCGGCAGTGGACTTTGTAATAGACTGCTGTGCTGGTACAGATTTGGATAGAGGTAGGAGTTTTTTAGTGATTTAGCAGCCATTGCATTATTCAGTAGAGCCAGTCCTTTATAATGTATTT